>VZSE01007810.1:322984-540268 GCA_013398275.1 Promerops cafer | reverse complement strand
AAAAATAGATGAATTAAAACGGGGATAAATATTTGACTGATATTTAGCCATAATTGCTTAATAAACTAGGAATCCCAGAAGATTCCTAGTGGTGGTTAGACCATGAGTTTCTCATGATGTCGAGCCACAATACCAGTTATACCGGAGAGCTTAAGCTATTTTTTGTAATGCATCCTATAATCTCCAAAGTGTTGTCTATTCCTTGAGTCACTGCTTCCATAGCAGTAGAAGGGTTTGACATCATTCATAATTAGGTCTGCAAATAAGTACCCATGTGGAGGTAACATTTAGAATGGGAACTTTATTGGGTGGGTTTCTACATATCTTTTGAATATGGATCAGTAATTCTTCCTATTTTCCAAGTGAAGAAAAGGAAAGCAAGGCTACTTCTCTCACATTCAATAGTAGTATTAACAAAATTGTTAACAGAAAGGGAGACATACGTGCCAGAAGAATGAGTGCTTATATCCTCTAGCTATAATTCTGATTTCATACGCAGTGGGGTGCTTCTTAATCCTTGCATTTCTCCAAGATTTTGATACAATTCAGAGAAATACACTGTTCATTAATGAAGACTATTATGATATTGGTGTAAACTTTTCTGGGCACTTGTTACCTTACATAATGATAACTAAAAATGGGAGCTCATATAGGTGAAATGAAGCATAGGCATACATTAGTGTTAGTCTCCACTTGCCAGTTTCTGTTTTTCTGCTGTTCATGGAAGACAGGTTTTGGGAAAGAGTGCAGGGGACAAAAAGAACACTGCTATACAGGGTGGGTTTTTTAATAAAGAATTTAGAGAGCTACTGGCCTGAGGAAAGTCCAGGAGCTGTTCTGGTGCACATTGCTCAATGTAAAGCCTGCTGCACACAGTCTCTGTATCAGTGAGCTGTTCTTTGTTTGAAATAATTGGAATAGCTGAGACAAACACACAGCAGTCTTTGGAGAACGTGTGGGATAGCCAGTGCACAGGTACTGGCAGATGTGATCGTTCCTGAGATTTTGTTTACCTGGAGCAATATCTCTCCTGATCTTGATTTAGTCATGAGTAACACAAGGTAGTTATTTTCATGATTCATGACACATTTCTTACTGCCTCAGACTGGTTTCCACAATGTGGCACTAAAAAAGCTCCAAGAGAGTCACGCAATTGTTACTAGTCCTGGAAGATTTCCTCTGCTACTACACAGTCTTCAGGGAATGGATGCAGGGAATAGCAGCAAAGCTTCTCTAAGGCTGGGAACAATCCCCAGCTGCTCTGCATCTACAACTACCTTTTATTCTAGGTGTATTTGGGGTTTTATCATTCTTTCTAGTCCTTTTTTCTTTCTCTTGTAGACCATCTTGGTGTGTTTTTTCAGATTTGGTGATACTTATGGCCAATTATACAGCTGGGAAATGACATTGGGAACTGGCAGTCTGTGATATGAAGCCACTGGTGCCAGGCTGAAGAGCAGTGTCACCAATGAAAAAAGGAGGATGTAGTGGGATGTAGCTGGAGAGGCAGTGGGTCAGCAAAAAGGCTGTGTAGCTTCATAGGTCTGTGAATGCTTAGCAGGTCTCAGCTTGGTTTTGGTGTGGTTTTGTGAGGATACCTTTTCTCTGTGTTTCTGAGTGCATATTTGTGGGTTTGCATATGGCTTGCATATCAGTGTTTGGTGTGAAATCTACTTGTGATGAGATGCTGTGTCTAATGGGTCTATGTTCATGTTTCTCCATGATCCATGGAGCCTAATCCAAGTCACTGACCTAAACACCACTGTAGACAAACTTATTTAAAGCATGGCCAATAAACATGGCCCATCTCAGCACTCACGATTGGTTCAAAAGAAGGTATTTAATTGTGTGATTCAGTGAAAAGAGAGAAGATATTTTATATATCCATTACTGCCCTTTAGTTATGGATCATGTTTTCCTTCTCTGTGCTACAAGCTTTATCTAGAAACAAGAGAATGAACAATATGGGATATAGAAATGGAGGAGCTTTTTAAACCACAGATATTACAGGGATTAAGGCTATATAGTTTGAGAAAGACAGCAATTAATACAATAAAGGTCATATAAAAGTACTCTATGAGAAAAAAGGAAAATGTACATCTTAGTCAAGAAATATTTGTCATGGAATGCTATTAACCTATAGTCCACACAGGTATATGGCATCAGTGAGACTAAAAGACCTTGTGCCTTCAAGGTTTTATAATTTTAAGAGGGAGAACATTGCACAGAAACCCTTTAAGTGCTCTCAGGCACAGAATCTCTCTTTGCATTAAAGCAGAAATCCACCACCATCTGGGAGGACATCAGATGAAACCCCCCATGAAGCTGCCTTTCTTGCAGTTTTCATCTGGATTTCTTGTGCGCTTTATCTTATTAATCCACTGTCTGTAGCTCATGAGACCACAGGTACAATGTGGAGCAATTCCTGTCTTCCTCTCGAGTTGCAAACTTTGCAAACTTACCTTTGACTGTGTGCACAGTGAAGATGCCAAGCCAGAAGAGGAGCAAGATTGCTGCAGTGTGGAGCTTCATTGCTGTGGCTTCTGTGTCAAGGCAGAGCAGAAAGTGTCTACTGTCAGCCTCCTTTCTCAGGGTTTATATATTGTCATTCAGTGGTCAGTTCTTCTGTTAATTTTTATGGTGTCATGGAGGGCCTGACTACAAGTGGAAATTTTGAGTGGCTGTACTTTTTGTGTTGACAGAACCACCTCCTTTCCCCCACCAGTCCTTCACTAGCCCCCCTGAGAAGGCTTTTCCTGCTCAAACCCACTGTGGTTGCACTTGCTTCTGTGCTGTGACTTGGGGTTTACTTCGAGCTGCAAAAAGTGAGAGCTCTTGTGCTGTAGTGGAAACCTGCAATAAAAGTTCCTGTCATTTTGCACTTCAGTTTTGAGACCTTCAGCTAAGCTGCACTGCAGAGACACAGAGAGACATTGAGAATTACCTTGCTGACCAATGAACCACTGGAAAGGGGAGCTGTGAGCTAAAGGATGATGGAAAGAGCCAAGGTGTGTGTTCCAAGCAGCTGTGGGTGGTTTGTCATGCTAACATGTAGCTGTGGAGGGGTATCACTGCTCTTTCCTATGAGCAGTGGATGTTATCAGAACTCTTGTGTTTGCTCTGTGACTTGATATGGCCAAAGCTGTTGTCACTGTGCTGGGAGAAGCAAGATTGAACACACCTTTGCATACAGACCCAGATCCAGTATGCCTCCTGCCAGTCAGGCATAACAGAAATGCAATGGTTTCAAAGAGGAATAGGAGTTTGTAAAGGGCTGTGTCAGGGTTTCTTTGGTTTGGATTTTTTTGTTTTGATGATTTTGTAGTGCAAAGAATGGGGCCCGAGGAAGCAACTAGGCCATCAGTGAGGCATAATTTGAAGAAAAGACAAAAAAATATTAATTGCAGTTTCATTTAAGCATGATGCTGATAACAGGTCTGTCAGCTTGTTACAATTGTGCCTCTATCAAAAATGCCTTTTTTTGCCCAGTGTCCCAACCCTATCACCCTCTCAGGTTTAGGCGTCGTTTCTATTGAATGTGGTCTGAATTACTGGACAGCATTGCTACAAGCCAATCATTTTGGGTCTGCAAATATTTGTTACATCAGTTGTAGACCTCCAGGCCTCACATGAAGCAGTACATGAGCTGGCATCTTCCAGAGACTCACAGCAGAAATCTTTTGTGACTTCTGCAGCTCTGTAGAAAAACCCAGCTGGGCCTGTTGTGAATGGGTAAACTCCAGGCTGCCTGGTGCCTGGGCTTGTAACAGCTGTGTAGAACAGCTGTCAGTGCAGGGACTGGATAAATCATNAGCTGCAAAAAGTGAGAGCTCTTGTGCTGTAGTGGAAACCTGCAATAAAAGTTCCTGTCATTTTGCACTTCAGTTTTGAGACCTTCAGCTAAGCTGCACTGCAGAGACACAGAGAGACATTGAGAATTACCTTGCTGACCAATGAACCACTGGAAAGGGGAGCTGTGAGCTAAAGGATGATGGAAAGAGCCAAGGTGTGTGTTCCAAGCAGCTGTGGGTGGTTTGTCATGCTAACATGTAGCTGTGGAGGGGTATCACTGCTCTTTCCTATGAGCAGTGGATGTTATCAGAACTCTTGTGTTTGCTCTGTGACTTGATATGGCCAAAGCTGTTGTCACTGTGCTGGGAGAAGCAAGATTGAACACACCTTTGCATACAGACCCAGATCCAGTATGCCTCCTGCCAGTCAGGCATAACAGAAATGCAATGGTTTCAAAGAGGAATAGGAGTTTGTAAAGGGCTGTGTCAGGGTTTCTTTGGTTTGGATTTTTTTGTTTTGATGATTTTGTAGTGCAAAGAATGGGGCCCGAGGAAGCAACTAGGCCATCAGTGAGGCATAATTTGAAGAAAAGACAAAAAAATATTAATTGCAGTTTCATTTAAGCATGATGCTGATAACAGGTCTGTCAGCTTGTTACAATTGTGCCTCTATCAAAAATGCCTTTTTTTGCCCAGTGTCCCAACCCTATCACCCTCTCAGGTTTAGGCGTCGTTTCTATTGAATGTGGTCTGAATTACTGGACAGCATTGCTACAAGCCAATCATTTTGGGTCTGCAAATATTTGTTACATCAGTTGTAGACCTCCAGGCCTCACATGAAGCAGTACATGAGCTGGCATCTTCTTCCAGAGACTCACAGCAGAAATCTTTTGTGACTTCTGCAGCTCTGTAGAAAAACCCAGCTGGGCCTGTTGTGAATGGGTAAACTCCAGGCTGCCTGGTGCCTGGGCTTGTAACAGCTGTGTAGAACAGCTGTCAGTGCAGGGACTGGATAAATCATGAGCTGTTTTGGCTGAAATAGAGGTAGTTTTCTTAGTAGGTGGTACCATTTTGTGTTTTGGATTTAGCATGAGAATAATGTTGACAACACACAGGTATTTCAGTTGTTGCTAAGTAATGATTACTCTGAATCAGGGACTTGCTGGCTGTGGTTACACAACATCAGCAGCTATGAGATTTCCCCTGCACTTACCTCCAGGCCTCTCCTAAGCTGGTTTCTCCCAGTTTTCCAAATTCTTGATAACACCAGTGTCAATTCCTTTGAATGGGTAATGTAGCATGTGGAAGTCAATTTCCCAAGATTCCTAAGGCAGATTAAGATTGAACCTTGAACTGCACTCATATACGTGAGTCCTAGGCTTAAAGGATGGTAAGCTCAGGAAGAGTTGGTAGGTCTTGCAGGTAGAGCATGTGCTGTGTGGTTTAGTGTTGTATACACACACATTCTTTGTGCCTTTTGGTTTTGTTCTTTCATCTTGCATATACTGTGCAAACCAGGGAAACCCAGGGAACACTAATGGCAAGTAGAAAATGCTGTAACTGAATGCCTGCTAAACCCACTTGCACCACTAAGGAAGGTGCAATGAAATTAAGCCAAAGTTTGAACCCTAGCCCCTAAAGGATATGCCTGATGCCACACAGGGGAGTAACTGTACCGACCTCAAGAGCATTTCTGAGAAATCTAAGTTATGTTTGTGCCCAAGCAGTGTAGCAGCCTCATGTTTTGCTGGACAGTGGCTGAAGTCACTCCTTGAAATGAGATATTCCAACTTTTTGGTACTTGTCAGCTATGAGATACAGGATAGCAACTGTGTCATTGATGGTAAAGAGCAGTTTTCTATGCATTTAGAGGTAAGATGCTCCCACACTTTTGCCCACTAGTACAATATGTACACATGTCAGTTTTCAGAGGAAGGTCACCAGCTGCACTGAGCATGAGCCAACTCTGAAAGCTTGGCCCTTCCCACAGAACCTTCTGCAGGTGTTAGATTCTTCTGAGGTGTTGCTGGGAAGCCTATTGCTGCTTCAGTTTTCCACCATTCTTCAGGTGGGATGGAAAAATTGCCCTGTGGCAAGTTTTTTCAAGTTTCCCTCAAGTTTCTTCCCCTCTCATTTTCTGTGTCTTCCTGAGCTGTTGTTCTGTGTATCTGGCTTATGCCCAGTAAAGTCTGTGTTTTGGAGAAGAGTTTTGTGGGCTGCAGTCCCACAGCCTTTTTCTGTGGATATTTGCTGATCTCTGATGTTGTATAAGGCTCATTTTTCATGTACTCCAGCATTTAGTGGGCATTTCCTCTGCACTGAGTGCTCAATCTGATCAGTGTAAGGTGCACGTAGAGGAGATATAGAGCCTCCAAAAAGTGTGGGGTGGGGTGGGGTGTCTCGTGTTTCTTCTATGATGTGGGTGAGCTTTGGAGATCCATGCTGAGGGAGGCTTCTGTCCCTCCGTCCATGCAGGGGATGTGGAGCCCTTTGTACCACACAGGGAGTGACAGAGTCCTCAGTACTCATAGAAGGGAGGCTGAAGTCCCTTATTTTTGTCACATAAAAAGGATTTCCAAGTCCCTCTTTTAGTGTTTGAATGGATGGAAAATAAACCCAGCACAGATATGGGGGCACCCTTGGCCGAGGCTGTGCAAAATCGGGGTAAATTATTTGCTATAGTAGAATTTTGCAGTAATGTTGTGCCAGCAGGTTTGGCCAGCTATAACTTGGTCTGCTTGCTCAGCAGGACAATGGTCATCACAAATGTTTAATGACACACTTGCAATTATTGCATTCATAGATCAGGCAGCCCCCGACATCAGGAGATATTTTAAGAAGCATCTGCCAATCTGGCAAGAACAAGAAGTCCCAAACAGATATGGGACTGTTGGTCTCAGCACAGAGCCCATATGTATTAAACCAAAAGGAGGAGTGCAACCCATCATGAGACAGGACCCTCTTCTCTAGAGAGCCAAGGAGAACATCCATAAACTCATAGAGTTAATCCAAGGGATTTTGAAGCATTCCATTAGATGAAGAGAGTCACCCTTTGTATGCCTTCATCTGGAAAAGATGGCAACTGACTTGGACACATCTTCCCCAAACTTTTGCCAGATCCCTGATCATTTTTTTGTGTGTATTGGGGATTGATTTAAAGGGTATGAAATCACTGTGCAAATTGGGTTTTGTGGATTATTAGCTAGTGATGAGAATGCTTTTGTATTAAACGTGATGCATTTGTGTGTTGCTCAGGTGAAAAGGGGACACCATGCATCTCCATCCAAACTTCAGCTGGGTCAGAAGAAAATTAAATATTTAGGCTTTATTTTGTGAAAATGGCAACAGATAACAGATCTGAAAAGGACAAAGGCCATTATTACCATCCTTTGTGCAGTCACCAAAAAAAAGGCAGGAATGAGGTTTTCTCTAGAATCATGGGATTTTGTTGGTCATGGATTCCTGTGTTAAGGGAATCAACTAAGTCTCTGACTGAAGAATGAATAAGTAAATAGAGCCTCTTGCATGGTGCTTAGAGAAAGAACAAGCTATAAAGCTAGAAAAGGAGCTTGGTATAGAGAGGGGATTTGGTAAATCATGATCCTGCCACCTTGAGCAAGGGTTCTTTGAGCTTCTAAAAAAAGACTTGTGTTCCCAGCATACAGTTGCTTTGGAGCAGTGCAATGATATCTGCTTCCCTTTGGATCGGGACCCCAAAGACTTCCCAGTCTGAACCCGTGTGGTTTCAAAGTGCACTACTCCTAGAGAATGACACACCATGTGGTCTGTCCTGGGGCCAGGCCACACAGCTCATGCATGGTCTGCAGATCCAGATAGATGGGTGCTTGGAGGTGTCACTGCTTGCCCTGCTGGCCCCATCACAGGGGCAGTAGGAAGCCCTGAGAAACCAGAGTAAAATCAGTTGTCAGTGCTTCTCTTCTCCTTGATAGAGCATATCTTAATGCTGTGTGGTGTCCTGTTGCATTCCTGTCCCAGTCCTGGGACATTCTCAGCTTGTAGTAGTTTTGTGGGAGCCTGTTGGAGTTCTCATGGAGTCTCCTGAGGGTTTGTTTGGCCAGGAGGAATGAACTAGGCCCAGAATCAAGACAAACTCTTGGGAACTGTGGCACTTCTATATTGAATTTTTGTCAGAGGGGATCACAGTTGTCTTTGTTAGGAGAGATGTGTCAAGCTGCAATGACAGTTTTGGGATGGTGCAGCTTGGAGTCATTGTGCAAATCTCTGTTAGACTGACTTCAGGACAGCTGTGCCAGCCCTGCCCAGCTCAGCAGCAGGCCCTTAGCATTTGTCTCTCCATGCTGAATGATTGAGGACTGTTGCTAGAGAACAGTCTCCCAGAGCTCCTGAATTTCAGTGCTCACTGATTCTCTGTGCATTTGTGTTGAAGGAGGAAGCCCCTCCATTTACTTTGTAAGCCTTACAAATGCTTCCCTTGCTTGGAGATGCTTTGGGTGAAAGATACCCAGGTGACTCAAACAAGAGTCCTAGAGGTCTCTTGTACCAGGACTCACAGCTTCTCAAAGCAAATCCGCTTGTTTCTATCAAAAATCTTTGATTTACTGTACTCTGCTAACCAATTGATAATATAAGGATATGAAGAAAAACCAGCGACTGACTTGAATTGAAAATGATAAAATAGCAAGCTTATCTTAGCATTGATTACATAAATAAACATGGAGGAGAGGTTTATGTTCCTCCAGCAAACAACTGAAATGAGTATTTCAAAAAAGACCTGTCTTTGTGCTCACTAGAAAACATCCTATTTACATTGTTAGCTTGGGGTCTCCTTCATGCTCATTGTCTGGTTCAGAAGGGAGAGGAAATTGTTTCCTGGTCTGAGCTGGGCAAGAGCATGACACAAGGCAAGCACAGGTTGAATTTCTGACCTTGCATGTGGCATCCCACCTTCTCCACTGTGAAAGGGATAAGGATTGTGGAGATGGCTATAGAAATACTACTGATACCTCTACTGTTCCAGCCCTTGTGTGCTTTTTCTGTTATTCAGCATCTGGTGACCAGTGATACTGAAATCAGCTAGAGAACAAACTTTCTAACACAATTGGAAGTATTAGAAAGCCGGTTCTTTATTGTAGCGCTGCACACATTTGGAGGATTTTTTCCTTCAATCAAACATGTGTCATGGAAGCTTACAACAGGGTATTTATTCCATCATGATCATACACATTCTTTACAACGTACTTCCTAGCTAATACATAAACATCACTTTTCCTGGAATTAATTTATGTGTCTCTGTATCTTATTGGAAGTCCTTTTATGGTCCTAGAGAGTCATCTAAAGGGGTGTCTGGTCGTCATATTCACTGGGTGCCCTCAGAATTGTAATGACCTTGCATTGAGCTTCTCTTAAGGCATGTGCTGTTGTCTCTTGTTACATAACTTCGTCACAAAACCCACGGTGTTCCTCATCATCACAGGTTCCAGCTATGTTTAGCATCCTGTGTCTGTCCTTTTTTATTCTTTTACCCAGTTTGCTAGTTTGTAGAGGCGCAGGTGGATGGTGAGTTGCTGCTACCTTCCTGAAAGCTTCTCCTGATGAGGGCGTTCAGGCAGGCTTGCGCACACTCGCTCAATCTACGCGCACACCACAGACACCTCGATAGCTGGCGGTCCAAGGACGAGAAGGGTCTTTTGTATGGAGTTCCTATGGCCTTAATGCAACCACACCGAAGGATTCCAGGGACAAAAGACAGGATAATGGAGGGTCCAGGTTTAAATATGGGGTAGGAAAGGGGCAGGACAGAGCATCAGGGACCAATGAATTGAGGGCATAAGGGCGGTACATAGGTGGGGCAAAGGGTAATGACCAATGGGAAATGCCGGGGTGGAATTGCAGGGGTACAGGAGCCAACGGGGAAACAGGGAAGGGTGAACGATCTAGAACTGGGGCATATAAGGGAAAAAGGGGTAGGTAAGGCCAACGGACCAACAGGGAACATGGAACTAGAGTAAATTAACATGGCACTGCAGAGCACCATGAGGGAAGCCTTCTCCCTCACTCTGAGTTGGGAGTTATTCCTGGAGCCTATGATGTACTCCTCCAGGGCATGGCCATTGGCCTTTCCCTGGTAGTTAGTCTTTAAGCTCTATTTTGTGGCTTCAAGGGAACTGAACATTTCTATTCTCCGTGTTGTCTGTCACCACAGAGCCCATTCCCATGTGAAAAGTAATTTGGTTTTATTACCGGATATAGTGGTATTGAGATGATCTAAACTGAGAGGCCTGAAACCTGGTGTCTTCTCCCTTCAAAGAGGCTCTAGCCTGAACTCCTTCAAAACTAGATTTTCCTCTCAGGATTTACTTTAGTTCTGATGGGTACCAGCAGAGGAAGCAAGAAAGGAAATTAATTGAGATCCTTGTTACCTGGAGTGTGGCTTAGGAAAGGAGTTTATGAAGCACAGGAGAAGCTGAGTGATTTGCATTTCAGTTAATCCAGAAGTGATTGTGTAGGGAGGCCAGTTTTGGGCCCTAAGTTGGGTCTAGGTCTTCCAGTGAGGTCCAAAAGTATTGGCCTGGATAGATGCCCATGAGCTGGCCAGGACCCTGGGGTTACTCTATAGGACCTCACACCATGCAGAGGAGACAGAGAGGAGGTTGGTGGGGCTGGTGCATGGGGTCTGCAGTTGTGGGGACCAGGGTAACACATGCTGAGAAATCACATGTAAATTGTTTGTCTGTCTGGTACACTCTGGTGTTTGTATAGTTGTTGTAACTATATCTTATCTCAAACCTTGATCTTCACCTTTTGTGCCTCCTGTTCTCCTCTCAATCCTGTATCAGGGGGATGGAGGAGGGGAGTGAGTGAGCAACTCTCTCTGGGTTGTGCAGAAAGGAAACCAGGTCACCAAGTTCCAGTCTCTAAACCCAGGTCTTCTGGTCTTGGTTTTCATGGAGAACATGAGGAAAAATGTGGTAAAACCGTATCAAATGCTGGAATTTGTAGGTGTATGTCTGCTCGGCAGAGGAGAGAACTGTAAAGACTGGCTTTTAGAGTAGTCGGATCTTATTTCTATGGTGCAGTCTGGAAATGCTGCAGTTCCATGAGTATCACTAAGAAGTTATGGAGGATGAAAAGCCCATAGGTTAGCAGCAGTGCAGGCTCCATCCATGTAGTAATATGAAAGGAGCTTTATTCCAGAAGCACCTCTGCCTATACCTCTCCTCTACCCCTCAAGGTCCTCAAATGCAATCTTTTCTCTCTCTGAGCAGAGAGCTCTTCCATTTCTGCTTTGGGTAACGTGGTTACCGCCCGAGCATGGTATGAACTCTGTTTTTGATGTACATGAACTTTTGAAGAGGTATTGTCTGAAATGTGAGCTGAAATATGATGTAGAAAGCTTGGAATCAGATCATTCCAAAGCCATCTGAGTCATAAGTTAGCAATAGTGTCAGCTCTAGCTAACTTGCCCATAAGTTCTCAGATTTGTCATCTTGGGACCTGTTTCAGCAGTATCCATCTGCATTATAATCAAGCAAACAAACTTGTCATTTGATTCAGGCTTATAGAAAGCTTATTAAAATTCAAAGCCTTCTGTTAGTAGCATGCATCAGTTTTAAGACAATAAGACATTTCTATGTACATAGTTCTCTAGGGCAGAGAATTCCTATGAGTTTGTGAAATACAGATTCCGCACATAGTTTGGTCTTATTCAGAGAAAAGCAATGGGAAAAGCAAACCAGTTGTTTCAGGTTTGTTTCACATGAGGGTGAATAACTAAATTAAACAGCACCTTCTTAACACCAGCACTCAAAGCAGAATGCTCTGATCTCCATCAGGATGGAGGTCTATACTCTTCCAGCTCTGTGGGAGGTGAGTTTGTGTTTGTTCAGAGAGTTTATTGGCATTTATTAAAAGCAAGGAAATAAAAGCAGATAGTAAGCTTTTCCTTGTTACTTGCAGCACTGATGATGATTCCAGCTAGTTGGTCCGAGATGCTTTCCTAGGACAGGATTATTTGCGTTTGGCAGCACGTCTTTCATCTATTTTCTTTATAGCAGTCTGCACCCATTTCTTATTAGGACTTACACAGATCCTGATACCTCCTGCAGTGATAAACCTATAGGAAAAAGGAAAACAAACAAGGCGGCCATAAAATTCCAGTCTCTAAACCCAGGTCTGCTGTTCTTGGTTTTGATGCAGAACGTAAGGAAAAATGTGATAATATCAAAGGCTGGAGTTTGTAGATGTTATTTGGAATAACAGCAGTTAGAAACATTATTTCCCGATTTACAATATAGGTAACATACATGGTCATGTACCTATATACTGATTATTAAAAAATCAAGCACACCTGCTACTCTGGGATTTTTTGCTAAATCATGATGAACATTTATCCCCCAGGAGCAGATCCTAGATGTGATAGAAATGCATGCTTGTGAGCTCAAAGGACCAACCACAGCTCCTAGCAGGACTCAGTTATCCCATATTCTTTCACATGATCTTTCCCCTTGACTCAGTTCATGCACGGGGCCTCTGAGTGCTCCATCCTTGTTGAGATTTTTCCCCGCTCACTGGGCAGAAAGATGTGAGCTGGTCAGTGAGCTTCCTGCCATTATTGATGAGCAGCACACACCTCCCAGCTCTCTGAGGCCTGTCTGTCTGCTGCCAGGTGGCTCCTCCATGGAAGAACTGGAAGGGTGACCTGAACTAGCCAGATTTAGGGAGTTGGGCCGTGAATTGTGTTCTGATGCCCCTTCCCTATTTGATGGTTTTGTGTTTGCATAAGGGAGTCTGAAGGGTGCATGGGATACTTACATGATGGCATCTGTTGGTACTTGTTGCTTTTCATAGCTCACAAGATTTCGGATGTTCAGCTGCTTCGTAGACAGTTTCACACAACTGAATTTGCGAGCAGACTCACTACTAGCACTCCCTAGAAGGGAAAAAATAGATGAATGACAAAGATACCTAATGTTAATATTTAGCCATAATTGCTTAATAAACTAGGAATCCCAGAAGATTCCTAGTGGTGGTTAGACCATGAGTTTCTCATGATGTCGAGCCACAATACCAGTTATACCAGAGAGCTTAAGCTATTTTTTGTGATGCATCCTATAATCTCTAAAATATTACTGCTATTTCAGTTAATATACGAATCTTCACCCCATTGTCCTGGACAATTGTACAGTAATTCTGTGCCCAGGGACTCGCTGCTTCCATAGCAAAAAAAGCTGTTTGCCACCACTGGATAATTAGGATTGCCTCACCTGGAAATAAGTGCCATTATGGAATTAGTGCTTAGAACTGGAACTTTACTGGGGAGATTTCCACATATTATCTGAATGTGGATCAGTAATTCCTCCTATTTTTCAAGTGATGAAAAGGAAAGCAAGGCTACTTCTCTCACTGCGGACATCTAAAAGTAGCATTAACAAAACTTTTTAACAGAAAGGGAGATATACAGAAGATTAAGTGCTTATTTCATCTGGCTATAACTCTGCTTTCATACGCAGTGGGGTGCTTCTTAATCCTTGCATTTCTTCAAGATTTTGATACAGTTCAGAGAAATGCAGTGGTGATTAAAAAAAAAGGATCACAATATTGGTACAAAATTTTCTGGGCACTTGTTACCTTACATAATGATAACTAAAAATGGGAGCTCATATAGGTGAAATGAAGCATAGGCATACATTAGTGTTAGTCTCCACTTGCCAGTTTCTGTTTTTCTGCTGTTCATGGAAGACAGGTTTTGGGAAAGAGTGCAGGGGACAAAAAGAATACTGCTATATACGGTGGGTTTTTTAATAAAGAATTTAGAGAGCTACTGGCCTGAGGAAAGTCCAGGAGCTGTTCTGGTGCACATTGCTCAGTGTAAAGCCTGTTGCACACAGTCTCTGTATCAGTGAGCTGTTCTTTGTTTGAAATAATTGGAATAGCTGAGACAAACACACAGCAGTCTTTGGAGAAGGTGTGGGATAGCCAGTGCACAGGTACTGGCAGATCTGCTCATTCCTGAGATTTTGCTTACCTGGAGCAGTATCTCCTCTGATCTTGATTTAGTCATGAGTAACACAAGGTAGTTATTTTCATGATTCATGACACATTTCTTACTGCCTCAGACTGGTTTCCACAATGTGGCACTAAAAAAGCTCCAAGAGAGTCACGCAATTGTTACTAGTCCTGGAAGATTTCCTCTGCTACTACACAGTCTTCAGGGAATGGATGCAGGGAATAGCAGCAAAGCTTCTCTAAGGCTGGGAACAATCCCCAGCTGCTCTGCATCTACAACTACCTTTTATTCTAGGTGTATTTGGGGTTTTACCATTCTTTCTAGTCCTTTTTTCTTTCTCTTGTAGACCATCTTGGTGTGTTTTTTCAGATTTGGTGATACTTATGGCCAATTATACAGCTGGGCAATGACATTGGGAACTGGCAGTCTGTGATATGAAGCCACTGGTGCCAGGCTGAAGAGCAGTGTCACCAATGAAAAGAGGAGGATGTAGTGGGCTGTAGCTGGAGAGGCAGTGGGTCAGCAAAAAGGCTGTGTAGCTTCATAGTCCTGTGAATGCTTAGCAGGTCTCAGCTTGGTTTTGGTGTGGTTTTGTGAGGATACCTTTTCTCTGTGTTTCTGAGTGCATGTTTGTGGGTTTGCATATGGCTTGCATATCAGTGTTTGGTGTGAAATCTACTTGTGATGAGATGCTGTGTCTAATGGGTCTATGTTCATGTTTCTCCATGATCCATGGAGCCTAATCCAAGTCACTGACCTAAACACCACTGTAGACAAACTTATTTAAAGCATGGCCAATAAACATGGCTCATCTCAGCATTCATAACTGGTTTGAAAGAGGATATTTAATTATATGATTCAGTGAAAAGAGAGAAGGTACTGTGTAAATTCGTAATTCCTCCTTTTATTTCTTATTGATAGTCTCCTTGTCCATACCAAAAGGTTTATCTAGAGACAAGATAGTAAGCAATATGTGATATAGAACTGGAAAACCTTTTTAAAATTGCAGTGTTAGAGGGATTAAAGCTATACAGTTAAAGAAAAACAAAAAACAATTAATACAATAAAATTCATATGAAGGTATTCTATCTGGAAAAAAGGAAAATGTACATCTTAGTCAAGAAATATTTGTCATGGAATGCTATTAACCTATAGTCCACACAGGTATATGGCATCAGTGAGACTAAAAGACCTTGTGCCTTCAAGGTTTTATAATTTTAAGAGGGAGAACATTGCACAGAAACCCTTTAAGTGCTCTCAGGCACAGAATCTCTCTTTGCATTAAAGCAGAAATCCACCACCATCTGGGAGGACATCAGATGAAACCCCCCATGAAGCTGCCTTTCTTGCAGTTTTCATCTGGATTTCTTGTGCACTTTATCTTATAAATCCGCTGTCTGTAACAATGAATTTAGCTCATGAGGCCACAGGTACAATGTGGAGCAATTCCTGTCTTCCTCTCGAGTTGCAAACTTTGCAAACTTACCTTTGACTGTGTGCACAGTGAAGATGCCAAGCCAGAAGAGAAGCAGGATTGCTGCAGTGTGGAGCTTCATTGCTGTGGCTTCTGTGTCAAGGCAGAGTAGAAAAGTGGTTCTCTCACAGGGTTTATATATTGTCATTCAGCGGTCAGTTCTTCTGTTCCTTTTTTGGGCTGTCATGGTGGGCCTGACTATAAATAGTAAAATTGAGTGGCTGTACTTTTTGTGTTGACAGAACCACCTCCTTTCCCCCACCAGTCCTTCACTAGCCCCCCTGAGAAGGCTTTTCCTGCTCAAACCCACTGTGGTTGCACTTGCTTCTGTGCTGTGACTTGGGGTTTACTTCGAGCTGCAAAAAGTGAGAGCTCTTGTGCTGTAGTGGAAACCTGCAATAAAAGTTCCTGTCATTTTGCACTTCAGTTTTGAGACCTTCAGCTAAGCTGCACTGCAGAGACACAGAGAGACATTGAGAATTACCTTGCTGACCAATGAACCACTGGAAAGGGGAGCTGTGAGCTAAAGGATGATGGAAAGAGGAACACCTTGGCTCTTTCCAAGCAGCTGTGGGTGGTTTGTCATGCTAACATGTAGCTGTGGAGGGGTATCACTGCTCTTTCCTATGAGCAGTGGATGTTATCAGAACTCTTGTGTTTGCTCTGTGACTTGATATGGCCAAAGCTGTTGTCACTGTGCTGGGAGAAGCAAGATTGAACACACCTTTGCATACAGACCCAGATCCAGTATGCCTCCTGCCAGTCAGGCATAACAGAAATGCAATGGTTTCAAAGAGGAATAGGAGTTTGTAAAGGGCTGTGTCAGGGTTTCTTTGCTTTGATTTGCTTTGGATTTTTCTTTTGTTTGGTTGGTCTTTTGTTTATTTTGTTTTTTGGAGTTTTTCTGGGGGGGTGGTTGGGTTTGTTGTGTGGACTTTCTAGTGCGACGAATGGGGCCCAAGAAAGTAACTAGGCAATCAGAGAGGCATCATTTGTAGGAAAGACCAAAAGTTAATTGCAGTTTCATGTAAACATGATGCTGATAACAGGTCTGTCAGCTTGTTACAATTGTATCTCTATTACAAGTGCCCAGTTCTGCACACTGTGCCAGCCTGTCACCTAGGTTTAGCTGTCCTGCCTAAGTTACTGGACAGAACTGCTATAAACCAATTGTTTTGAGCCTGCAAATACTTGTCAGGCCAGTTTTGGACCTCCAGAGCACACACAAAGCAGTACCTGAGCTGGCATCATCTTCCAGAGCCTCACAGCAGAAATCTTCTCATGTGCTGTGAGAAACGAAGCCCACTCCTCTTAAATTTTTGAGTTTTAATAAATGATAATAAGGGATAATCATAAAGCAAAAGTTACAGACCTGGGTGCATGGCAAGGCCACTGGCACACCCACTTCTTCAGTCTGCAGTCTTTTATACTGTTAGTTGTGTTACTTTTTCACATGATTTTGCAGATTTCTTTTGGGCTTGTTGACTACAATCTTGCTTCAGATTCTTTCAGCATTTGCCCAATTCAATAGTTGCAGACATCGGCAGTCTAGGGTGGTCTTCTGATGCCCTTTAAATTTGGTACTCTTCCTTTTATGGTCTTCTGCTGTCCACTTCGGCCATTATGGATATACATTTTGCAATAGCAAGCATGTCTTAAAATGCATCTTGTGCAAGCCCACTTACATCTTGTGAAAGCCTTGCTTCTCCTTTCACACTGCCCAGAAATGATTACAGATTCTCTCATACTTAAAAAGCAGTTTAACACTTACAATAAATTAATTACAATTACAATTTTATAATTAATGCAAATAAATTGTAGCGAAAGCCAACTATTACATAACCTTTTATAAAACGTGCCCTCTGCAGCTCTATAGAAAAACCCAGCTAGTCCTGGTATGAATAGGTAAACACCAGGCTGCCTGATGCCTGGGCTTGTGAACAGCTGTCAGTGCAAGGACTGGAGAAATCATGAGAGTGTCCTGGTTTTGGCTGAGATGGAGTAATTTTCTTCTTAGTAGGTGGTACTGTTCTGTGTTTTGGATTTAGCATGAGAATAATGTTGATAACACACGGGTGTTTCAGTTGTTGCTGAGTAATGGTTATCCTGAACCAGGGACAACTGCTAAATGTAATAGTTTTCTTAATTTTTAACAAGGTCAAGAATTTTTAACTGTAATAATTGTGTTGTGTACCCTGTTTCATGACAGCAGCCCTGCTGAAGGAAAAGAAATATGCAGTGAGCAGAGTTTTGCCTAGTATGAAGGGTTTACGTATCAGGGCAAAGGGTTTGTAGTACTGTATTTTCTCATCCTGTAGTCAGCTCTTAAAAAGAGAGGCCAAGATCTTCCGGAATAACTAAATTCCTATCCACTCCTAGAAATGAGTATGTTTAATGAGTGGATGTTCAGCAGTCCCTTGAAGTTGAATTTGTGCCATCAGGTCACTTAATCACTTCTGAAGACTAAATGAGGGCATTCAGTGACTTTTGGAGGGGACTTAAGAACCTCAGCTTAAACACAACTGTATCTCAGTTAGCTGGTTTTAGGAGGGACATTGTCACCCTTAGGGAATAAGTATGTGTCTCTATTATCTATAGAAGCAGTTTGTATATATCTCTTATGCAGGACACAGTATGTGAAGTTAGGTGGAATATATGGGACCCTAATGTATTTTGATTTTACATTGTTTCTTAACACTTGGAGTACTGGTTGAAGAATTACCCGCAAGTGACATCCAGCTGTGATGTTTCCATGATTTTCTTCCCTTTTCATCACATTTTTTCTCTGTAGTTTTCATTCTGATTTCATCACTACCTGAAATAGTAGTTTGTGTTTAGTATTTTAATTCATACTGTAATAGGGTAGAAGCAAACACATTCTCAGTGTTCACATCTCAGCTGAGAGATGATTTCTAATCTAAATTGATGGCTTCAATCACATTTTTAAAAACTATTCTGTTTCATGCTGGTTTTGGCAAAATTTCTTCTTTAGAAATGCAACCCTATTAACAATACTTTCTCTAAATCATAATAGAGTTTTTGCTTGTAGGCCATCTGTTTCCATACTACACTGCCAGCATTTTCCTGCCAGTTTTTCCTTGGTCCTGCCATCTTTCCTTGATGTATTATGTGCTTTTAAATAATAGTAAAAAATCAAATAAATCAATATCTTTCTTTAGTCATTCAACTGGAAGTATTCAGATACATAAAATTACACCGGGAATGATTTGATTTGAAAGGACACAGAGACCTTTGCTCTTCCTTTCATTAAGTGTTATCTTGTTTTGGTTTAGCTATACACACACTCAAGATCTACAAAGGGAATACTCATATCCTCATCTTTATAATCCTAGTCTTGTGAGCTTTTTTTCTTTGAGAAATCAATTGTGGGAAGTCAACTAAAACCCATGCAATGCTATTGCTGCAGAAAAACACAGATGTAACTATAGTTTGGTTCTGTGAAGGCACCTAAATATTGTACATGCTGAAACAGGAGTCAAATACCTTTGGGACTTCATGGAATATTCTCAGTCCATGTGGGGATACCTTCTAGCAGCCTTCCAGTACCTGAAGGGGGCTTATAGAGAGCTGGGGAGGGACTTTTTATGAGGACATGTGGTTGTGGGACAAGGGGCAATGGCTTCAAACTGAACTAGGGTAGTCTTAGATTAGGTATTAGAAAGAAATTCTTAACTCAGAGGGTGGTGAGGCACTGGAGCAGGCTGCCCACAGAAGCTGTGGATGCCCCACGCCTGGAAGTGTTCGAGGCCAGGTTGGATGGGGCTTTGAGCAGTCTGGTCCAGTGAAAGGTGTCCCTGCCCCCAAAGTAGGGAAGGTTGGACTAGATAAAGTCCCTTCCAACACAGGCCATTCTATGGTTCTATGATATGATTATCCTTTTTCTTCTTTGTTTTGTTGTACTTTTTTGTTGTTATTTCTTTTTCCACTTCCTCAGCTGTCACATAATACAGAGAATGCAGATTCTGTTTAGTGCTTCTTTTTGTATGTGCCATATCTGTAGGATCAAGAATGAGATCCAAGTCTTATGCTAGTCTTCAGAAGAAGAATAAAGACGGTTTTGTGAAAAATAAATGAGTTTTGAACCATGGATAGTCAGTGCCTAAAGCACTGGAAATGGATCAGAACCAATATGTTGCTTCTGGGTAAACCTGAGCTTTTCTCAGAAAGCTGAAGAAGTTCAGATACTTATGTTTCTCAGTGGGTAACAGTTTTCTCAGTGGTACTTCACACTTTGGAGAGACCCCCGTGGCCAATCTGTATCTTTGGATTCCCTTGCTCCATGACAGTCATCACAGGGAATGAGCTGAAGAGCTAAGATTGTTAATGGAAGGGGGGTTACAGGCACAAGAACACACAGCAGTGATATTTGTATGCCTCAAGCATAACAGTGTGTGCTGTTATTTACAAGTGTACATACTTGTTCTTATTACTGCCATTAAATGCTTCTGCCATCATATCTGTCGAAGGGCAGGCTGTGTAACAGAGAATCACAATAAAGCACCAACTTCCAGGGAGCAGAGCAATAAGCAGAACCAGTAAGCCTGGATTCAACTTTTGGTCTTTTACCTGCTAACTTCTCTCCACCTAATAATTGTTCTAACTCCTCAGAATGTGTTTTCATGTGCCAAAGGAAACCATGCATCCACACACTTGTGGTTGTGCAGCTCACGTGTGCTGTCAGACCTGTTGCATTGAATATCCCTTTTCTGCTGGATTTTCCCCACAGTCGGGGCACGATCTTTAGTCGTTCTGCTGTTGAGATGCTAGGTTGTGGAAAATTCATGGGGATTTTTGCCTTTTGTTTACCATAAATTGAAATTGGATTAAAATTAAAGATAGTAGATTTTAAAAAATAGATAAAAATTAAGGGACACATGAATGGGAAATTCCTTTTTTTTTTTTTCTTAAATAGCACCTTCTTGAACTTTCCAAAAAGGAATCTTGGGATTTTTCTTCTGTTTTTTTGTTTGGTTGGCGGTTCCCCCCCGCTTAAATAGCTGATTTCTAATAAATGCATTTGTTTAAAACAATAATTTTCCTTGTAAGCATTTTTAATAACCAAACCTTCATGAGATTCTACCACAGATCTTAAACAGATATGACAAATTTTAAGATATACTTATGATTTTAACCCCTACGGCTTCCAGGAAAAAAACAAAACAAAACAACAACAAAAAAAACCCCACCCCCAAACTAGCCAACCAAACAAAAAAACCCCCCACCAAAACAACTAAAAAAACCCAACAAAATAATAAACCAAGAAAACAAAAAACAAAATTAAAACCCAAAAACTAAAATGAACCAACTAAGCAACAAAACCAACCCCCAGCCCCTAAACCAACCAACTACCACTAAACAACCCCCCCCACCAAAACACAGAGAAGAAGATAGAAAGAGATAATTCAAGAATTTTTGCAAGAGAAATCTATGGATTTTTTCTTTTTTTTTCCAGAGAGGATATTTTTTTCCTTCTTTCAAAGAGAATTACAGTAGCCTCTGGAATAGGCGCTTTTCTTCTTCATCTCTGAAGATGAAGAACTGTCACACTTTCTAACCATGCTACTGGTGAGATACATTGTCTTGCTTCACACTGGTGACTTTAATCTGACAATTTTGGGCCACATCCTGTTCCACAAAGTGTTTTAGAGCTTCTTAAAACTGATCATAGCACTTGATCCCCACCTTGCAACGAAATGGAACTTGGTGCTCTTGCAGCTGTACCCTCAAATAGATACAGACTAAGAAGTAGTGTTTTTTTATAAGCTGGTTTCTGTATTAGCCATTTTCTCAGTGAGCCCATAATAGCAGGAGAGTCACTGTGAGGATGAAGGCTTAAATGAGAGGGGCAAGGAAAAAAGAGCTTATAGGGTGCTGTAACAAATACCCACACTTGAAAATGTTCCACTCTGAACTTGCTAAAAGAGAATCCTTGAGGTTTATTTATTCTATGGTTTTTTCCTCCATTGTAATCACAATGAGTATGGAACCACATGTTAGACAAATGCATCAGTCTGTATTATTCACCTGAGTTCACTGCAATGAGTGATGCAAGTGGGAGGCAAGGGGGATGGGAATATTCTCCCCCTAAAGTTAGCATTAATTTTATTCTTTGTAGTTTCAGACTGTTAAATGCTGTTTCACTTTTCCTTTGCAAACTCCTTTTATCTCTCACGGAGGGCTGCAGAAACCCCCATCACATCTAAGACAGCAATAAATTAAGAGCTCCCTCCCCTGGTTATCATATTTCTTGCACCTAATTTGGCTGCATTCAGTGTGGTCATAGACCTCTATATTCCTCACCCACGGTTCAGCATGGCCCCATGTGCAGCTCTCCACCCCGTGCAGCAAAGCTTACCAGGCACGGTGAATGCCTCCCCCTTCTCTCCACAAACCCAGCCCAAACCAGCCACGTGTCCCCATGGCCAATTACACTACCTGCTTGTGCCAGGTCTAGTGCCAGATTATCTGTTTGCTCTCTGTGCACTGGCTTATTTACTGACAGTGAACACTGGTTTCTTCCATTCCCTATACTACCTTCTTTAAGGTAAATGAGTATTTTCCCTGTTTTGTACACAGAACGAAATGGAGGCCATCACTCTCACACTCTCAAAGATGTGAGAATAGATGACCTAATCTTTGCTTGATGCGGTAGTTTGTACTTCAGGGCTAAGCAGATACTGATGTAACCCCAAATGAAATGGGATCAGAGCCATCTGATTCACGCTAGCTGCAAGATTCAGGGACTGCCCTGCCTATTTAGCTCAGTCCTTACCATGCTCCATCTCTTCTCTGTCAGTCCAGCTGTGAGTTATTTTGCTTCCTCTTGCCGTGTGCAACTAGCAGATTTGTGTAAGCAAAGAAACTTCTCTTGCATAGCTCTTCTCTCCAGAGATTCTCAAAAGGTTGTAAGAGTATTGGAAAGATTAATCCCAAAAGAGAAAAGGTCTGTGTCCAGCAAATGAGGCAATCACTGCTGCAACAGTGCACTGTTCTGCAAATTATCTGTGAAGACAGCACTGTAGTTTTCAGGCACCACTTGTCTTTGCTGGGTTCCTGTGCTTTGTCTATGGATAGAGCTCTGTTTTTCCATTAGATGTAGAAGAAACTGCGTGGCCCAGGTCTCAAAGGCATTAGACAATAGTTACTGTGAAGTAAGTAGGAGCTGGACTCTGCCTTGGGTTTCCAGTAGCAATTTTCAGTGACAATTTGCTACAGTTGTTAGTGTTTAGGCAAGATTTCTATGTGTGTTGTATTGTTTGGCAGTGAGAACACTGCCATGGGAGGTGTGCAGATCTGGTGCTCCTTGCAGAACTGCAGGAGTTCCCTCATAGAGAACTGGAACTGGGAAGTTTGCAAACACTTCAGTTCTGTCTCCAATTCTGCCTGCCTCAATCCTTCCATCATGGGCTTGGTTGACCTCACAATTGGGATTTATTCTTCATCTTTGAAGCACTCTCATGCTCTGATTTGTTCACTTCTTTCTACTATGTCCTGTGACTAAATATAATCCATTCCTGTGTTTTCTCTTTGTGAGGGAGCACAGCTCTCATTGCAGATCAACTTAACAACTCATCAGCTGGATCGTACTCCAAAGCTCTGCCTATCTCCTCTTGGCTGTGTCCATTTGCCTCTCCTCTGAGTGGGGTGTCAGCTGGGTCACGGAGGATGCTCCCCCTTTCTCCAGACCTTGGCTTGTCACACAGGTGGCTTGTGCAGCGAGTGAAGAACCTTGTCACAGCGCTACTGTGCCATCCTCCTACAAGCACTCACCAGCTTGTAGGGAGGGAATGTAGAGCTTCCAGAGAACGTTGTAAGGGGAAGTGCACAGAGGTAGCTGCAGTCCAGACCCTCTATGTCATAGCCTTTAATAGCTCATCTACTTCCTTATTGCCTAATATCTGTCTTGTGATTTAAGCTTTACCTTGGGGATAAAAAAGTTGGAAAGGTGTGCCATGAGCCTAGGGCCTTAAACCCAGGAGAGCTGGCTAGCCTGAGGAGCCAGGGGAAGAGAGAGATTGAAAAGAGAAGAAACTGGCAGGCAAGTGTTAAGCCTCTTCTCCCTGGACAGAGCTGTTGAAGGGAGGAGAGAAGGAAATTTCAAGGATTTAGAGGCTTGGTTGCCTTGGGGACATGAAGTCTAATAAAATGAATTTCAAGGGCAAACTGAGCTGGCTTATTTTATTGAGAGGAAAGAAACTGAATGATGTTTGCCATATTGTGAACAGCCTCATTCTTCTCAGTCAGGGGCTGGAGACACTGATCTTAGACTTGCCCTGGCTTCACTCCAGGTTAAAAAGAGGTGTCTTTTCCCAGCAGCTATTCTCTGCAGCAGCCTTTGTCAAGCAGGTCAGGCTCTGTGGTCTGCTGGTCCTTTCTGGCCTGAAAAACTGCTGAAAGCCACTTCCCATCCCCAGAGCTTGCCCTGCAGCAATTCAGTTTCAGATGACTTTGGGCATGACCTTGTTCAGGCCTATTCCCAGCAGGGGGAAAGAAGATCAAGTTCAAACAGGTGAAAATCAGGTTTAGTGCCTTCATGGTCCTGGTGTGCCTTGGAGGCCCCCTGCACTCTGATTGCTCTGGATGTGTAAAGGCAGGAAGCTGGTGAGGCAGAACAGAGGTGGTTAAAAATCAACAGGGTGTACCAGCCAGAGATAATGTGCTGTGCTCTCAGAAAGGGAGAGAAATTACTCTTAGGGCTTCTTTATTGATGTAAAAACATCTGTATGTGAAGCTCCCTCATTTAGAAGCTGATTGTTGAGGAACATCTACTTTTAAGTTTTGTTTTCTAGGCTGTATGTTAAGTCTGTTTACCAAAAAATCACTGCACTTAAATGATTCTAATTTCCAGGCCAAAACATGGGCAAGTAATCCGATTTGTGCAGAATAATGAAAACAATACAGTGTTTTCCTTGGTCAGCTACATCATGATCTTAATTCTGAATTAACTGTATGACCTATACTGTCTTCAAAAAACTTCTAAAGCCCCTTTCAGCATAGACTTGACCTGCTCCAGAGGAATTTTCTCTTATTCTCCTCCATATGATTGTAAGATATTGGACCTGCTTGGTGCAGTGTAAACAAGTGAACACATGAAGAGCACAAAAGTGCACAAAGGGTCACATGTATTTTTCCATATCCTCTCCATGGTGTGTGGTATTGTCCCAATTTTACCTAACTAATGAAGGAATTGGAACACAAAAAACAAACAAACACCCCCCCAAAAAACCCCACAAACAAAACCCCAGCTGAAACAAAGCAGGGCAGCCAAATGTAATTATCCTTAATTTCCATCTCTTTGGTGTCTTCTTTGTTGAATAGTGACCCTTCCCCATACCATCTGGATCAAGAGGGCTTTTCAGCTGGTAATCTTTGCAGGTTCAGAAATATGAAGTATTTGGATGTGAAAGTGTTTAAGCACATCCAGAACCTGATTTGGATTAAGCTGAGGGAGCTTTCCAGAAGTCTGCTATACTCTCTATTATGAAAGAGTAAATAATGTTCCCTACTGGATTTATTAAATGGTGAGGTAAGTGAACCTCCTGACTTTGTAAGGATCACTTAGAACATTTCTAAAGGCTACCTGTCTTTGTTCCCTCTGTTTCACACCTGGGGATTCAGCTTGTGTGCAGATGTACCACTTCTCTGCCCTTCTAAATGGGGTTGCCCAGCAGGTTCCTTCCCCGGCAGGTTTTGGTTTTCCTTCCTGTCTGTTGGTGGCTTCAATTAAGAGATGCCATGCCAAGTCATTGTAGTGGTTCTTTATGCAAAAAAAGAGCCACACTTTTTCAGAAAACTCTACAAAAATATTCTAAAGTCTGGATTTGTCTTGCGTGCTACATATTTCCTCCTGTAAACTCTTGCATGTGGCTTACATGCAAAATGTTACTATGCCTACCCAGTAAGAATATTGTTGATTTCCTCCTCTTTATCTAAAATATGTGCTTTTAAGAGATTTGGATTTATGATAACCAACTTTTCCAATCTGAAACTCCTAGAAACTGAAGCTCTCCAAAACATGAAGTTAGATTGAAACACCATTACACTTTTTTATCAAAAGAATGGTTTGCTTTTCTGTGATGAGAATTTTGAGTATTTCGGGATTTGGTCATGTCATATTGTCAATATTTTCTTCAAGATCTTGAAGGAAAACTTTATTTACTCTAGAAGTTGAAACACAAATCAAAAGCTGTTCTTATCTTCCATGAAGCAGGTGTGCCACTTATTGAGTAGGAAAGCAAAGTTAGGGAATGTAACTGTCCTCATTGCACCGGGAATTCTGGCAACCTTGAATGTCAGATGACAAGTCCCTTGGGCACTGCTCTAAAATAATGCTGGTATTATTGTTTCCCTGTTTCTTCCGTTGGGCATATGGTTCCAAATAATGAAACAAATGAGATGAGTGTTAGCCCGGCATGTGAAACCAAACCTTTACCTTCTCCTGCTGCTCGTGCCTCTGACTCACTTTGAAATGAGATGCTGAGCATAGGTCTCGTTCATAAAAACAACTGGGTGGCTTGAAATATATAAAAGCCCTCTGGAGCAAAAATGCTCTCACGTGGCAAAAGCTAGGCTTCAGTTTTTCCTTTCCTTGGAGAGCTCTGTTTGAGCCCAGCCTTCTCTGTGGGGTTGTTGGCAAGTAAGTGTGTGCTCAAACACACCTCTGGCTTAGCAGGGTGCCTTGGTGCTGCCCGTTCTGCCTGCACCTGTACTCTTGTAGAGTTGTAGTTCCAGCAGGCACGGACAGCTGGGGTTTCTTCTTCTGTTTTCTTTAAAAGACTGCACTCCACAGAGGCTTTGATCAAGGTCAGCTTTGCTTCCTGCCCCTGCCTGCATATCTCTTTTCCACACAGTCACAGACAGGCAGTGATGTGCCTCTGCAGGCTTGCCAGGTTGTAAGCTGACCCAATAGGTGACGTCAAAGTCCCAAACGGGGTTCCAACCCCACCTGAAACTGGCTGTCCCTGTTTTCCCTTATGATAAACAGTGTGGTAGTTGGTGAGTGCAGTCTTGGGGCCGTTCTTACTGGAGGGTGCAGACCTTGCCAGTGAATTTTGGGATCCTATTCTGAGAATATGAAAGGCTGTCAGCTTATATAAAGTCTTATGCAAGGAATTATTCTTGGGAGAATTCAAAGCTGATTTTTCCTCCCACCTGTGGCTATCCATTACATTTTGCCTACGTGTTCTTTCCATGCCTTTTTTATTCTTTAGTGAACTTAATACCTAAGCTACTGAGCACATTAGTAATGCTTGATTGCAGCCCCTAGTGCCTGTGCTGCAATGCTGTAGCTCTGTTATGGAAGTGGGAAGAGGTCCTTGGTCTCTTACTCAGCTGCTCTAGGAATAGGAAAAACAGAACCTAATTAATGAGAGACTGGAATCATTGGAGCGAGTCCTGAGGAGGCCACTAAGATGGTTAGAGGGATGGAGCACCACTCCTGTGAGGAAAGGCTGAGAGGGTTGGGATTGTTCAGCCTGGAACAGAGAAGGCTTCAGGGTGACATAATTGCAGCCTTTTGGTACCCAAAGGGAACTTGCAAGAAAAATGGAGGAGACTATTTCCAAGAGCATGCAGTGACAAGACAAGGGGGAGTGGCTTCAAACTAAAAGAGAGTAGGTTTGGATTTGGTATTAGGGGAAGTTGTTTCCTGCGAGGTTCTTTTATGGTATTTGGCCTATCTCCTGTCTGTTTAGAAGTCTGCTTTGCCTATAAATGTGTGTAGAATTGCCTCAGTGCAATTTATTGATGGACTTGGTATTGTGCCTGCTTGGTTTCTGCCCTGAGCTGTTGCAGGCTTGACTGGCTGGGCGTGGTCTGGGGGCCAGCTGCACTGCTGCTGGGGACACTGGGTGCTCTGGGGACATGGGTGAGGGTGGGCAGCTTGGAGGCAGGGGTGCTTCCATTGCACGAGGAGAGGCCCACGGACACAGCATCAGGGCCTTGGGTTCTGAAGCCATGCACCTCAGAGCACCTCCAGTGAGGAGCAGCCCTGTGCTGATACAAACTGTAGGAACTGATAGTGTGCTCTACGAGTTTCCACCTCCCTCGTGTGCTGTACGTTAGAATAAGTTGAGCATGTACAGTAATGGAAATTTCTGTCTTCCTTGGTACGTTTTTATGTCTTTGAAGAAACCAAATGATGCTGTACTGTAACATTTGAGCACAGAAGTATGGATACCAGTTTTTGTGTATGGGGAGAGTACATAGTCTAATTTACATTTACTCTCCTGCATATTTCAGCTCTCTGCAGGACAGATTTAGTTGAATAATGAGTTTCTTTCATTGGTTCATATATTTAGAAGGACCTTCTTTGTGGGGTGATTATTGACAGAACACTGTAACCAGCTTCATCCTGCACTTTACTCTGAAAACTGCTGATATTTCTGTACTAATTGTGTCCAAATATTGCACTGCTGCTGGGTATAGGCAGCTGCCTTTGGATTCAGTATATCCTACTGGTCAGAAGGGATTTACACTTAAATTTTTCAATTTGGCATTAAAACATTGTTCCAGATGTATTTTGAAAGGGAGAGACTCAAGAACCTATAAATACTGTTTCTGCTGCCTGTTAGAGATCTCTTGTGTGGGTGTTTGTCAGAGGTATACGTAAGACATCTCAAAGGAAAGGTAGAGAACACAATTGGGAAAAATTTCAGGCACCCAAGCATTCCTGCTCATTAACTAAACCTAAAAATTATGCTTGTCTGGTATAGAAATGGAAGATTGCTTGTGACTTGTACAGTGTGTACAACTGAGGCTGAGAAAATTCACCTCAAAATTTCAGTTTTGGATTCTCAGAGGAAAAATTATCTATCGGTAACTTATTGCTGACCCACAGTTATTTGATAAATAATATTAGTTATAATAATTATACTTCATAAAATAAATTATTTTAGAAGCTTTTTCTCAATTTGTTTTCAAATTAGAATGTTGGAAACTTCATCAGATTAAATATTTTTCTAGCAATCAGAGTCTCACTCAACAGGATCTACTAAGGATTGATTTTAAGTCATGTCAGTTTTAAATCAATAAGCTTAAAATTGTCTTTTAATTCAGTGACATTGGTACTCACATTTTTCCAAAATCAATAATTGGTGTGCTGACTATAAAATATTTTAATTTGATTGTTGTCATCAAATGAAAATCTTTACACAGTATGGTTGGGGGTCTTTTTATCTGATAAAGATATTCTGTGTATTGCTAAGCAATTATAAAATATTTCTTTCCATTCTAATATTCCCACTGTAGTAGATTTAGGAAAAGGGGAATGAAATATTTCATTTCTGGCCCAATTACCTTTCTATTTACTCTTTGTATCAAGTTAATCTTGGAAGAAGACTGAAACACAGATTTCTAGATTGAACACCAGCATCCTAAATAATTTCTAATATGGCTTCATAGATTTTTCCATGCTAAACAAGTTTCAAAATATTCAGTAGAAGTTGCTCTGTAAAGAATTCTGGATAACAGCAGTGAATATGCCAATATAGAAAATCTGTAGGTGCTGGCATTTGGATGAATAGAAATTTGCTTAATTCAGGAAATGGTTTGTTGTACTTCATAAATAAAGAGGAAATATGATTATTTCATTTAAGGTATTTCACCCCATTCTTTCAATTAAAAAAAAATATGAACTTTTGTAACTACTTACAAAAGCTCAATGAGTCAATAAATGATAGTTTAAAATTGCCTGATTTATAGCATTATAATTAATTATTAACATTTGTTTGTTTAAGTTCATTTGAAATACAAAATAAGTTCATTTCTTTAAGTATAATAATCAGAGAAAAACTTGAAACCTATATTCTAATACTTTGAATAAATGATTTTTCTCTACCTTGTTTACTTATTACAAACTGAAATTTCAAAAAATATAAAGCTACTTTATTAAATATAAAGATTGGATGAAACAAAAGAAAATAGTAAGTAGTCAGTAGTGATTACAGAAAATTACTGTGGGTGATCTGGAGTAGGAGCTCAGGTTTCTAATGTCAATAGAAATGTAGTTTTTCCTCATATTGAAACTAATTTAAGTGGTTTATTTCTTGTCTGTCTGTACTTTAAATTCCCAGCCTGTGTTTAAACTCAGGGCTGGAGATGGGTGTTTAACTGGTGCTGGTTAAATGACTGTTCTGGATGAGAACTTCAGGTGGCAGTAGGTCCTCTCCCTCCCCACATGGCCTTATTTAGGCTATGAAACTGTACCAATGGGATGCAAATTCCTGGTGGCAAATCCACACCTGCTGACTTCCTTGCAAGGAGTAGTCCTGTGAAGTTCAAAGTTATGCTTCCTTTATGTTGAGCCACTTAGGTATGTAAACATCTTACAAAATGGAGAGCAATAACTCAGAACTCTGATTTTTTTTAAAAAATGTATTTGATAAGCTAGTCTTCATTCTGCCCCATTTTTAGCACTGGGAGGTTGAGTTGGCAGGCAGAAGTTGTGGAATATTGCTTTGTTTGCTTCATTTTATTGTTTCCTTTGCTGTTTCTAATGTCAGTCTTTGAGGCTTTGATCAAAGAAAGCTTTGAATCCTTTCTTCTTCAGCTCTTAAGAAACTCTAACTTTAGATCAACAAATTTCATAAACACAGAGCCCAACTTCCTCTTGTTTAAAGAAAGTCAGCCCTTCTTAGTGTGATTAAATGCACCTCTTCAATGAGGAATCTAAACTAGAGAATTAGAAGTTTTGGTTCATCCAGAAGAATTCTGCAAAGTAACTTTATAAAATGATGTCATTAAAAATGTGTGGTTTAAAAAGCTATTTCATGTGCATTTAACAGAGATGAAACTTGACTTTCATTGCATGGTCTTATTAATGCAGTCTAAGTGGAAATATGAAGTTACATTGGAGATAAACACAAGGGTAAAATGGGAAATAAACACATTAAGCCCATCTCAGACTGACTGAAGTGCAGAAAGTAAGCAGATTCACTAATGGACCCATTTTATTGCCTTAACTCTTGTAATTTATCCTTAATCAGGCTCTGCTCTTTCACCAGTTGCTTCTTTCATTTTACCCCTTGCAAGCAAAATAATGTGCATCTAACATTTCTGACAGTGATGTGATCCAAAACATGTCTGTCTGTCTTTGTGGTTTGTTACAGGATGATAGTAATTGTGCATTCTTCTTTCCTTCTCCAAATCATCAATCTTGACTCTTCTACTGTTATTGTTTAAGGTTGGAGTCATATGACAAACTGGAAAAAACCACAGAAAGTTTCTACAAGATAAAAAGAATATACGTGTGGGGTATTTGCTTGCACATCTTTTGTGTTTTTTACTCAAGTTGTGAACTCCTATTTTAATAGAATTATTATTGAATAACATACTGTGGTCATTGACATGCTATCTTGGGCTCAGCAAGACAATTATGTCAAGGTTCTGTCAGATTAATAAATTATAAGTTAAAGATTGAATACTGGCACAAATATTCAAGCTAGGTCATGTATTATATTTCTTCTTTTTATCTTCTTCCCAGTGTTATCAAGAATTCATATCTGAAGATTGTTCACTTTTTTTTTGTCTAGCAATTCATCACCTCATGGACAAGGAGTTACAAGGCATTTTTGTAAGTCCTTCAAATCAAACATTTGTTGGCTGCTATGGAAGGCAGGGTCAGCTGACTGCTCCTGATTCCAAAGGAATCATTGGCTGTGTAAGCTTGAAGATGGGATGTATCTTTCTTTTATACTACTTGCATCATAGGTGATCCTTTAATAGCATTGCACATCTTGTCTCTTTCAATGGTTTTATCAATTATTCAGAGCTATTGGCCCCACATAAGTTGAAAGCTTTAGGAGGGATATTCTTGGCCTAAGGAAGAATTTTCTTTGTCATCAAAGTAAGATACAGAAACTCCAGTCCTGCACCAAGAACCATTGTGGCAGATAATAAACAAATACATAACAAAAGAATACTCTGTGAAGGACAAATCCACAACCTAAATAAACAGCTGAAAGGTCTATGCCAAACATGCACCCAAAGCCACGTTTGAAGGAAGATTCCTCAGTCTGACAACGAAGCTGTCATTTTGGCACACAATTTCAGGTTACGTTGTAGGTCTGTCTAACCACATAAACATTTATTTGCATATGTTGCAGACATTCGATCAGATTTTTCGTTTCATGTCACATTTCTCATTTCATATCAGATTTTTAGATAGAGATGTTAGGTCACATCTGTGTGACTGTTTAGATGTACAGTATTAATAGCACCATTTAGGTTGTTTGCAAGCTGGAAGGCCTCCTAGCTCACTTCTCCTTCACTCTGCCTGCCAGATACATAGGCAGGTGGGGAAATGTTTTCTTATCAGGGAATTTCTATTACAGAAGTTTCAGTGGTCAATGCTGACCTGAGCAAGAGTTGATTGACTTCCCCTGTGTTTCCTTCTGTGTGCCTTTACTGCTCACACATACAGGAAAGGGAATAAGGAAATTGGAAAGTATCTCCAAATCTATTGATACAGAATTGGAGAAGAATCCATAGCCGTTCTTCTTGGAGAAGGCAGAGCTCAGCTATACAATCTGCTTTGCACAACAAAAGAACTGGGGATTTTCAGTTACGTTCATAGATCTGCTCTCCCAGCTGACATTGATTTAAAGATTAAATTAATACATTTGTCTACATGACAGCTAAAAGAGAGTACATGCTCATGTTGATAGGGATGGCAAGTGTTAAGCTAAAAAAAAGGAGGTGTCTTTATAAAGAATTAAATCAAAGATGGTAATACCAACAGTATGATTAATAATCAAATATCTAAAAAATGCATAGTAGTATGGAGAGAAAGGTAAATGTTGTCCCTTTTTTTACAGCTGAAATACCTACAGATACGACCCACAAAAATGCTACCTATGGAAGTTGTAACAAAAACATCCCCATTTTATCAATGTTGGTTTAGTCACAAATCCCAAACATGCAAGTTATTACACAGAAAATCACCAGCCCAAACCAGGAACGGATAGAATAGGCCTTGTCTTTCGAAAATATAGAAGACTAAGAGTTATGGCCTGCAGCATTAGATGAGCCTGGAATTGTTACATGAAATGAAAAAAAATCTTGATATGAGTCTTTGAGCAAGGGAACTCCAGGACACCTAGCTCAACTTACTTAATTTTATCTCTTTTTTTTTTCTTTTTCTAACTAGACATGTGTTTTGTTTGTTGGGCTTCTTTGTTTCATTAATGTTGCTTCGTGGTATATTGCATGTTTGGTTAGGCTTATTTCCAGATGTGCTGTCACCAGCCATGTTGTGCAGATGTGAATAATTAGTATCTGAAATCTCCATTGGCACATGTGAGAAGTGTGAGAAAAGGATCTCAGGAAGCAGGTGTACAAGCAGGATATCATCTCTAATGTTTCAGTCACTGGGTTTGTGCTCATGACCCCTTAGTGTCAGAGAGGGAAGACGTTTTGAAGGAATTGGTAACATCTTTCCTTATACCAGCTGAAATATTCAGAATATGGAAAGAGTATCAGGGTCATGAGAGGCTTAGCTTAAGGAGTTACCTTATCTTCAGTCTCTCAGGTACAGAAGCAAAAACCACAAAAATATTCAGGGTATAGATGGTCTTGCTTTCCTTTCCCCATGCTTTCTCATTTTGTTTCAATGAGTTTATGTTTGGAAATTGTTTCTCCTTTTCTTTCTTTTGGTAGTTACTTCATGAATATGCAGTCATAAGGTGTTTTTGTAAGGCCTTCTGAAGGTCCAAGGCTGGCTGTGCATGAGACTAAGGGAGCATGGTTTGCTCATAAAGAGGCAATAGAAAGTGTAAACACATGGATGGCAAATGTATCCTGAACTTTAAAATCCTGCTGATTGTTCCTTTCTGAAGACTTATCTACTCCTACACCTCAGTGTGTCAGTGACACAAGCACTGACTCCCAGCACCAAAATTTGAAGTGATGAGGTATGAGAGGGCTGATAGGTGTGTGTAGCTTGTGAGGGACACCAAGCAGTATTTGACTTAACATTATTTACTGGATGCATTGAGGGAAAAGATAGACAATTTTGGTTTCCTTATATTAAACTCAGTGACTGTATCTGTGCTAATAAACAGTCCCAGAGGTTGTTTCCATATGCTGTGTATGACTTTGTTTATAATTCTGTCACATGAAAAGGGGAGATTTTGCACCCCTTGGTGTTTGATTAGTCTGTTAGCTCCCCAGGAAAACTGGGACCCTTGTGCCCAACCAGTCTGTCAGTGTCTTGTTATGGGGGCCCTTCACTGAGCAGTTCACTACATTGAAGGGTGGTTTGACTGACTTGTTCAGGGTCACCTCCCTGAGAAATCTCCTCCTGGGTCTCCACACCTTTACCCACTGCCAGTGACTGCTGATGCTCTTGAAGAACTCACATTAACAGGTGATGGAATAACTCTTTTTGTTAATATAATTGCAATGGGTCAAGGTTCAAGGACTGCTGGTGGCGGTATCTCTCTTCAAAAATGTATTCAAAGCAATAGAATAACAAGCCATATAATTCAAAGCAACATACTAACAAGATCTAGTCCCTAACAAAAGTAGCTGAAGATAATCCTTCAGTGTGCACAGAGTACAGCTCTTACCCAATAGGGGCCCCTATGGGGACAGCAGACAGGTTCAGCCTGTCAGCTGATCTCAGAAGTTATGATGGAGCCTTCCCCAACTTCTTCCCATTCTTGGCTCACTTTTATACCATTTCTTTACATTTATGTTGAGCTTGAGTGACTTTAGTCATACATCTGAGTTAGTGAGGGGTGGTCATACCTTGGGGCAGATATCTCAGTGTGGCACCCGAGAAAAGTGTTGCATGGGCACGTGGGTCAGTCCAAGGAGAATGATTTCACTGCAGCTGCTGATTCAACAGCAGGACATCTTCCTCTCTTTCCCTTGCTTTTCAGCTGTTGTGCAGCTTACTGGCTAGAAAGTACCACTGAGTTCATTCCTCTGCAAGGGTTTTGACAGTCTGGCCATGGTGCTTCCACTCTGCTCCACCCTGTGTTTAGTCCCCCTTAGACTGTGATGTGTGTGGGAGGTTGGGTGTACTGACTGCGTTCCATCCAGGAAGCAGCCACTTTATTTTCCTCTGTCATTTGTGTACTGTTATTTTTCAGCCCCAGTCATCTTCCCACAAGTGCTCAGCTGCTGTCACTGATCTGTTTTGGCCCCAGCCAAATGATATGCTCCCAAACAATTCACAGGCACAGCTTGAAAGTTAAAAAGGACCAAAATGTTTTGGGCTATAAGGGAGTTGGGCTATAAAAGTATGTGAAAAAAGTCCAGTCTGTACCAGAGAATAAGTGCTGGGGGTGCATTTACCTTCCCAGTATAAACATTAGGTATCCAGTAAATAAAGTACTTTTGACTGCAGTCTGCAGTAAAATGATTGTGCAGCTGTCACTGGTCATGGATTAGCCAGGGTTGAACCTAGTGTAGAGTCATAAAAGGGTATTTTTCCTCCTTATGTTTGATTCTGACAAGAAAATTTGGTGGATCCTAACAGTTTCTTTTTAGAACAGGTCATCTCCTCCACTGTGTAGTTTGTGTATCATCATCATCTTTATGAAGATGAAATAACTAAATTAGTGGTGTTTTGATTTGTTTTCCTATTAAATAATAATTCTTCACATGGAAGATGATCTGACTCATTGCCCTGTTTCGTATTGGTGAACAGTGTAGGTAAATGAGAATAGTAGTGGAAAAATAGGACTCTCTAAAATTTTGACAAAACCTACCCCTTACACTTCTGAAATGCCAGCTTAATACCTGAAAAAAATTTAATTTATATCAGCTGCTTCCATTGAGGGGTCACCTCCTTGCACTACATCTCCCATGATGCACCCACAGCCTCGGTCTGCTGCCCCTGGCGCTCACCTGCCTTTGCTGACTCACGGGTGATGACACCTGCTAGGAAACATGTTTTCCAGCAGCCAGGCGTTTTCCTGCAGAGCATTTTGGTGGAAATCCTGTCTTTCAAATCGTCCCAGGGCTTTGTGATTTTGAAAGAGAAGCCAGGGTAATGGTTTTAACTTGTCACTGTGCCCTGAAAATGCTCTGCAGCGCAGGGGAAATTTTGCCACGTGCAGCTGATAGACAGGGAAATAGAGGCATGGTGTCTAATTCCCAGTGAATAGCACATCTAAGAACAGAGGCCAGGTCGTGTGCCCCCCTGCCAACTATGCTAGAATAGGTGACTAAAAGGTGAAAGGCTGCCACTATGAGACGACTGGCCCTCCTTTTTTAGCAGTGATTAACATTCCTGAAAAGCTGCCCAGGCTTATGACAGGTAGTCGTGATTTACTGCTTCTGAGGATCTTTATGCAAGGATTTACATGCCAGCTGTACCAAGCTCAGATGCCTGAAACCTTGAAATTTGACTTGCATTATTTTAAAGTCTCTCCTTAATTTAAACAAGGAGTATTCCTAAATGTTTTTACAGTAATAGTATGGAGGTATGTAATTTCTTCTGGAGGAAGTGAACTACTGAAAAACCTCACTGAGGCATTGAACAGATGTATTCAAAAAGAAAAAAATCAAACCTAGATCATAACCTTCTAATTCAATTCCTTCCTGCACTGGCACAACAGAGCAGTGGCTGTTACTGCATCACCCAAATTTCCCTGCCTGCAGTGGTTTAGCTTTCCTGCCTCCAGTAATGAGGTACCTCCCCTTCTAACGCAGTAAAGCTAAATTTAGCCCCTGCAGAGTGCACTATTCCTATATTTAGTGCTGTGAAAGTCAGACTTCAGCAAGGAACTGGCTAAACTATGAGGTGTTCTGCAGTCCAGGAGACAGAAATAGAAACACAGCAAAGTGCCTCTTTGGATTTTCCCCCTGTGGTCAGGCAGCAGTGACAATGGAGGTCTCTGTGCANAAAAAAAAAAAAAAAAAAAAAAAAAATATATATATATATCCCAGCAGTTATCATGGAATTCCTGAATGTTAGCAGACAAAGAGCTGCAGAGCCCAGTGCCACCGAGGGCACTGAGTGAGGCTGCTGGCTTTGTGACAGAGGGAGGCTGCTGGCAGCGAGCTGGGGACACAGCAGCGGTGGCTCTGGTAGGCTCTGCAGCATCCCCAGGTGCCTGCAGACAGCAGGGGTGGCTCCAGCTGTGTTTTACTCCTCTGCCGTACAGTTGGGTATCTGCTCACACACGGCCCGATTCTCATGTACCAAACTTGCCGTGTATCAGCTTGATGGGATTTGTAAGACAATATAATACTGTTTGTTAAGCCAGGTGAAGTATTTGGGAGGGAAACAGGAAATTTGGGGTACTCTCCTTTGGTTCCTCCATCAAAGCAGGAAATGCACGGCAGAGATGCGCCGTGGGGATGGAAACTGTGGTGGCTTTTACTCGTGTGGCACTGAGCAGATGGAGCAGTGCGTTGGCTGTGGCAGCACCCACCCCATGGTGGCCCGGCTCTGCCCGGCCCACAAGCACGGAAGGCACCGCTAGAGGGCTCGCAGGATGGGGATTGCCACGTCTGGAAGAAAACTAATTAAAACTGTAAGATGTGCTGGCACCGAGCCCTTGTTCTGCTCCTGGCAGAGGTTAACAGAGTTATTATAAACGGGTACTCAATGATCATTTCAGATTGCCTCTTGGGGACTGCCAGCCATGTGATTTAATTCCTGTGTGAATCAGAAAGCATCTTTTGGACAGACATCAGATTGACTTGGTCAAGCAAATAACTTTTGGGTTTTTTATTCAAGTCTGCAGAGTCTATACCTCAAATAAGAATGGATTAAAGTTGGACCAAAAAGACTTAGCGTATCCTAAAACCCTTGGGGGAAGCCTGTTTTCAGAAGAAATGTAAACAGTTGAGAGAGAAGTATATAGAGCTAGAAGATTCCTGAAATGATCTTCTGCTTTCATAGCCATCAGGCCATACAGTGATAAAACTTTCCTAAACTAATGTTGTTATTTTCTAAAAATAGCCATGATTTTTTTCCCCACTGTTCTTTTCCTGGGAGGTTCTTCCAGAGCAGTACAGGTAGAATTGTTTACTGACTTCCAGCCTAATTTTATTGTGGCTCACTTATTCCCATTTGTTCTTGTGCCATTTTTTCTTCATTAGCTCTTCTTTCTCCCTAATGTATCCCCTCTATGAATATGCCTGGGATAATAATATTTTGTGCCAGCCTTTGCTTTGCTGGGCTAAACAAGCAGAGCTCTTAAAATTGCACATTCTAAAATAGGCCATCAAGCTTCAGGACTGTTTCCACAAGGCATAAGGACTTTTTTTTAATCTTCTTTTACCCCTTTGTCTATTAGAGAACATTGCACATGTGGGGGTGCTGTGACATGGGGAAAATTTGCCATTATGTCTTATTATGAAGTGTGGCAACAGAGTAGTTTTCTGAGACAGAATATTGCACTGAGAGACCCACATTATGATGCAAATTGTCAGGTACTGGTCTAGATGAGCCATTTGCCTTTGATTTCTAATTTTTTTAATGTAGAACAGCTACGTTGCAATAGAGATAATCATACTGGTATAAACCAAGGAACATGACCTCAGAAAAATTGAAAACAAAGCATCAGCAGCAGAGAAAATAGAGCAGAGCCTTCAAAACATCTCATTTTCCTGAATTTTCTGTGAGATTCAGGAGCATGTTAAAAACATTCAGGACAGCATTCACATGTTAGTATCTTCTCCCTTATGGGCTGGTTCTTGGAAACAGGAAAAGGTTTCTAGCCTTGCCACAGTATCCCAGACTGCAGTGAGACCTCTGTTCCTTTTGTCTTGTCTCCTGGCTGAGTTTCCATGCATGTAATAAGTTGCCAGTGATGACTTTTCACAGAATCACTAGGTTGGAAGAGACCTTTAAGATCATCGAGTCCAACCCAGCCCTAACACCTCAACTAGACCGTGGCACTGAGTGCCACATCCAGTCTTTTTTTAACACATCCAGGGATGGTGACTCCAGTACCTCTCTTGGAAGACCATTCCCGTACTTGGCATCTGATTCCAGTACTTTTGACCACTCCTTTCAGCTGGGTGCCAGCAGCACAGACCTGGCAGGCAGTGAAAACTGACTCTGTATAGGAACGAGAAGAGGGAAGCATCTCTGAAGGGCAAGGTTGAGTCCATGCAGTGCTCAGTCTCTGCAGCAAAGTCAGTCAATAACCATTGATGACTATGGAATCACAAACCCTGAACTGTCCTGAGGCAGGAATCACAGGCACAAAGACAATCCCAAGCCTCTCAAGTTCCTATTAGCTTGTCTGTTACCCATAAAGTATGCTCTCTCCTGAGCATTCATTCATTTACACAAGCGTTAAGTGTATCTGCAAAAGTATATCTATCTTGACATCCTTTGGCTCTGTGATTAGGACAATGCTTTGATAAAAAAGGGGAGTGAAAGGGCCTTGTTTTAGCTGGAGGCCAAAAGCTGCTTGAAAGGAATAGAAAGGGAGGGGGATTCCATGCTGAAGGTAATTAAAGAAGATGAAGTGCTTAAGTAAAGTGAATGCTTCACTGCACAGAGTTAATGCTGAATTTCAGTGGTCTGGGAAAAGAAGCTGAAATGTTGCTGCTCAGATTTGTGTTAATAATTTTCTTACATGCCACTAAATGACCCAGCTCACTTTGTTGTGGGAACCGAATATGATCCAACCAGTGCGCAAAAGACTTTAGGAAAAACTCATTACAAAGAAAATTCTGTGCTATGTGACAAGACAATGTGTGAATATTTTAATGTTATCTCCTGGTAGATCCAGGAGTTAAAGGAAATGGAGACTTTGATGGACAAACAGTGCCCAAGAGATGGAGTCACAGCTCCAGTAACTTGTAGCCTTAACAGATGTAAGGGAAAAACAAGGGAGGTGAGAAGCAAGAGCAGCATGATCTGATGTGGGAATGTGCCAGTCCAGTGAGCATTAATGGCTCACAAGCAACTTTATCTCCTCCTCACAGTCAGTCTGGACTGAAAGAAAGACGATGGAAATGTAATGAAATACAGATGCCACAGTAGCAGAGAGTCTAGCAGCAGAGTGACTGCAGGCAGCTTCCTATGGCCTGGCTGTGTGGCAATTGCCAAGGTGATGTCTGTAAGTTCAGCTTCCAGAGCCTGTATATCCCTGTCTGTGCATGGATTTGCCTCAGCTGCAGGACCCAGGCACAGCCTGGCATGGAGCCCCTCTGCCCATCACTGGGCACCATTGGAGCAGAGGTGCTCAGGGAGATCTGGCCTGGCTGCACCCATGTAGCCAGTAAAGAAGCTCAGCCTTTGCCTGGACCTTGAGCCTTGGTTGTTTCTCTGTATCACATGGCATTAAAGCTGTGGTGAAAACCAGATTTGCTCAGGTCTCTTGCCAGATTTCCAGTGACTCTAATGGTCACTGGAAATCAATCTGAAATTTCAGCCTGGCAAGCTAATTCAACAGTGCTCTCCTCACAGCTGTAACTCAATTAACCAAGATACTCAAAACCCTTTTCCCTTTCTTATTTCTAGTTCATTTGCTAAATAGCTACACGTACCAGTTGCTCTTTTTCTGTCTCTCAGGTGCTTTCTTCTGTTGCCAAAATGTCTCCCTCCCTGGCAGGCAACATGAGGGAGGATGGCACCCCTCTCCTTCCCCAGATGGTCACTGCTGTCTCCTCCTCAGCCACCAACTGCTGAATGTGAAAGGATTCATGACACGAGTGTTGACATAGTGAGAGGCTGAGAAATTCCCTGGCTTGTAGTACTGTCCTCAGCCCGACCTTCCTCTTCATCTATATTTTCATTTGCCACTCAGGGTGGAGGAAAGCAGCCATGAGTCATCCTAGGGGCTGATGACTCATATTTTCAGTCAGAGCAGTCAGCATGCTGAGGGTTTCTCTGCCCAATCTTTCATGCGCAGAAGCTCAGCCGAGAGTTTGTGCATGGGTTTCCCTCGCTATGATTTCTAGCCCCCGGTTGGTTTTTCTCTCTATTTCATTGTTTCCTCCCTTGCCAGTAGCTTTTCCCTGCCCCCTTTATCCACTCTGAGCTTTCCAGTTCCAGACTGAATCTGCCTGCTCCATATATGCTAACATTTCCCTCCAGCATACTGTATGCTTTTGCTGCTTGGAGAGAGCCCACTGGTATTTGCTGTCTATGTGAGATGCTGCTTTGTTGTGCCTTGGACAGCCTGTGGCAGAGTGCTTGAGTTTGTGCTAGGAAGCACCACATTCTCCTCAAAGCTAAGATGCTGAGCTGTACATGTTGATGTGCGCCATCCCTTGCAGCTGGTATCAGCACAGAATCCTAGAATGGTTTGGGTTGAAAGGGACCTTAGATCATCCAGCTCCAAGTGCCCTGACATGGGCAGGGACACCTTACACTAGACCAGGTTACTCAGGGTGCCATCCAGCCTGGCCTTGAACACCACCAAGGATAGGACATCCACAGCTTCTCTGGGCAGCTGGTGTCTCACCACTCTCATTATGAAGAATGTCTTCCTTCCCTATATCTAATCCACAGGCAAGCCCCTTGTAGCAAGCCCCTTTCCCCTTTAGATACTAAAAGGCTGCTCTAACCTCTACCGGGAGCCCTCTCTTCTCCATGCTGAACAACCTCAACTCTCTCAGCCTATTGCCCTAGGAAAGGTGCTCCATCCCTCTCTGACCATCTTCCTGGCCCTCACCTGGACCTGCTCCAGCAAGTCCTCATCTTTCTTATGTTGGAGACCCCAGAACTGGATGCAGAACTCCAAGTGGGGTCTCACCAGAGCAGAGAATACAAAAGGCATTTCCATTTTGACCCAGAGTAGGGCAAAATAATCTCTCCTGACCTGCTGGCCATGCTGCTTTTGATGAAGCCCAGGATGTATCTGGCTTTTTGGGCTGTGTGCACTCAGGGATGGGTCATGTTGAGCTTCTTTTCCACCAATGCCTGTCAAGTCCTTCTCCTCAGGACTGCTCTCAGTCCATTCTCCACCCAGCCTGTGTTTGTGCTTGGGATTGCCGTGGCCCAGGTGCAGGACCTTGTGTTTGGCCTTGTTGAACTTCATGAGGTTTGTGCAGAGCCAGCCCTCAGGGCTGTCCAGTCCCTCTGGATGGCATCCCTTCCCTCCAGGGTGTTGACTGCACCTCACAGCTTGGTGCTGTGGGTAAACTCACTGAGGGTGTGCTCAGTCCCACTGTCCATGTGTCCAGCCATCAAAAGTGTTAAACTGCCCCTGCCCCTGTCCCAGCGCCAGCCCCTGAGGAATGGCACTCATTGCTGGTCTCCACTGGGACATTGAGCCAGTGGCTGCACTGAGTGTGACCACCCAGCCAAATCCTTGTCCACTGTGGTGTGGTCTGGGCCTGTCCCCTTTAGAGACGAGGATGTTGTGTGGGACAGTGTCATGTGCTTTGTTTGTACAAGGCCAGGTAGATGACATCAGCTACTCTTCCCTCATCCACCAGTGCCCTCACCCGTCATGGAAGGCCACAAGCTTTGTCAGGAACAATTTGCCCTTAGTGAGGCTATGTAGGCTGTCACCAATCCCCTCCTTATTTTCCATGTACTTTACTATAGTTTCCGGGAAGATCTGCTCCATGATCTTAACCATGGGTTAAACGGGCTACTTTCCAGCTGTGCATCTGTGGTTCTTAAAATACCCATCCGGTCCCGAGTTAAGGTTTTCATATGACCCATGGTGAGTGGCTGAAGCAGCTGCTAGACCCAAGCATTACTTGTCATTTCTTGTTTGAGGTTCACCTTCACATCAGACTACAGCATCTAGAAGAAGAACAAATGGGTTCTCAGGGAGCAGTGGCAAGTTAGGAGGTTGGCCATACAGCAGTGAGATGGTTCATGAGAAGCTGCGGGAAGAATTCTGCTTGATGTGTAAGCCAGTGGTGATACTGCAAGGGGATCTGAATGACAAGGGCATATGAAAGGTGCAATATGCTGGGAAAACTGGAAAAGAGGACAGCATTAAAGTGTAACAAATAAGTAATCGAAGTAACCCTTCCCACCTCCTTTGAACTGACAAATATTCTTGCATTCAAAGATAAGCACACACAAAAAAAGAACTTATTTTTATCATACAGTGCATGACTGATATGTTGGCAGTATTTTGTTGTCACTCTGCATGGCTTTTAATTGAGGTTACCTAGGAACAGCAAGGGACAAAAGTGTTTCACCATGACTGAGTCCTAATTATGGGAGAGTTCATAGAAAACCCAAGCTGTATCATGGGAAAGAATGGAAAGCCAAATTATGTTGTTATCGGTCTTTTCCGCTTATCTTTGACTTACAGACTTTTTAAGTAACAAAAAAAAAAATAGATAAGAATTACGTGAACCAGTTATGGTTTAGATCTATTTTGTTTTCTCTGTTTTCTTTTTCCAGCTTAAGGAGGCGAGAGGGAAATGAAAACTAACTTAGTTTAGGGCTCTGAGTCAAGAGCCCTGAGGAGAAGCTAAATTTTGAATCTCACTGCAAAGTTCCTTCATAATATTAATTTTTTAAGAAAGTCAGTTTTTGTGTTTGTTGGAGAAGCAAACCAAACCAATACGAATTGAAACTACAAACCACACTGCACTTGGCAGAATGGACAGGTGGCTCATGGTCTCTTCATACGTCTTTGCTTCAATAGAACCAAAGATGCAGGTTATGTAAAGAAATCATAAAAACTATAGCATTTACCAAATTGCAGTGAACCTCATATTTTATGTGGAAGGTTAAAAAACTTGTATTCCATCTGAGCAAGCTGATACATGGAAAATAAATAAATGAGCTGCTAAAAGGCTATCAAGAATATGAAGCAGTTCTGTCCCCTTTTTCTAATGATGAAATGGAAAAGATACCAGGCTAAGAAGTATATTTACATAGAAATTCCCAGATCAAAGTGCTCCCAGAACAAAAGATTTGCTGGAATAAAGTAGCTTCCAAAAATCTCTGGATAGTTGCAGTCTTAGTGGAGCCAAGCCCCCTGGAAGCTGCCAGCCGTGTTGTGTGTCTTTTGGCACCTCTGCAACATATATAAATAGCTGGAGACCTTTCTGCAGCCAGGAACAAGTGAGATGAGAAAAGGCTCTGTTTCTAAATTTGAAAAGAAAGCTGTAAACAACAGGCATGCTGATTTTAGGTAGGCCAGGGAGCTTTGGGAATCTGCCCTTTGGTCCTCTCCGCAGGCAAGGTCAACTTCCCCTCCTTTTTGTTTTGTAAACACAGACAGAGCATGACTACAGTCTGGGACTGCTCTTTCTGAGGACCAGATACCAAACTGAGAAGATAAAACTTATCCTGGTGTGATCACAAGCCCCACGCTCAAACCTTTGCTTTAATAAGGCTGTGCTAACCAATTGTCGAGAGTGGCTACCTTAACAATACTGCTGTGCAGTTCCTCTGCTTAATCTAGTCCTTGAAGGTGTCAGTCAGGGTTATTTACAGGGGAAATGCAAGGAATAAATAAAGATCTTGGGCCACAGAAAATAGTACCATGTTAGGTAAATGACAATTAATTACAATATGAGCAGTGGAAAAGTTCATATCCTTCCTCTGTCCAGGACCACCCTGTATTTGGCATCTGGCCACATGAATTTGTAACAGGCTTTAGATGTCTTTGCTGTTCCCTAGTCCTATTGAAATGCCAGCCATATTTCAAACATCCATGAGCACTGCACACTCCACACGGTGAGCTGGAGATTCTGTTGATGGTACAGTTTTAACCACTTCTGATCCAGTCAGGAGAGAGCAACGTGGTCTACTGAAAAACAAAGATGTATGTTAAGCTGTGTTTTCACATATTTCCACTATCTAAAGACTCAGGGTCTCATTTAAATGTTTTAGTTTATCGTTAACTGAAAATTTTGCTATGTTATTTTTGCAGAGGTATTTGCAAAATTTCATAGAATCGTAGGACCGTTTAGGCTGGAAAAGACCCAAAGCTCCACATCTACACATTCTTGTATCTGAAGAGATATATAATCCAACAAGACAACTGAGTGTTTTTCCAACTACAGTGTTAGGTCAATGGCATTTTAGTTCCTTTAGAAAAAAAGGCTTGTATGGTACACCAGGAGCACAACTGAAGGCAGTGGCTACCTAGGTGGTATTGTCTGTTAGTGAAAGCTGTAGCTGAGTAGGCAGCTGCATGTGGTGCATTTCACACCTCACCAGCCCATAACCACTAGAATAATTTTCATTTATTTCTTCCTGCAGACAAGGTGGTGAACTCCAGAAAAAAACCCCACATAAACCAATTCCTAACTCCCCAGATTGCTCAGGGTGCTTCAGTTTGTTAAGCCTTTTGGCTGCTTCTTCTATGCTCTTCTGGTTCACTGAAGTGACCCTTCAAAGTTTTCAGCACAGGGGAGCTCTGGCTGCAGGCACTTTTTCTTAGCTTGTTTTGCTAGTAGGTTTCAGATACTCTTCTTCAGAGTCATTGTTTCACTGATTTTCTGCTTCCATCTCTGTTAAGCTAAATAGCAGAGGAGAAATTTTTACACCTTATTCTTTCTTTTTGGGTCTAGACTTGACGTAGAAGAGAAAGGTTAGTTCTACGTGCCATGAAAATGTTTGCCATGGCACTTTCTGTTGTGCTATTTGACAGGGTGCTCCTTCTTCCATTTGGCCAGTTACTTTTACCCAACTCCTTTTTCCAGAATCCACAGCCCATTTATCACAAATGGTCCATGGAGTATTCAAACATTTGTGCAAAGGATGTTTTCCGCAGAGATCTTGTTGTGGTTTAATCACTGCTGGCAACTAAGCACCACACAGCCACTCACTCATTCCCCCTCCAGTGGGATGAGGGAGAGAATCTGAAGAGCAAAAGTGAGAAAATTTGTGGGTTGAGATAGTTTAATAGGTAAAGTAAAAGCAATGTGTACAAGTAAATCAAAACATGAAATTAATTTGTTCCTTCATTCATCACTTCCCATGGGCAGGCAGGTGTTCAGCCATCTCCAGGAAAGCAGGGCTCCATCATGTCCCCCCTTCCTTCTTCTTCCACTAGCTTTATATGCTGGGCATGTTGCCACATGGTCTGGAATATCCCTGTGGTCAGCTGGGGTCAGCTGTCCCAGCTGTGTCCCTTTTCAGCTTCCCGTACATTCCCAGCCCACTCACTGGTGCTGTGACAGGCAGAAAAGGCCTTGGCTCTGTGCAAGCACTGCCCAAAACATCCCTGTGATATCAACACTGTTTCCAGCACAAATTCAAAACACAGCCTCATACTTGCTACTATGAAGAAAATTAACTCCTCAGCCAAAACCAGCGTAGATATCCATTCTGTTACAGGTTTTGCTTTTTCTTATGTTTTCCACAACATTCTTGGGATGTCGTGACACTGATTGCACCTGCCACCACAATAAACTCAGCTTTATTAGTAGCATGTAATATTTAATAGCATGTAGAACAGAGTCTGGACACTACAAAGAGATCAATTTCTCTGTCTCACAAGGCAACACTGTTCTTCCTGTTTTGTGGGCAGAGAATTGAGCCTTAAAGAGTCTCACAAGAATACTATAGAGAAACCTGGTATCCTTTTTTTTTTATCCTAATTAGAGGACAATCCTGCCTTGCTGGCATTCCTCTGGTGTTGTGAATCACAATGTGCTTAATTACCAAGTAGTGCTGTTCTTCCATGCAAGAATATTTTGTTCCCAAATCTTCGTCCCAGCTTCAAGACACAAGAAATATCAGTGTGGATGAAAGAGCTGTTACTTTAGAACAGCTGTTTGAATGCACATGAGCACCCTGCTGAAATGGCTATTTTGCCTATGATTTACATTTGTAAGAGGCCTTGATAACTGTTTCTGGTGTGAAATCTCAGCTCAAGCTTAGAGCAAACACTGGTACAAGTTGCAGTAGTGCCAGAATGCTATTCTGCCCTCATGCTGCTCTGCTTGCTTACCTGCTGAGAGTGGAAATGACTGGGGAAAAGCTGCTTCAGGAACATGTATGGAGGAACTTCTCACCTGGTGCCTAATAGTATTTACCCATTTTGTCCCCAAGGTTACTGCCTCTAAGAGCTTCCTAATGTCCTCTGTGGTGGGCATTAGGGTGGCTGCAATTTGATTTCTGGTGAAGAGTTTCTGCATAGCTGATGCTCTAGGTTTGGGGTTATTTTTATTGTCATAACAAGGAAAGTATCAGGTCAGAGGGGACACAAAACTGTTCCTTGAGTGTGTAGCTAGGCTAAAAGCTCATTGTGGTGTGATGGAAACATATTTGATGAGTGGAAGAACAGAGGTCTGCTATCTAGAGACACTGTGGCTTTTCTTAAAGGAGGATACTTCATTTTTCTTCCCGCATGGTGAGTTCCTAAGTGACCGGCATGAAAATACAGAGAGACACCAAAATGAGATATTGCTGTATTTCCAGTATCCAGTATAACTGCAGGGAAAGCTGTATGTGGTGATGGTAGAAGCAGATATTTGCACACCCATGTTAATGGTAGATGGAGATGAACAGGTATAAATTTGCCCAGTATGCTGTCTTTCATGGAGGCACTTAGAAGCAGATGATGGTGGTGTTACTGCAGTAGCACAGCTCTACAGTTGACAACATGTGTCATAGGTACAGGGTGAAAATTTAAAAATTTCTCAGTTGCTAATGGTAATATGTTGATTTTTTCTTTTTTCAAATTTGAAGGTTTGTGATTAGAGAACAAATTCTTCAGATTGAAGGCTGACCTCAACAACCAGGGGATATAAATGGCAACAGAAATGTAGTGATTTTGCCCTGAACCTACTGGATCTAGTCACCTCTCACTTTGCTGAAGCAGTGGATAATTGCCTTGATTTGTCCCTGAGAGGGCTCTGTGAATATACCTGCTTGGTGGTGGGGAAGGCCAGCAGAGAGTCAGCCATGGAAATAAATGGTGAGTAATGTCAATATAGGTGGTTTGTACCTTTTCCTTATTAGCATGCACATGCCTTCTGTCACATGCCTTAGAACTGTTCATGGTGGGAGCTGATCATTTTCCCTCCAACACACCAGCTCACACTTCTTAGCCCTCAGTCATGGACCAGTCCCCAGTGAAAATTATCGACAATACCGACCGTATTTGATGCTGGTGTCAGGGTTTTGGCAGCAGGGACTGCAGGGTAGCTCCTTTGAGGAGAGGTCAGAGGTGTCCCTTGCTGGGCACAGCTGGTTCCAGACAGCTCCAAGCAACCACCACAGGACACGGCTGAGCCCTGCAGCTACAGGGAGAGACTGTGGGATGAAGGACTAAGTGCTGCCCTGCAGGGAGGAGTGAGGGAAAGAAGTGTGATAAACACCTGGAGCCCTGATGTGACAGCAGGAAGAGGGGGAGGAGGCACCCCATCAGTCTACAGATCTCAGCACTGCACCAAGGGCAGGGGTTTTGCATTGGGAAGGTGTTACTGATGATCCTAAGGAGTTGTGTTCTGAGATGCAGTGCTGCAATCTAAAAGAGTAAAATGCCACTTGGCAGTGTCTGGGGTTCATTTTTTCATCCCAAACTGCTGCTAGTGTCTTGAATTGAAGATTATTCCAGTTTAGAAACTGGACTGGGGACTTTGTGAGGCTGAAGAGTGATATAAATATAGGGGATGAGTGAGAAGCTGTATTTTATGTGTTTGTCAGGTCATGACATGGCTGTGTACAGACTGAGACACTGGCAACATCACAATCCCAGCAGCTTGCTTACAGAACTTGCTTCTTAATTGGAGGATGTCTAAACACTTTTAGATCCCTAAGAATGCCCAGAGGTGCCCCATGGCATTTGCAAAAGTGTCTCCGCATTCAACTTAAGGGCAATAATTTTTGTTTTCTTATTTGCCTTTTGGATCCTTAATGTTTTTTGAAAAGCTAGTGCTGGGAGGTCAGATATGTTAAAATTTATGTTTATTTCATGACTAACTTGAACTGTGGTCACAAGTTTTACTAAACATTTTTGCCATATTTATACCTGTCACACAGTGTGCATGCCACAGGATTTTTCTAAAATTGACTATATCTGTTTTAAAGCAATTCATAAAGGTATTTTCTCCCTACCATCGAATTCTCACATAAAAGGCATAAACAATTACAGGGTATTGTAAAAGTTATATGTAAACTATTAATCATTCTGAATCAGGAATGACTTATCTCATGGGGCCTACTGTGCTTTCCTTTCTAAAGATTTACCGTTCTCTTCCAAACAGATTTTGTTTCCCAGTGATTGCCTAATCATGCTTCTTATTAGAAATATTACGTTAGAGTAAGCAGAGAAATGAAATCTCGCCTTTAACAGAGGTGACAGATCAAGCAAACCAAGTACAATCATTTCAAGCTCAGATTGAAATGCATATCTATACAACCAAATTGTTAACCAAACAGTTGTTTTCTTTTCTCTTCTCCTTTCTTGGGCTTTTTCTCTTCCTTCTTCTTCTCCTTTAGGTTTCCTCTTTCTTCTTTATGACTTCTTCTTTTCTTTTCCTTTCTTTAGGCCTGCTTGATCACAGATGGAGAACTATATTTTTAGACTTCAAGTCCAGCCCTGAGGGCTTAACCACAAAATTTACACCTATTGCTAGGTCAGAGTGGTAGGTCTTAACTTCCCCTTAGATATGAAATCTAGTGAAAGGAATTGGAAAGAATATGAGTTACACTGACACCAGAGGAAGAACCATCACTTTTTTTAGGCAACCATCAGGATTTGAGGAAGTTTTCTTTATATAAGCATGATATGAAATGCATTCAGTTCCTGAAGGCAAGGAAGAAATCTGGTAAAAATCTCTGCTGACAATCTATAGCATTGGATCAAAGAAACACAAACTAGTATTGGTGCAACAATTGCACTATTAGTGTGCATTCAATGAAGAGAAAAATTAACATCTCAGGGTGCAGGAAAAATACTTGTTTCAGTTATTAATCTGCAGGCTAGCTTGGTTTGACAGAGAAGAAAATCCATCTGTCTGAGTTTTCTGGCTGTACTCCCATTTTTTTCTGCATAATTTAAAACAAAATATGGTATTGCCATGCTTGTTTAAAAGCTCTTCTTGCATTCCACTTGTTTTGTTCTGAGTTCATGATTTGAGGGTTTTCCATTCTCTTGCTTCCAGCCAAGGCTTCCTGTATTGCAGGTCTAGATCATACTGAGACATGTATATTTAAGTTTTAGTTCTAATGTGAGGTTAAGTTGAAATGCTTATTGCTGTCCCTCTCTGGCAATGGTGAGGTTATGAATGCAAACATATAAATCCTAATTGATAGAAGGAATATGGTTGTGAAGGTGTCACTTAACTTTGGAGGTCAGGTTTGGATGTGTTCCCATTATTTATATTGTCCCCCAAACCATCTCATAGTGACCTATGCAACATCCACCAAGCCTCCAGAGTGGATTATTTGTATTATAGCAACATCTGGGCCACGAGAGCAGCCTAGCAAGGAACAAAATAACTGCAAAGCAGAGAATAGGCATGCAAAGAGCTGGGTGTTCTGCAGCACTGGGTAGCTAACAGCTGTGTACAGCTGTAACTCCAAAAGCAGCAAAGGAACTGTTGCCACCAGAAAAAGGCCAAGTAGAGTTTTGTTTTTCTTCTTGGATACATTTGAGTGTTAGTTTGAACTATGTATTACCCTGTGGAATTAGCTCGCATCTGATCTCAGAGCAGTGTTCAGGAAAGAAACAAAGTAAAATTTCCAGGAAACCAAGAGGCAGTTCACTTTACTTGTAGCATACAGGGAGGTAGGTTCTGCAGGTAACTCATTTGCCAGCCTGCCTGTCATGTGGAGACAAACCTCTGCAGCCTCTTTTTGTGCTGGAGCTCTGCCTGGTGTCATTTTGCCATCCTTCAGCCCCAGAATTGGTTCCAAGAACACTACAAGGCAGCCAGGGTAGCAGCAACCCTGGGAGCTGCATTCCTGCTACAAAACCCTAGAGATTGTCCTTTCTAAGTTGCTAGAGGCACTAAGAAAATCAGTAGCTCTTGACATGCCAACTGGCTTGAAAGGCTGTCCTGCTGGTAGTATCCCCAGTGTCCATCAAATTACTGTTCAGTGGTGAAGAAGAGAGGGAATTTGTGGTTAAGTGTGAGTCAGGCACCAGTACAAGCCTGGGATGAAGCAAATGAGCCCAAGAACAGGATTTGTATTATGATTAATGCTATTGAATAGTGCTGGATAATACTAGTTCTTTCCATGAAGTCACTGCAGGTGATAGCTTGAAAATGCAAATGCTCTCTGGCTAACTGGCAGAAAGATGCCAGTCAAGCCAGCTGCACTCCAGACAGGGAGCATGTGTTACTGCTGCTTCAGCTTTTGGAGGAGACTCATGGAAAAGCTGGGGAGCCACACAGAAATATGACTGAGGGCAGAGAATGGTAGGCAGCAGGTGCTGAGCTCTCTGTATGAGGGCTGCAGGCTTCCCCTTCGTGCCACAGGCGTGGTCCTCACTGCTCTGTCCAGCTTCTGCCCTGGAAGCTTCTGCTCTGGAGCACAGAGCTGGCACAGTCCACTGCTTTTCTAGAGGAAGGCAACTACAAATAGCTGGGGAGCTGCAGCCAGCCTGCAAATATGAGCTTGCTGAGAAGCTTGGAAACCTATGACACATGATCTGTGCTCCTGTGCTTGTTCCATAAAAACTTCCTGAATTTAACTCTTGATGAGAATCATTTAGAATGGATCATAAGGAGGGGTAAGAAAGGCATAAGAAAGATCTGAGAAGCAAAGAAGGTGCAAAATTACATAGAGTGGAGCTACTTTCATTAGGTATTAGAAGACTTCATTGTTTTACTCCACATTTCTCATGCAAATTGGTTATAACAGCAAGTTTTAACATTAGTTTCTCAGTAGAAAATCAATCTGAATGACAAATGTTAGCAATATCAGTAGGCTGTAGAAACATTCAGAACTTTCTTCCATCCTTGCTGCAAATTTCCACTTGAATGAGTATTTTCTTTTATGCTGTGACCTGACTACCCTTTGTGTAGCCCCACAGCACTATAAGAGGAATATCTAGAAGCAGCAGTCCACAGTAGTGGCAGTGGTTGATTTGCACCTTACAGCACTTTGTCAGCACCTTGTTAACAGCTGCTTTTGTGTGCATTCCTCTCTAAAATTCCAATATACAATTTTCCCAAATTGATAACTAGAGAAAACATTTTTTACCATGCTTCTAGCTTTCCATGGGATGAAGTTTTCATCTCTGATCCAGTGTTTCCAGTATGCAAAGTGTAGGTTTCACTTCTGTCTTCTTTTCCTTTGGCACTCTCCTATTTGAGGCAGGATGGGAACTAAAGTATGAAGTAAGAGACGTGGTTGCTTTTCATTTCAGTTTCATTATGCAGAGGGTACAGCTATGAAACTGAACTGGCTGCCTACGCTTTGTGTATTAGCCACGGTAGCAGAAATCAGGACACTGTAGAAAGGTCCTATATATGAATGCCAGAGCAGGTGATTTTCAGGTGAAATGCCTGATAAAACCTTCCCTTACCTACGTTTGCTGGGTAGTAAGGCTGGTTCTGTGACTGGCTTCTTCAGCAGTTCTGCTGGTTCTGGCTAAGTGGTGCAGGGGTGTGAGGGAGCCATTCTTCTCTGGCAAGTGAACATGGAGCTACTTCAGTGTGCAGGCTGGCTCGTGGGATGCATTCTGAGTCCCATGTGCATTGTAGTTTTGACAAACAGTATAAATATTTACAGATTGTGCTTCCTTCTAGCTCTCCAAATAGACTTCTTCATAAGAGAGAGAGCTGAATATTATGTGCTTCCCATGCAGTCAGCAAGATATGAACTGGGATTTAACCCTGTGATGGCAGTCCATCAGATTCAGAGGTTTATGGACAGCTGTGACATGACCCTCATCTAAAGAGAGAGGGATCTGTGACTGTGTCACATCATGCAGGACTGCAGACTGCACTGATTGGTGCCAGAAGAAAGACTTAATTCGCTGCTAAATGTATGCTTGAGTCTGCAAAGCCAGCATCTGAGGAATGAAGGGAATATTCTGGTTTTAGACACTTTGTGTTTCATCTGTTAATGAAAGGCAAAAAATGTTGTATGAGAAAGTACCATACTTAGTGAATTTCCTCTCAGGGACAGAAAAAATGGCCTCTGAGTTGGTTAGAAATTTTTTGTGTTTATTCTCTTTATTTGTATTCTTATTGCCTCACAGGGAAGGGCGGTGTGTGTGTTGCTACAGTTTCAGTACACAAATCATAGTCAGGTGTGGCTCTGCAGTGCTCAGTTTGGTCAGGCTTCCCCTTAAGCTGTGATGAGAAAAAATAAGCAGGAAAAGTTTTGCTTGGGCAAATAACCATTGGTCTTCTGATCTTCCTGGGCAGCATCCTTACACTACCAACTTCTGCCCTCTGAGAAGAACTAGATTTAAACCATCAGCTGATTTCTACAGCCAACAAACATCACACTAGATTGTACCAGCTTTTGATCACTGTGAACTGGGCCAGATTTAGACTGGCCATGTGGACCTGAAATGTTACCAGTTCACAGCCACAGTGAATCACCCATAGCCACAGACAGGTTAACTCCCTGTTCTCTCCTCATCTTTGCAAGTGCTTTCCCTCAGTTTAATTTCAGTTTCTACAGTAGTAGTAGCACTTACTAATTTTTGTGCAATTTATTTTTCATGCCATCTTTGTTTTGTTTCTTCGGCTCTGCTATAGATTTTTTTTGTCATTATAAAATGTTCAAGAAGGTTGTCACTCTTACAGTAAAATAGAAGATAGAAAGGATGAAAAGGAGTCCACAGGTCCCAGCAAAATTATGGCCCAAGGGCAATTTTGCTAACAACAGTTTCCAGTTTCATGAGATCAATTCTTAACTGAAAATCATTCCATTTTATACAAAGATTTATTATGTCTAGGAAACAAACGGAGTGATTATTCCCTTGTGTATCTACACACACCCACACACTTTTATAATTTATTTTTTCCTTTTTTTAACCTATGGTAATGTGAGAAAAGTCCAAGTGAGAATTATGGCTTGGCAGAAATCTAGGTTATATTAAAAAGATTTGATGTTGTTATGATGTAGAAACTATTCTTTGCTCCTGTGTCAGAAAGGGCCATATAAATCATCTTTTACCCAATTACTCCCCTAATTTTCTTCCTTGATGAAAGAATGTGATTGATTGTCATAAGCTAATTACATTTAATTCCAGTGTGCTGAGAGGATGTAATAGGATGCACGGGGCAAGTGACAAGGTTTGGTGGCTGACTAAGCCATTAGCTATTTTTAATGACCTGCTTGGCCTGTAGCAGTACCTGAGGTAGGAGTAATTGCTTTTCCTAACAGCTGAAGGCTAGGGACAGCTACCCCTGAGAAGACCTCATAGAACAAGACATTTTAAGAATCCATATGATTTTGAGAGGCCACATAACTGCAATACACCTTTTCCAGACAGTGACTTTCCCAGTCTAATTAGGCTGAAGCATTATGGGAAGGTGTTTTTACAAATTAAATTGCTGGGTTGGCTTCCAAAATGTGAGAGTATCAAGATATGGGAGTTCAAAATGTAAAAATAAGAATATATCAGAAAGCTACACATTCTCTATCTTCATTATCAACACATGTAGCTAAGATGGCTTTCTTGGTCACAACAGAAAGGAAGGAGAAAGGATTTTCTCAATACTCACTGCCAGGTGACTGACCTAATACTGTCTTGGAGATCCCTACTGATGAAAAATTTGTACAAATACCTTCTCTGTTGGCTACTTTTTGTATCTGAAGTAAAAATACTGCAAAGTTCAGGAAAGAAAGTAACAGATCCAAAGTATCTTATCATTTCTGCATTCTAAGAATCTTATGTTTACTGTTCTCATTTCTTTTTATTTTGAAGGAAAATGTTTCTGGTGGCAGCATGTGGAGTGGGGGTTTTTGCATGACAACACATATTCTTTAAAAGACTGCCTTGACATTGGCTCTGATGTTGGTTCCCCATCTTTAAAACCTAAATCTGCAGTTAAGCTATTACAGGTATAGTTTCATTTAAGAACAACACTGGAAACTTTTACCTTGTAAGGTGTCAGCTTTATTTAATAAAGCTACTTTGATCTGAAAGAAGTAGGTAAGCTGTTCTGTAGGTGATGAGATTAAGAAAGGGATATATGATAAGAAGAAAATGATTCTGCCTGTTGCCAGCTGCATGATCTGCTCTGCCTGTTGTTAACTAAACCAGATAGCTGCACTGTCATTGTCAGCTGCTGATTGTACTGTCAATCTGCTCATCTGTGAGCTCAGGTTCAGCTGAGAGCCAGTTTTTGTCTTTTGATGCTAAAGGAAGCAGGGAAAATATTTCTCTTTTTCACCTGTATGGTAGACTTATTTTTAACTAATAGCATTTTGCTTACTTGTTCAGGCCTGTGAAAATTAGGGAGCCCTGATTCAGTCTGTCCAAAAGCTTCCTGGGCTGGGAATGTGTGATAAGGTCAAGCAGCTGTGTTTATAGGAGCTTACATTGAGTTTACATATTATTTCCTATATGCCTTTTATTCTTGCAACCTTTCAAGAAACAAGTATCAATGTTAAAAGTTACATTTTGGAGATAAATAATCCTTCAAACTGAATATGATGCTACCAAATGAGCTAAGCTGAAATATATGTGGGTTGTTTCTAAATGGACTGAGGTCACCCATTGCAGCCTCAAGAGGAATTGGTCATGGATTGGATTAAGCACAAGTAAATAAATGAAAGACAAGAATGTTGAAAATGTAGTTCCTGTGCTGGAGAGCTTATAGCATTCACATATAAACAAATACAGAAGGTAGAGAGACTGGTACAGCCATATAGCTCTGTTTGTTTCTTCAAAATGAGAGCTTGCATTTCCCCAGAACTTTGCATTGGGTTCTAGATGGGCTTGGAACTTAAATTTAAGTTCAGTAGTTGCAGCCAACTTTCAAATCCCCTATGTCCTGCCTTTCCCTAAATCCCAGACTTCCTGTAAACTAGAATAGAGTGCTGCTCTATTCTAGTTTGACTGTTTGGTGTATCATTTGTCTGTGAAAAGTGCAAGAGAGACCATCCATTGAAACAGCTGCAAGATATCATGTCACATAGCTTCTCTAAGAGATTCCCCCTAGATAACCCAGTACCTTTCCCCCAGATCTTCCCCCAAATAACCCTTCCCTTTCTGTCACTCCTTTTCTGGGAAATAATATACTAGACCAGTTAGATCCAATATCTCATGAGAAACTGGAGCACATTGCAAATTGATGTGTAATGAGATTTCATATAAACTCACCTTCAGTAGAGACAGGGAATAAATTGTAATTGCAGGTCAGAGCTTTATCATTGATTAGGAGGTATGAGGGTTTTTATCCTAATAAGGATTAGTAACAATGCACATTAGCTTTCACTTTGGTCAACATTTGTAATAATTTCTTTATATTTGTTGCAAATGACAAAAAAAAAAAAAAAGGAAGAAAAGCTTTCTTTTTTGGTGGCCAGAACCAAGTGGGTCAGTTCTATTTGTGGACAACTGCAAGTCTGTAGTGCACAGGAGAACAGGGCATTAGTTTGTGGAATACATAATCTCTAAACAAGTGCTGTTCTTGGGTGTGTGAATTAATGGACAATAATGCTTGAACAGCCTATAGCATGGAGGCAAATATCCCTTGGGGGATCACTGGATGGCCTACTGGCACTACCATCAGCCTGGCTTTGCCCTGAGAACTGGACAATATGCCCTGATAGTGTGTTAGAGGACAACAGGTGGGAATCACCCGCAGGAAGGTGCCATGAGAAGCAGGGATGGTGTTCACTACCTGTTACCTTCAGTCTTTTCAAAACTAATCCAGTATGCAAGGAAACGAAACATTCCTTAGGGTAGAGAGAACAGGATTTCTTTTGCAGTCATGGCACTAAGTGTGATTCTGGATAAATCCTTTCCCCTCACTTAGATTCATTTTCAGGAGCCATAGAATCAGCCATTGAATTATATTTGCTTCTGTTATCGTGTGTTAATGGCTGCAAAATGCTTTGGCATTTGTAGGTGAATGGCACCAGATTTATTGAATACACTGTGCTGCATAAAATGCTGGGTATGTTTGAAAGGGGTAGATGAAAAAGGGCTGATTGTGAGCCCTTTGAAGTCTAGGTTAAAAGTTTTCACAGATTTCTTTGGGCTCTGGATCAGATAGCTAGTGTGAAGAGAGGGATGGGAGAGAAAATCTTATTCAAGGTCATCTACTTGTTTTTGAACAAGGAACCAAGCTGGTGTACTTGTGATTGATTGCCCTCTTTCCTTTTACTTGGAAAAAGGAAGATGAAAGAAACATTACCGGTATCCCATTGATATGCATCCAGTTTTGGAACAGAACATGGAAACTGTCAGCATCATGGCTGAATGAATGTCTCTGTCTGCAAATGATGACCCACTGATGAACACAGCCATGAAGATGGAAAGAAAACTCTATACTGCAGCCCTGCTCAGCAAATCCTCTCACAAATAGTCCCTCCAGCCACTCAGAGTCATGTTGCCTGGTTTATTTCTAGGGTCAGTGCCCGGATAAGGAATGTGACATCTTGGGCCGTTTATGTAACTGCCTAATGGTGTAACAGGTGAGGAGGGAGTCCATGTACAGTGAAAACAAATCCCCCTGCCATTTTCCTCTGCATTGTCAAGCGGATTATAATGAAGAAAACATACAAAGCTGAAGCCAGAGAATCAAGGCTTGGAGCCTACTCAGAGATTCAGAGAGGAGAGAGGGTGGTTGACTCCGTGTCTTGTGTCATGGTCCCAGGAGCTGTGGTCTGTGTGTGAATCTTTATTTGGTCTCTGTTCAAGTTACAGTGCCTGAGCTTTTTATCTGTGAGCAATGTATTATAGGAGAGGCTGTGTTGATCTGGTGCTTCCCAAAGGAAGAGCTGTCTGCCTTCATTGTCTCTACTGCAGACTTCTCCTTAGCTAGCAGCCTGTTAAGCACTGACTGCAGACCAGGGAAAAGTGCCCTGACTGTGCTTAGTTCCTGACGAGTGTGCACACCAGCTGATAGTCAACAGCTTTTCTCCTTCAGTGAACCTGTGTAAAAATAGAGCTCATGCATCTAGTTCCAATCATCAAAAAAAGAACATGTATAATTGTTCAAGACCAACAATTTACTGAGTTGGTGCACACCATAAATTCTGACAGATGTCTTACATCTTTTGCAGGTTTCACTCAATTTACACACAGCATACTGTTATATCTAGTACACTCAACCTGATCTTTAAAAAAGAAAAACATTTCTCCAGGTTTACTGGGGCTTTACTATAGTTATCATTAATAAGAATATTGGATAACTAGTTGCACTTTCTTGGGGGAAATATGTACGCATGGCAATAGGCATTGCTTAAGCAATGAATGTGTTTTAGCAAAGTTTCATAAGCTGTTTCTTTTTTTTTAATGTGTGTTTCCTCTGACAAGCACACAGTTAAAGGCAGTGTTGTGCATATTTTATGTTACCTAATAAATATTTTATCAGCCTTATTAACCAGGTTAGAGGGAAAGAATAGAAAATTAATAGTTGGAAGATGTTGTTAAGATTATATTGGAAGGCATATAACGCTTACAGCTAATGTATTTGCCACATTTCTCAGTTGGCAACCAAATTGTTTCTTATCTGCACAGCACTTCACCACTACGCTGGGCCATTTCCCTCTGTGCACATAATATTTTTCATTATTGTGTTCACTAAATCAGCATCCTTTGACAGATTTTCACGTTGCTTGGGTTCTCCCTGTGCAATGAGTGTCTCATTTATGGTCTACCTGGGTGTTACTTACCTGTTAGAGGAAGACAAAGAGTGAAAGAAGCAGTGGTGCTCTGATGCTGAAGTCACAGTGAACAGGATGTCTTGCTCTCTGTGTGTGTCTGCGAGTGCATCATCCCACTGCCTCTCTAAGTCAAGCAAGAACTCATCTTATGCTCCATGCATGTGTCACAATCATGGCAACTCCCTTAAATTATCAGCTTCATATTCTGTCCCCCTGTGGACACAGATCTAAAGCCTGCTGGATTCCTTGAGAGTTGGTTTGTCAAGCTGGAATAGTCTTTATTATCCAGGAAAGAGTCAGGAGAAGAGCATGTCAGAAGCACGTAGATATGCAGAAGTGTCTCCCAGCTAACACCAAGCAAGGAGTACACACGAGGGCCAAGGCAGAGAGAGAGACAAAAGTTTTGGACATCCTTAGGAGATCCAGGGGTAGATGTTCTTTATGCAACACCTACTGAAAATGTCCGTGGAACTAGAGAAATCTCAGGAGACGTACTCCACTGAGAATCACTGGCAAAGAATTGTGAAGGTTTTCTCTTGTTTGAAACAGCTCATGTGCAGACCTTCAGCACTCAAGCAGTCAAAACATCTAAGCTGTTGGCAGAAGCTATCCATATGTTTTACTGCCAGGCAACTGAGATTCTGGTTTTTTGCTTCCTTTAGTCTGTGCCTAACCCACCTTTACTGGAAACACAGTGGTGAGAGAGTGGAAACAATTTAACAGAATTTTCAAAGGGAATGATGCTGTACTAAACCTGACTCATGGTAAACCCCCTAAGCCCTGTGGAAAGCCTTAGTTATGGTTTATGGACCTTAGATTTGGTATTGAAAAATATGCCAAGAATAACTCAAAAATGAGGCAATTTCTTCCTTACTGAGGGTTTTCCATTGAGAATTCTTGTGCAGGGTCTGCCAGTATCTGATATGCTTAGCCAGTAGTATGAATGCTGTCTGGAGCACCACTCTCTATCCTGTGCTTTTCATTCGCTCACTTCTGGACACAGTCCAGTGTCCCTGATGTCCCTCCATTGATTTAAACTTGCACTGGATTAAGCCCAGCAGTTGCCTAAGCATATTAATTTCATGGTTGTTTGTGGTTATGTTTTGGAGATTATAAGGGTACTGACCGTTATAAATATCTTTATAGTTTGGCCTTATAAAAATCCAGTGCCTTTACCATGTTCTCATGCCTTTATTATTATCATTATTGAGTTACCCCTTTTAAATCACTCTGTGGTTTAAAAGTAGAAAAACCTCCTTAGAAAAACACAGCAGCCTCCTCCATAGAAGAGTATGATTTAATGAAAAATCATTAGCTATGGAGCACTATGACTTGGCTAGTGAGCATTTAGCCTAATCCACTAGTCCCAGTACGTGGGTCTTAGGTCACAGTACTCCCCACTCAGAAGTTTCTCTAAGCTCTGTGAGAAGCTGTGCTAACTGGAACAGTGACTATGCCTGTATGTCACTAGCTATCTATGGAGGCAAGTTTTGAGAACAGGGAGCTAAAAAAGGTTCACATTTTCTTGGCTACCATATCAAGCAGCTTTACGTCAACATCTTCAAGTTACATCTAGCCTTGACCTTCGGCATCTAACTCGGGACTTTCCAGACTGATGTTCTTTAAATGAACAGTATCAAGAGCTTAGAGCTCAGAGTCTGGTCTCTTTTGTTTGGGCTACTATAGGAAATGCACATACAATTGCACTGTGTGTTAAAGGAACCACGAAGTCCAAGTGCCCAGTTAAGTGCCTTGGCACTTCAAGCTCCACCAAGCAGCTGTTTCAGTCAGATATAGCTGATTTCTGTATGTGTATGAACTTTCCATGAAAATCCAGACTAATTTCTGCTGCTGGACACAAACTCACACATTCAGTTGCTGTTGGCTCCAGCCTTAAAACTCAACAAGGTTCTCAGGCATCTTCACCTGTAGGACTTGGTTTTACAGATGTTCCCAGGGCTAGTGGTCTGGTTCAGGCTGTGCACCAGACAGCAGTGGTTAGGATTAAGAACCAGTTCCCAGCCTCCCGCTGCCTAATTTACTAAGAATTTGCCTTCCAGTTTTCCACTTCTGGCTTCCATTGCTCATTTTGCTGAAGCCCCTCTTCTCCACATGAAAAACTTGATCTTTGTTAAAGCAAATTACTTTTTACTGTTGAAAATGTGAATCGTCAAGCTGCTTTTTCTGTCTTTGGGGTCTTACTGCTGTCGTAAATCTGGTCACGGATGATATGTCTGGCAGCTCCCTAGACCAGTGTCTATAAAACATTTTAGTCACACTTTGATCCTTCAAGAACATTTTCCCTCCTTGCAGCAGTGGAGGGGTGCAGTGGTAGCTGGGGCAGGTGTCCTTTGTACTGTGTGTGTGCAGCCCTAGCAATTTAGGGACAGCAGAGTACCTCCACCCCTCTGTCCTAAAAGAGCCTAGCTTTTCTAGAAAATTTGTAACTGGAATGACTGAAAAAGATGGTGCTTGCCTAGACCAGTGCAGCTTATCTCTTCAGCAAGTGTCCAGAAGACTGTAGCCAAGTCCTTTTCACAACTGGCTCATTGACACCATCTGCATGTGGTATCTGACCTGGCAACAGAAGTCACGGTGGGTGTGCTGGCCACCTGAGTTATAACGTGCTTTGACTCCCAGAAGACAAATCCGTCTTTGATAGGTAAGAAATGGTCACCTGAACAGAGAACTTAGCACTGTTTGGTGCGTTGTGGTGGCTGTGCTAACTGGGAAGCTGCCATGCTGCTGGGTTGGCTCTGGAGGCACCTGTGCAGAGCCTTGAGGAGCAAGGCAGGATGCCCTTGGTATCAGCGCTCTGGGCAGGCACAAAATGCCAGAATGTGGAGCCAGCACACTGCACTGAGATTCATCTGTCATATTTGGAGAGGTCTCCTAGCCTTCTCCTTGTACCTTAGAGCCTCACTTGTTGTCATTATATTTATTTGTGCATGATGCCAGTGATGATTTCTATCCCTGACTCATGGAAAGAGATGAGATTCAGAGAGACACAGGGCATGTTTCATACATCTGAATTACACGTGAAACAAGTCTTAGTGTTGACTGAGCTGTTCTGAAACCAGGCAAGCTGTGTTAGCTGAAGTATGTGCTTGGATTAATTAGCAGCCTGGGCACAATGAAAGTATTGCTTTGAAAATGTGTGTTAGCATCTCTGTGTGTGGCCTGCTTAAAGTTTATAGAATGACCTTCAGTCCTATTCTGCAATGTGTCATGAGAGCATAAGTGACATAAGTGACCCTGCTCTCCTCACATGAAAGGTGGATGGATGAGCAGGAGCCTCTCAGGTTCCTGGCTAGCACTTAAACCACTGGGCATTCTTTCCATAAAGACTCTTCACAGGGATACTGTTCACAGTGACTTATAAGAGGGTTTTTCATGGGGCTAATTACATCTCAGTCCTGCTGTAGATGCTTATTTCCCCAGATTCCCTTATTTTGAGAAGATTTCTTTCTTACACTCATTCTTCTCTTTCTTTTTGCTGTGAAACATTCTCTGGCATGACTCAGACATTTTTTTTTTTGCCTCGCACAGCATTCAAGATGCAAATTGCAGCTTGAACAGCTTGTTGGAGCATGATGCTCTAAACAGAAGAATGGATTTGTTCTCTCAGTTGAAGGAGTAAGCAAGAATCAGTTAAAGGTCTCTGCCTAGGTGAAGCCTGGTAGATGGCATGGGTGTTTCTGCACTCTGCTTTCAGCTCGACAGCTCCCTAAGGAAAAGGTGGTTGTAATTATTTTTTGGAATTATCTTCAGGTTTATTATCCTGTGCCCACACATGCACTCTTTAGTTTTTAAGATTTCAGACAATTAACTGCTTCTCTAGCAAAGCCTCATGATGAATATTCCCTCTTGATTTGGTTTTAATTGGAGTGTTCCTACATCATCAGTGTGCTCATATATCATTTAAAGAAAACATCAGCTCTCTTCCCACTGTCAGGTTGGCTGCACATGGGTTTAGAGTATATATCTCATCTGTCCTTCTCCCCGTGAGGGCTTCTATTTCAGACTGGCTCTGTCTTTCAAATATATGGCTGAATGGGGGACCATGGCCATTGCACTAAGCTGATGCTTATAATGAGGCAGATGTCACCTTATTATCACCTTATTATCCTCTTATATAAGTATCACCTTATTATCCTCTCTCATCCTCTATCAATCTCAATTTCTAACAGTTTTTTTCACTTTCAATGTAGAAATCAAGAAAGTACAGTATCACATGAGGGGTGAGGAGTGAGGAACACTGGGGGTTTTTTCTGCATTGTACTGTGCATCGTGCACCATAGAGCAACACCTATCAACACCCAGTCCTGAGTAAGCTAGCTGGGATACAAAAATGTGTCTGATCATGGTAGAATGAGCTAATTCCTTCTTCTCTAGAAGAGTGTCAAACAGCATTAAGCTTTCATTCAGGAAGATCTAGGTCTCAGCAGAAAGGGAGACCCAAAAGGAGAAAATAGTCTGTTTTCTGATGACAGCTTTCTCTGAAGCACTAGGTGGTTTTTGTAGTTTTTAATTAAGTTAACAGGAGAATCCTAATCAAATCCTTGGTGCTATGCTCTGGCCAGCTGGAATTAGACTACTCTTACAAGTTCATTTCAAGATGCTTCAGTGTGTCAGCACCACACTGCAGTCTGTTCTCTGTTATGGCTAAGACCCTTGATGACAAAAGGAGACAAAGGAAAATTCCAGCATAGGAATTCAGGTATGTCTTGCATGGCTCATCCTTTTTACTCAGGGTGTTTGGCTCTGTGGAAGCATTTGTATTTTGATATTTACTTCTGCTCATCCCACACTGCATTATTACCTTCTTTGTTTATATGGTGTGGTCTTGCAAGCAACAGACTGAAGGCTGAATCAATTTTTTTAATAGATCAAGCAGGAGAATAATACATATCAGTCTGTTTCTTTTTGTATCAGTCTCTTTCTTTTTGCTTGATCAAAAGGCTTAATTCATTAATACATTCCTGCTGTAAACTTTCAGCTCGCAAGCATGTAACAAGAGCTCATTATCTTTCCAGTTATTCATACAGCATGTTATGGAAATACTTTATTAACTTTATTGAATATGTAGGTAGAATTTGAGTGTTGTGGTACAAGTGAATGTATCCGACTTTGCAGAGTTGTTTAAATCTAACACAAATAATGAGATCAACGGGCAACAAATGGAGAACAAGTGCACACATATACTGTTTAAGTAGGCTGATATCCTTCTATGAAAAGGTCACCTGCATGGTGGGTGAAGGGAAGGAGGTAGGTGTATTTTTCTGGATCTTAATAAGGCTTTTGGTACTGCCCTCTGCAACATCCTTTTGGGCAAGTTGCCCATCTGTGGGGTGAATGGGTTCATGGTGTGCTGGGTGGTGAACTGGCTGAAAGGCAGAGCTTAGGGGGTCGTAGTGAATGGGGCTACATCTGGCTGGAGACCAGGCACCATCAGTGTTCCTCAGGGTTCAGTCCTAGGGTCAGTGCCCTTCAATGTATTTATCAATGGTCTGGATGCAGGAGTTAAATGTACAATTAGCAAGTTCTCTAACAATACCAAACTGGGAGGTACTGTTCACTGTCTTCAGGGACAAGAGACTTGCACAGGGATCTAGATAGACTGGAGCATTGGACTGTGATTAATAGGATGAAATTTAAGAAGTGAAATGCTGGATTCTGCACCTGGGATGGAGTAGTAACACCAGGCATGAGTATAAATGAGGAGATTTCACTGCTGATGCTAATGCTTTTATGTTAATAATGTTTAGTCTTTTTAATTGTTACTGTGGTGTGAGGGGAAAGCGGGTGAAATGGACATCTTGAGGGCTTGACAGAAGCCAAACCATAACACCTGGTCAAACTCATTCCATTGGGTTTGGGCAGAGCACAGAGTCTGGATGGAATGGTGGCAGTGACACACCTAGGCCCTGAGCAAGCAGTGTGGCCACATGCTCAGTTCACACCAAGCAGGAGGTGTTCCCCTATTGCTGAGGAATTCAGTTCCTTTGTACCAGACAGGGCACCAGGGGGGCTGGTTGGGTTTAACAGAGAAAAGTAATGACCTGAAGCCATGATATGCATTTCTTACTGGTGATCCTGGGACTGTGCTCTATGTGTATGAAGTGGGTGCAGAGCACCAAAGCACTCAGTCACCATTTAAAATTAATGTCATGGAGATCTATGTATTTACAGTGCCTGCCAAACAGCACTTAATTACTCAGAGCCCTTTTCCTCTTGTCTGCTCTGTTAAATAATGCAGAAAGTAACTGCAAATGGTGGCTCAGGTTATTGGGCTGTGAGTGCAATGTTTGCTGTGCTGCAGTGTTCAGTGCAGAGTCTGTGGTGTGTGTGCTGTAGTTCCCATCTGCAGCAAAGGCAGATGTCAGAGGCACCTGGAAAGCAGGTAATGTTGAACCAGCCAAAGAGCAAACTGCAGGTTTTGATGTTAGAAAGGTTCAGGTTTAACATTTCTAAGAAGTCCAGAAGGATGTTTACATCAGTCTTGCCTCATCTAATTCTCTTTCTGAATTGTAATAAAATATATTGGAGTAGGTGACTTTTTCCAACCCCGTGTGGCATATTCAGCAAATAAAATCCTTGGGGAAAAAAATTCTTCTTGATGCTGCTACAGTTTAGTGTAACAACTGCAAGTCTGTCAAAATTCAATAACTATTTCATTGCTGATCTTGAATTACTTTTATGGTCATAAGTCAGTTTCTAGAAGATAAGTGGTGGCAGCTAGAGTTACTTATACCCTTTGTTGCTTGCCTCAGCAATACAGCTGTTGGTGAATAAGCAACAGACACTCAGCAGCTCTCCTATACCTTAAGGAGGTCCCCTAGGACCCAAGAGAAGGCAGAAATATGTGACAGAAAAGTGCTTTGTTATACAGATAAGGGTTTCTTCAAGGCCACCTCAAATTCTCCATCAGTGTCAAACTCACCCTGAGTAAGTACAATAAAGATAAAGGAGGAATTATTATTGCATCTTACTTTCGGAGTAAGATCATGGTCAGAATTAATTTATTTATTCTAGCAGGATCTTTCGGTGATGACTATATCCATTTCCAAGTCAAAGCTTGTTCACTTTAACAGGGGTCTGAACCCAAGCCAGAGTCTTAAGTAACTTCAACCTTTAAAGTAGTTTGAGCAATATGTTTGTATTAGCTGAAGCAAAACCTTATATGCAGCCTCACACAACCATGGAAAACTAGAATTTCAGTTCAGAGGCCACAGTTTGTGCCAATGCCCTGTTTTCATTAGTTTGTTGAGAATTTATTTGCTTTTGTTCTTTTCTTGCCACTTCCTTAATCTGTGATCACACCTGCTCCTTCCATTTATGCTTCATTGTTAGCTTATTCCTTCAGTTCTCATCTCTCTGTTTTCTTTGGTCAAGGGTTAAGAGCTCCAAAGATTAAAAGAATTCTATCAACATTATCAGTTGGTTCTGCTTCAATTGGCAACTCCTCTGCTTTTCATGGATGATATTTGATGTACTGTGCTGGCTTTTTTCTTTTCAAAGTTATTTGGGGAGCTTTCTCCAAATTCTTTGTTGGTATTAAATTATCCTAGTCATCTCATCTCCGAAGATAGAGGAGCATGCATTTATTTTAAGAAATTACATAATGGCATATTCTTCAGGTGGCTTCATGTCTCTTTCACTATTTTCACTCTGGTTCTTGTCATTTTCCTCATTTTTCTCTGAGATAGAGCAACATTTTCTGCACCCATATCTTCTGTGTTCTTCATGATTTGGGATGATCTCTTTGGGATCAGGTTCTGTAGTGTGGTGATTTGCTTTGTTCAGACAAGACCTGGAGAATTTGACCCTGCAGGTAAACTAAAACTCACATTCTACAAAAATGTAGCTGTGACTTTTTTTTTTTGCATACAGGGATTTATCCTATGACAAGGCTTTAATGCTAAGCTTAACAAAACTTCTTTTATTCTTCTTAAATTATTTAAAGATAACCTAAGGCAAACTGAGTTGTAGTCTTCATGAGATTAAGTCAGATTTTTCAAGTAGGATAGAAGGGAATATGCTGTTTCAATTGGAAGTGACCTACAGTGACCATCCAGTCCAAGGGCCTGACCAGTTCCGGGCTTTTATGTCTTAGGAAAGTATGTACAGAATATGAGCTGCCTTGGCCATTCACGTGTATATTGGCACACTCTTTGATTGATTCCCTCTAACCTGAGTTCCAGTTTATCCAGTATTCCTCGCAGAGACATATCATCTGAGATCCTGAAAAGTATTTACATGCATGACTCTTAAGGCTGAACTCCATTGATTTTGGCCAAGGTTCATAAGCTGGGTGAGACTGAAATCAATGTTGTTGAGGTATGGACCTCAGAAAGACAAAGACAAGCCTGTTGGCTCTGATCCACAGGCACTTGTTTTAGTCTTTTATTTTCAGCATGTGGGCAGCCCTGTGCCTTTTCTAAACTTCTCAAAGCATAGGTCCAGATTACTGTTCAGGGCGTCAGCTGAACACACACCAGAATCCTGAAATGCGAGAAATAAAGTAGCAGTCCCCTGTGTAACTACTCTGTCTTGAAAAGTAAATCTAAGCAGAAGCACTGTTTTATGTTTGATAATGTGTTATTAGCAGAGCTCCTCCTGCCTACGGTTCACACCAACAACTCTGGCACTACCAGTGATGTTCATACTCTCTGATTGCAAACAGTACTGTAGCCTTAAAGACGCAGGCCAGTACAGCAACCTGTTGCTAATGCAATAAACATGTGCTTGAAATCAAGTTTTAAAACAGAAAAAATTCAGTGGCTGTGAGTTAAGGGTCAAGTCTAAGTAAGTTTTCCAAAGAGCTAGCTGGTCTTCTGCACGATCTTCTGGTTCACCCACAGACTGGTTTCCCTTCAGCTTCGTTGGCATTTCTCTGCTTAGGTAATGCCATGACCCTCTGTCAGGTTTATCTCATATTACAAAATCCTTAATAATGGGCTGGAAGAGGTTAAAAGATCTCTCTTGATCTTACAGGAAAGAAGCCTTATTTCAACATGGTTTGCTATTTCTTTTTTCATCAGTGCTGTGTTGCCAAGGTGTATTTATCATGTGTTTCATAGTATTTGATGTCCTGCAAAACAGGACTTAAAACATAAAAAAAGGTGCTGATGTCCCAGCTCTCATTTTCAAGTGGTTAAACAAGAGTCTCAGGCTTCATTCAAGAAACACATTTCAAGGTTCAGCATTGTTGAGAAGAAATTGAAAACATTGTTTGAACACTTGAAATTAACTGAAAGCGAAGAATACTGGAAGTGTTTATATACTCTGCGAGTTGAGAAATGAGAATATGTTAAAAAATAGAGCTCATTCTTTTTATTTTTTATCAGAAGTCCCATGGTTTTTCAGTTACTCTTGAGATTTAGCAACAAGGGCAGTCAAGTTCTTCTCTTTGACTGTCTGTTTTCCCCAATTACTTATGCTGTTCTGTTATTCAAACCTCTCCTCAAGCTGAGTCGACCAATTGGAGGATGTGGATTTGGCTTAGCACCTGCCTTTGCTGAGTTTCAGGTTAAAAGAGATCCACAAAGTGAGTCTGGTGCACGTTGGTGTTTCTCTTCCACAGGCAGGCCTCCTCACTTTACCTTTTTATTTCCATTTAAAAAAGCGCAAAATGTTCTGTCTGTTTCTTGAAGTTTGCTGCATTTCCCTCTGTGAATGCAAGGATTTACCTGCCCTAGTTTATCTAAACAGAATTGCTGATAGTGTGCCATCTGCAGCCCTTGTAGCATGGCTGGGGCAATGTTCAGCATTTACAAAGGAATGTTTTTCTCTTAGATGTTTGAATTCATCCCATACTGTTGTTATTTATTAAATAAATAAAACTTTATTTCCTGATGTCTTATTTATTAAAGACTAAGGGTTTATTTAAAATGTTACGCTTTGTGTTTACTCTCAGGTCAGGGATGACTTTTATTCCATATAGTACAAGTGAAAATGTGGTGCTTCTGTGCCATGGAACATATGAGAATGAAGAAGTGCAGTGGGCTCCCTGCACTGGGCATCTCTGCTGGGCTGTACTTGGTCTGACTGGGCACAACTCTTCCTTTCCCTGCAATGTTTGTGCCAGAAGGAGTGAAAGGTGGCTCAGGTTTGGTAAAGTGTCCTAAGAAGGTTGAAAGGCTCACTTTCCCAGAATGGCTTTAGGAAAGTTAAAGCAAACTTGATGAGATTTTGAAGCTGGCAAACTTTTGTGAGACAGCCTCATCATCACCTCACTCTGTGCTAAGGAACTTGGGCTGGAATCTTAACAGCTTTGGGGCAGTGTTCTCCCATACAGAAGGGTTACCTCAACATTAGACATGGATACTGCAACTTAGATAAAAACTTAGATAAGGGCTAAGTTCAGTTCCGCGTTTTGCTAGCTAGCTGTCCTAGGACTTCACAGGAACTATTCTTTCTCTGCCTCTGTTCTGCTTTTTGGGGTTTTTTTTGGTCCACATCCCATTTCTGCCTTCCCCCAAGATACATTCTGTTTCCCACCCACGCCTTTCCTCATCTGAGAATTACTTAACTTTCTGAAGAGGAGTCCTGTGAAATGTATCCTACACAGATGCACTGCTAGGGTGGAGCTGGGAATAGAGCATGGGTGGAAACAAGGGACTGGGACAGGGATGAGGGAAAAAGGAGGCATGAGCCAGCAGTGTGGCAAGGTGGCCAAAAAGATCAATGGCATCCTGGTCTGTATAAAAAATATTGTGTCAAGCATTACTAGGGAAGCGACTGTCCCTCAGTATTTGACACTGGTGAAGTTGCACCTCAGATTCCGTGTCCAGTTCTAGGCCCCTCATGAGAAGAAATATGTTGAGATCCTGGAGTCAGTCCAGAGAAGGGCAATGGAGCTGGTGAAGGGTCTGGAGCACAAGTCCTCTGAGGAGCAGCTGAGAGAATTGGAGTTGTTCAGCCTGGGAGAAGAGGAGGCTCAAGGGTGACCTCATCACCCTCTACAACTACCTGAAAGAAGAGTGTAGCAAAGTGAGGGTTAGGCTCTTCTGCCATACAACCAGTAACAAGGATGAAAGGAAATGTCCTTGAGCTGTGCCAAGGGAGGTTTAGGCTGGACATCAGCAAGACTTTCTCCACTGAAAAAGCGTTTAGACATCGGAATGGCCTGCCCAGCGAGATGGTGGAAGCATCATCCCTGGACACGTTCATGAAACGACTGGACGTGGCACTTAGTGCTATGGAGTTGTTCTCATGATGGCATTCACATGTTGGTCTTAATGATCTTGGAGGTCTTTTGCAACCGTAATGGTTCCATGGTACAGGACAATATGACACTGCAGCTCCAGGACAAGAGACCAGAACTGCTCTTTTCTGTGGCTCTGTAAATTTAAACCAGCTTAAGATGATATTGTACTGTCCCCTCAGAGGCCTTCATAAGCCCATAGTGTGCACACAGAATGAAGAGCAGCCTAAGTAGTCAAGATAAAGTTGTGTGGGAGATGGGTTTCCATCTAGAGCAAGTATTCTCAGGGATGATCCTCCTGTGCCTAATTTTAGTGCACTGCCTTTTCCATTGATTCCCTGGCATGAGTGCCTTCTCTTCTGGTGCTTTACTGTTTGGAGTTCTTTGGCTTCCTCTGCCTGTCTACCAGAGTCAGTGATCAAGCTTCTTCAGCTTCCCTAAACTTATAAAATTCTCTTTCTCACTGTTACCTACATATCTCAGCAACTGGCTGCCACAGAACCCCCTAATCTCCTTTATGGTCTCTGGGAGTGACAGACGGTTTGTTTGTGTGCAAATTAATAAGCTGGTGTAAGTAAAATCAATAAAGAACAAGGCTACAGCAAAGCAAAACCTATCATTCCTTTATTGGACAAGAGGGTATGCTTGTAAACATGCTAAAAATGCTTGGAATATGGAAACTCACTGGCAGACACCACTGTTTCCTATGAAGCTTTGCAGCCTTAAACTGGCACATGGAGTCATCATGGCCCTTGAGCCAGCACCACCAAAGCCACTGCTAAGTTCACCATTGAATTCATCAACTGAGAAACTGAACCCTAAATTCTGGCTTGTTCAAGAGTGAAAATCCTACCTCAGATCTTCCTGAAACAGATCAATATTCTTTCTTGTTGGACTGTAGCCGATCAAGTGCTGTGCAGTGTAGAAACATGGTCAGTTTATACTTTATAGGCAATAGGATCTGCAAATTGGAGGAACTAAGGTCACCTAAGTCACTAACTTTATTTGTCTATTCTAAGCCAAGAATCTATTACCAAGGGAAGATGGATGTTTGTACAGACACCCATAGTGGAAACCAAATCCATCTGAAATTCAGACTCCTGAAGGATGTGATATCCATATTTACTGAGAGTGAGTGGCCTGACCTACTCCTGGGTTTGCAAGAGCAGAGTTCTTGGTTAGTTTTGTCATTAGAGATTCTTAAGACAATATAAAAGAGACTGTCAGTAAAGCTGGGTTGGACTTCTGTTTTTATTGGTGGATCTACTCTCATTTTTATCAGATACTGATGTCTTCCTGTTGTCAATACCCGGAATTCTCCCGTGTGGGCAGACCTTTGTTGCAGTGGAGTTACGCTGAGGGCTGTAACAGGTGCAGCCCATCAGACACCTCCCAATGATGATTTCTGCACACTTCCAGCTCTGAGAAGCTGGTAGGGGTCACTGGATTGGCTCCAAGTACAAAGTAGAAGACAAGAAAGCCTAGTGTCTGTTGGGAAGTTACAGTATGTTTCCGCCTCATTTGGGGCGGCTATGGCGCTGGGAAGCCATTTATATAGAGCTGCTATGTGAAAGGAACTTGTACGTGTTTAAAATGGCTACATGGATATATAAGAAAGGTAACTGTGCATATGCCATAGATTTGTGTATCATAAACATGTATGTCATAAGCAAATTTAATTGGGGGATGCAACTGTCAGTGCAGCTTGAAAGAATCCTCTGAATTCACTGTTGCAAGCGTGTGGGCTGGCAATTTATGTATTAGCTCCAGAGGGAAAGAATTATGTCTTCAGCAGACAGCTGATGAGCCTTGGTACCTTTTTGTGAGCCTAATTGACCTTCTCCTGTAATCACTAATCTTCATCCCACCCTGTCTGTCCCCAAGCTTTCCAAGTGGAGTACACTCAATCTTTTTAAACATTTTGAAATGGGCAGTCATAGTCTGTCATCCTGCAGACAATAAATTTCCACTGACGATCCCTGCATGAAAGAGAGACAAGAGAGAGGTATTAGTGAGCCAGAACTGCAGAAGATGCTATACAAGTAAGAGTAACTTTATACCAGGTACTATGGCAACAAAAACATCTGTCTGCCATTAACTGACTTTCATCTGAGTGCTCTGTGTTTTTAAGAGACAAAAGGACATTAAATATATGTGGTAGTTACAATTCCCTCACACTCCTTTACAAGATAAGAAAAGCAGGTCTCTGAATAAGTAGGTCTCTGAAGACAATGAATTCTGATGATCAGTCCTGAATTGACTTTTTATCAGTGACCAAGAGGAAAAGGATGATTCTGTCAGAAGTTATTATCATGTCATGTATTGTTCAGTAATGTGTAAAAAGTGAAAAGTACTTGGATGATTTGCAAGCTATGTCTAAGAGGGGAGTCATCCATACAACAAATTTCACTTTTTTTTTTTTTAGTATCTTTCACTACTACATTTTACAGTTAGTGTCCTTTAATAAAGATCTGAAGGAATCAACAATGAGAGAAATGAAATTCACTTCTTATCCTTGATCAAGTCACATGTGAGGAAAAGTAACATTTATGGATGTAAGGAGAGTTTATGCTCTTCTCAGTTTGCAAGTGGCTTTCTCTCTCAAGAGAGCAATAGGAAACCTAACAATTGTAAGTAGCAAGCCTGACTGGAGCAGTGGGATTCAACAGTGGAGACCAGTGATTTAGTGTCCAATAGCCACAACAGGCTACAAATTTAATTTCCTGCTTAGCTTATTGTGCATAAAATTTTCTTTGGCAAATAGGCATGAGTTCAGAGGATCAAATACTGTCCTGATGTGAAAGAAATGTTGAATTTAGGCTGCTTGATACTGGCTAACTTAAATTTAGATCTCAACTACAGTCCTTGCAGATGGCAGTTGTCATTTATATTGATAATGGGTAGTCTTCCAAGAGGTTTCTGAAACCTTGAATTCTGCTAATAGTGATGTCCTAAAGCTGAGGCATGGGATGAGGCAGACCCCTGCACCAAACTGGTGCCAAACTGCTGCCTGTCAGGAATGTGCTGAGACCCCTGAGCCCAGACTTTGGTATTAACTGTGCTTACATGGTGTCATTGACTGGGTGACTCTGTCATGGAGTAAGACTAATTTGACCCTTAAACCCTGTAGGTATAAAATTTCTCCTTGCAGCTTTCATTAACTTAAGTTTTTAATTGGAAATTTACTGTGTTACTAAGTTACAAGTTTATCTTGAGTGTCATTTGAAACTGGGTCTGTGTCATGCTCATCAGCAAGTATGATGTAACAGTTATATCGTGTTTGGCTTTGGCTTTCTTTAGATCTTTCCTAGATGTTTTTGAATTGTAATTTCCTCGTAAAACTGTTACCAAAGGTTAATGAAATGCAAGATCCATTTTTAGGTTTATTTTAAGAATCCCTTATTTGGTCTATGTGCATACTCTTCAAAGATAGTTATTACTCTTTTGGTCACTAAGTTACCAGGAGAGATTAAAAATAAAGAGGACCCTTTTGTGGAAAATAGCATTATATTGGTCAAAGTTAAGGTCTACTAAGTTAGCACCCGTTGTCAGAGAGAATTTTAGCTCAAAATCTTAGGTCAAGTAGTTTTTCTAAAATAGGACATTGTGAAATTGAAAGTCAAGCTCTTTAAAATAAATGTATTTTAGTCACTTGAATTAATAACATGCTTTAAAATACTGGAACAGAAGTTTTTCTGAAGCTGTAATTTCAGTTTGGACTTGCAGACACTAGCATATATGTACATGGTTGACACATTTATGGCATATTACCTTTTTTTCCCTTGTTACTTGTGTTTGAACTCAAGCACGTATGCCCAGCTTCTCAGGATGCAGGCAATTACTTTGTACTATTTCTGCTGTGTGCTTAATTCAGTAGTTATCAACCTGTTTCAATTTGTAGATCCCTTACAAGTTTACCAATGGGGATGCAGATGCCATCAGGAATTGCCTTATGAGGCATACTCTAGAATATATCTGAACTTGCCTTTGCAGATCCTTAACTCCAGTTTGTAGGTGTCATTCCCTCCCAGTTGCTAAATTCATGCATTTCCCTTGGCTTCGGGAATCAATATTGAACTGTCACTTTTGCTTTCCAGCTGTCATTTTCGGATTTGAATTTTTGATATATCGAGAAATTTGTTTTATCTCCAAATATTGTTGAATAATCTGTTTCCAATTCAGTTAAAAAATTCTGTGAATTCCTATTCATATTGAGTTTGACAAAATCCTCTTTCATCGGTCATATGAAATGTATTAGGGACCTTAAATACCCTATAATTTAGCTCAGCTGAGCTTGGTGGATGTCCAGCTTGTCTGGGCATTTCAAACATACTTAACTGTTGGGGTATCTGGCTGTTGATTTATATTTCAGTGATGATGTCTGAGAAGTTAAGAAATAACTGGCTATCCAGATCACCCAAACAAATGGAGCAGAGAACAGTTTTGTAAAAGAAACGAGCTTATGACAGTCTGCAAGTGCTATTTTTATGCTACGTAGCCGTGGCTCTTACCAAGAACGCCTGGTAATTCCCACCTCCCTGTCCAAGATACTTGCTGCAGGTTGGGTTGAGAGTGTTCCAGTGGTGCTCTCTGGACTCAGGAGACTGATCCAACCAGATCACAGCCACGTAACAACGCTCCAGCAGAAAGCCATACCATCATCACTTGGCATGTTTCAGAGCTCAGGCTGAAGGTATTATGTTGTCTGGTTGTGGGTTTAATTCTGGAAGCTATTTTGCCAAGGATTTGCAATGTGCGTGCGTATGTGGGCAGTTTCAGTTGTTTACAACCTGCTTCACGTAGCCCATGTCCTTCTCTGAAATTTGACTGTATCAGTCTGTCCAACAAAAGATACTGCCCTTCCCTGCAAATGTTCCCTTATTTATGTCCTTAGTACATCCTGTCTGCATTGGTGCTATCACCACACTCCTGAATGGGCTCCCAGAGATACTTCAGGCCTTTTCTAATTCTTTCCAGCTGCTTTTGTCTTGCTTTGTAGACAGTTGTTTTCTCCTTTTGACCTATTTAAAATGAGACTGGAAAATGTAAATAGTAACCAATTCTGAAGTCTGATCTCCCCAAACAAGCAGTTAAAACCTTTGACAATCAACAATAACTCTTTCATTCATTTCTGATACGCAGGCATGGAAACTCACTGAGAATGATTACAGAGAGTGTTGGTGGGGATAACATCATTCTAAACTTTCTACATCCTTTGCCACAAGCATCACATGCTGTCTCAAATATCCTTGTATCAACAGTGGCCTCAGTGATGCAATGTCTCAGGGGGTAGGAAGGGAAGATGATTTCTGCAAGTTTATTGGAAAAGTCTAAAAATACCTACCTGTTTGAAGTGATTGGGAAAGCTTAAACTGAAATACCTTCAGAGGCTTTTTTTTTGCCTCTTGTTAGCTCAAGAACATTGTCCATCCTGAACTAAATAGTATGGACACAAGTTTAATGTGCTTGAAAATGAAGAGTAATTTAAAAATGTTCACATAGACAAGTGGAAATGTGCATGCTTCAGGCATGCTGAGACTCAGAAGACCTTTTTCTGCTTCTATTCTGCCTCATGAGCTGCAAAGAATCATTAAGGATGACAAATTTTGCTGACTTCTGTGATTCATACTGCTCAGGAGGAATGTTACAGCCTGTGTCTGAGTTCTGAACTGGTGTAGTAAGGGTTTTTTTCACTTCATCCTGTTGGCAACACAAATTTTTTTCTGGTTGTTCTGGAAGCTGAGGGCCAGAAGTTCATTGGTGCAAAAAACTTGTCTAGTTTGCAATTCACAAAATATTTTCTCTGTTGTTTCAACCTGCTGCTATTGCAGGTGTATGACTGCCACCAGAGATAGGACAAAGGTGTTCTGGTGGCTTCTTCCTCTTCTAGGCACTGTGGTCCTGTGAGGACCTGTAATCCCGATGTACATTCCCTTGATGCTGCCTTTGCTCCTGAGCAGTCGCCCCACTGCCACCCTGTTCTGAACACTGCCTTCAGCAGTCAGAGACAGAAATCTGCTCAAAGGCACAGGCTACCTTGGCTGCTTTGTTTTCCAGGCTTGTCTTTGTGATTCCAGACTTTACCCTGGTCCACATCCGATGGATTCCAGCTGCAGGGGAATGCACTGTCTGCATTATTTCCCCTATTCTCTGCCACAGCCATGAGGAATAAGGATTAAGGATAACACTGGGAAATAGTTAAGATTAAAAGCCCAGAACGGGGCTGTCCCTTATGACCTTGTAATTTCTTTATCTAAAGTGATAAATAGATACCCTTGAGTCAAGGATCTATGAAAGTTTTTCTTCCACTTGTAGGAAGAATTTGCAGACACAGCTTCCATTTGGTAATAAACAGGATGATGTATTTTAGCCAGGAAATTACAGTTATGGACATGCAGCAGTCTTACAATGTGTTGTCACTTGTGGAAAAGCCTCCTTATTCTAGGTAACCCTATAGGGATCCCTATAGCAAACTCTGGCAAGCTGAGAGCATTACAGTGATGAAAGCCCTTTGGCTGCTTTGAGTGTTATTAGAGCTTGAAATATCAATGTCTTTAAACTCCCACTTCTCTCTTCACTCCCCCTTCTCATGTAGCCCATCTTGGAAGAGCAGTGCAGCACACCTTGCTTGCTGTCTTTGTTGTGCTTGAAAACAAATGCTTTAATATACTGGACTGAGGTGCCTAATAAAAGACATCAGCAAAGAAATAGCTCACGACTGATGTATTAGAGGGCAGCTTGAAAGAATCAAGGTCCCTCTCCCACAATCAGGTTTCAGTGACTGCTTACACTCTTCTTAAACCTGCTCTGTTAGGATCTCTGTAGCCCTAGGCAGATAACAATTTGGGATTTATGTTAAACCCAAATTTTAAAACTTTGCAGTTGTGCATAGTAAAAAGCGAGAAACATTCTTTTTTAACTGAATGGAAAAATTGTGAATCCATTTGCATGACTACGACTTCACTAGCCATAGGGCCTGTCCCGAGAGGACTAGCAAATGCCAAGAAATGACCAGGACTGCTCAAGAAAATGTAGTTAACTCATTTTCTGGAAAGGGATCAAGGTGCACGGCACTGCCTGAATTCCTGGAGTGGCTTGAATCTAAGAATTGTGCTGAAATGCATTGGGCAGTTTAAAGCATTCACATTGCAGTTTGTATGGTCTTAACTTTGTATGCTGGCAGATTCCCTGCTTCTCTGCAAGGAAAAGTGGACCAAAATAGGTCACTCATTCCCTGAAGGTACAGGGTGCTTTTACTGAGCTCAATGAAATATGCTCCAACTAGAGGTAGGTGAGAAAGTGTACTGAAGACCTGTTGCATTTTGTGAAGGTCAGATGCAGCCCAACCTACCACTGCTGTATGTTTCACTGCTCAGATGGACATGGCAAAAAATGATCCCCATTAGCATGCCCTGCTCCTGATACACCACTCTGGCGGTATGAATGAAGCCAATGAATCATATGTACGGTGATCTTTGGTCCTCAGAATTACTAGCATGATGCTGAGCACCACAGCAGATGGTGTGTAGCCATGCACTTTTGGGGGGAAATAGAAAAGACAGACTTTTAAAAATTTCTAATGAAGCACATGAAAAGCAAACCTGTGCACAGAAGAGAAAGTTGTGGTTGCCCCACGGATGTAATAGTCGTAAGTGTACATCATCATGTCCATATCTTCTCCATAGTGTCCTGGATATTCTGTTGTTAACCTTTATATTAAGGAAAAAAAATATAATATAATTAGCCATCTTATAGAAGAGTCCAGTTGAATGACTACAACTCCATTAGCAGATTTCTCCTGCTTCTTTGAAAGTTCTTGTTTCTTAGCAGCACTACAAGATACAGTCTCACAAGACTGCCTTTCTCCTCTATGCAACTAATTCAGGTAGCTATTTGAATAAAATCCAGCAACTTTAGAACAGTTAAGAGCAAACTGGAGTATTAGAACATATGTATATACATCTGCAGCTCTGGGATAAAAGCAATCTCAACAAGAAGATAAAGCTCATCTACTGCTTACATCTTTATTGCAGGGATTTGCTCCAGCCTCTTGTGAGTCTCTTTGGTTTGAGGCTGTCGACTGCAGTGCATGTTGCCAAGTCAAACAACTCTAAGTGTTTATCCATTTATGAATTGTATTAGGTGAATGTAACAATTAATCCATTACTCTTTGTTGTTTCCTCTTTCTGCCTAATTTATAATGTAAAAATATGGGCCTGGACAGTCTTTGTGCAGTGTATTTTATCTGAGAACCTCAAAGTGCCTCTTCAATTATTAAGCAAATTATGATTGCTGCTTCCCTGGGAAATAGGCAAGTAATACTGTAATTTATTTTACAGATAATGAGCAGATTCAGGAAAGGGCTGGAAGCTTGACCAGTACTTTCTGTCAACATTATATTTGAAGTCTGAATGGAAACCTGGCACTTACACCATTTTACATGGGAGTTGCTACTGGAGTTGTCAGCTTCACTCTGAAATGGCAAAGAGAAGCATCAGGTTCCCTGTAAGGGAGATTCTGTCCCTGTGGAAATAAACAGCCCAACTCCTGTTGAGACTAACAGGGTTAAGACACCCTTACAGAAATCCTGATAACCTTTTCCTGACTTAATCCAGCCCAGCAGCAGTACTTGAATGATGCTTGAAGGTGATTCAAGCACATTCCAGCCAGCACTCGTACATGTTTACATTTTGTTAAATCAGTGGAGTTTAAGCACAGGCTTAAATATTTTACTCACTAGGAATATAGTTATTGGGATGGGTTTGAGTTTTTACGAGGTGCTTTGGGTGTAATTGGAGCCCAAACCTGTAACTGTTGGAGAACTCAGAAGCGGAAAGTTTACCTGAAAACTGAGGTGCTCTGGGCTATTAGGTTGCTTTCCAGGTCATATTCAGCTTTTGAATATGAAAGATCATTCAGTTGGATCATCATTCCCAATAAATCATTTTTCCTTGACAAATGACAAATGTGTCTGCATATGAAACTCAAGCATGACCTTATAAGAGCCTCGAGTCTAATCAGTCAATTTCTTTGAATATATCTTGTTCTCATGCTTCCTTTCCTTTGGCCATGAAAATCATCACACAGATTCTGAGTTATAGTACAAGGACACCCATCCCAGAGTGTGTTTGGGAAGCAGAAGGTCAGGCCTGGTCACAGTGCCTATTTTCTGAGTTCTGACCAAGGACACATGGATGTGCAAAGCCCTTGTGGTGCTCTGCCATTGGTAAGAAATAACAGCAGTATTTCACAGGTCATGCAGACAGATGCTGCAGACTAGGAGAAAGAGAAGAAACCATGAACACTGTCCGCTCAGCCAGAGGAGAGTCCCCATAGTTACTAATTTGAAGCCTGACTGTCTGATAGCACATCTTCAGAAAATCCAGGGTCATAGAAGGTTTTAAAAATGTGGATCAGCTATGGACCAGCATTTAATTTTGCATTCTCATATCAACTCCAAGTTTTGATACTTTATTTAGCTATTTTTGCGAGAAACCACTAAGACGTGTGTTTCTGTATGTTCTACCAAATGTGTTTCAGAACATCTGTTTGGCAATCAGCAAGGAAAATGTTCTGTAATCTTGACCAGCAGTATGTGCTGGGTAGATGAGATTGTGCACAACACAAGGTTAAAAAGCTGCTTTTTGCCCTCCTCAGAAACAGAACTGAGGGTCAGTTCCTTGAACTTCTTTCATGGCCCTCTCAGTTGAAAAAGAAATCTGATGACAAACTTCTGAATGCTGTGGTCTCACAGACCTTTTGGAGAGGCATGCAGTGTTATTCTAAAGCACGGTGGGAGTCTTCATTTAGCTTCCCTCTCTTTTCTTTCTGACTGCTGTCATCTTCCCCTCCCTCTGTATTAACTTCTCCACATTACCATGCAGCCTCTTAAGGCTCCTCCGCTAAGAAATGTTCAAAAAGCAAATCTATGCAATTACCAAAAATAAATTATTTGGGGACTTGAGCTGCTCTGAAGTGTGTCTTGTTTCATAGGCCAATGCCTACTGACTCCTTTTGTTCTGGAGAGAAAAATTATAAATAGTGCTATGACAGCAGTGTTCAAGTTCACATGAGTCTGTGTGGTCTGTCTAATTAATTTCTCTTTGGTGATTGCTCCACTCATTTCTGAAACTGTTCTCTTAAGCCCCTGCATTTCAAGGTTGTCTGGGTTGCACTGTGTCCTTTAGAAGGAAATGCAATTGATTGTTCATGTTGCAGGGCTCTGTGGTGTGTCCCATTCCTTTTCTATTATCTCATTTTTTTGAATCCTGAGGGTAATTCACACAAAATGTGTCTGTGCTTAGAGATGCCCTGGTGTTTAATGCATGGGGATAGTCAGTGTGTGGTTTTCTCATCATGAAGGGGAGAAAGGTAATTTAAGACAGCCATTGAGGGTCTTCCCAAAGTGATCTATCTGCCTGGCACAGGACAGTGGTTCCCTCAGGTTTTGTTGTAGCTTGGTCTGTACCCTTATTATCAAGTACGTAACTGAAAATGTCAAATGTTTTACTGACGAATCCAAAATGCATATCAACTTGTGAGCCCCTACCATGGCCCTACAGACACATCATTTACTTCCAAACATGGTAGCATTTGTAAGCCACGTGTGGCAATGTATGGTTTGTACCCAAGAGGAGTCATGAAACGAGTGTGAGACGCTTTTTGCCCCAGTTAGTGAGGATTTGCCAGCCCATGGGTTTTTCATTTGGGAAAAACCATCCCCAGTAACCTCCACAGTGCCCTGTAAGCACTTCTGGCATTGAACTGATAGCAAAGAGAATTGGGCTCCGGGAGCAGTGAGAAGCCTGGGAATTGCCAAGTGCCCAAAGTTTCTGCTGCTGTTTGGGGTGTTGTGTCACCAAGCCAGGGTGCCTGAGGGGGTAGGTGACAGGGGGCCCTAGCAAAGAGGCTAGCAATGCAGCTGTGAGAAGATGTCTGTTATAGTGACTGTGGGCTCTGGGCACTGAGTAATTTGGTGCCAAACAAATGCTGAGGGGCAGGGACCAGCAGAGTGCATTTAGTGGAATTGTTAAATCCAGATACACACACAGGTGTTAAGTTTGGGGAACAACTTGTAGGGGAGAAAAGAGTAATGTGAGACCTTTAACAAGTGGTAGTCTTTTCAATCTGTATGATCTGTTTTCTGCAAGAAAATACAGAAAACAGGAACTCTGGTTCATCTTTTCAAAGCTACTTCTGAATAGTATCATGTGTATGATGTTTGGGCAAAAGAGACTTGAAGCACCAGTGGCATTGTTGAGAGAGGAGAAAGAAGGTAATCTGTGTTAAAGACTGGAAAAGAAAATCTTGTGATAAGGGGTGTAAGTCGTTTGGCCTGTGTGTGAGACAGGGGGAAAAGTTGACAGAAAAAGGTATTTTCATAATGGCATTTTTAGCTAGAATGGAGTTGATGTGGAATGGTTTATCTGTTCAGTGGTTTACATTGCTCCAACCATCCACACGTTTTTCTAATGTATTTCACTATAATCCTATAAATCTTGCTCAGGGTAGGATATGTATTAAAAAAAAGGCATTAAATCTTTACCAGGGTTACTGTTGTTCTTATTTTAATCTGAAAACAGCTGTGTTGTTTATTTTCCATGGTGAAGAATTGCTATGGTAGAGATTAATAGAAAACACAGAGTTACTTATTTAGCACTGAGAAGAATGTTTTGTACTAAGCTACAGTGACCCGTGGCACTCTTTTAACAATTGACTTCAGAAATAGTTATCATGAGTCTATTATTTACCAATAAGAAGATCAAGTCACACTGATGGCCTTAATATGTACAGCCTGCTAATTAAAAAAATGAGAACTGTGGGTATGCCTTGCTTTCAGATACCAAGCAGACAAAAGAAACAAGTCTTTTAAAATATGAGAGAGAGTCAGTGGTAGAACAGTTTCTGGCTCCAGTTCTGGAATATACTTATTCCCTGATCATAAGTACATGGCTTTGGAATATCTCACCCTGTTCACTTCTTGTGCAACTACAGTGCTAACAAGAGGAATGGCTTCTCTTTAACCTTCATTTCCCTCTTTGTTGCTGAACTCTTCCTCTAACGATGCCACAGCCAAAAGAAAGAGCTGTTCCATTTCAAAAGGAAAACATAAGCTTTGACATTAACTTTCTGACATTTGAGGACAAGGAGTGTCACCTGACACTCCTTACTTTAGGGCCTTACTTTCAGATGTTGTTTACAAGGGCTTCAAGAGTATGTCTTTCCTAAAGGAGGAATTTTTTTCAAGAGTCACAGGCCTGCAAGTTACATTCGACAAACATGGGAATTATATGTCTCTTTAATAAATTTCAGCTCTTCCTCCAGCTGGAAGACAGAGGTAATCTGCTTTAAAAAATGCATCCTATGCTGAAAAGCCAAAGGTCTTAGTAAGCTGTCTACAGAAATTCTGGCAACTGCTCTGAGCATAGATCCCAGATTGCCAGGCTGCCAGGGAACTAGACGTGTCCTGGAGCTCCTCTAGAGATGAGAAGTTCTCTTGTGTGGCCATGTCATGTGTTTTGGGATTGAGTTCAGGCTCCAGGCTCTGAGCCCATAGATTCACACAGACACAGCACTGCTCCTGTGTTCCCCCTGTGTTGCACTGAAAGCCACAAGCCCTCCCAGGGCTGAGGAGCCACGAGGCTGGTGCAGTTCTTCCAGGCCTGCATGAGCTCATGCAATGCAGGTGCAAGCAGCAGCACAGAGCTCGAGGCAACTTGTGCCTGTTCCTCAGGAAAGATATGTCCAAAATAACTTGGCCAGATTTCCAATGTCAGATAAAATGTGTTTCTCCTAAAATGTCTCTGGAAGATGGTCCTACAGATTGAACTGCAAGGTTGTATTTGATGGGTAATATTTAAAAAAAAAATAAAAAAACCCCCAAAAACGACCTTCACAACAGTTAAATACCTTTTAAAAAAAGGAAAGAGAGAGGAGAGGTAGTGGGTTGTCCAGAACTGCGTGTTTCCACATCTATTCTGAATTCAACTCCTGGATTTGTATCTCTGCTACTGGTTATCTCTGAGAAACCTGCATAGGATCACATCATTTTCAATGTTTCTTGTGTGGCAGGTTGAGTCAGGAAAACAAATAAGTACTTTAAACCCCATAACTCTTGGAAAATGTAATTGTTGCCTGCACAGTGTCACCGTGACAGAGAGCAGCCACAGCTCCAGACAGACCTTCTGGCATTTAAACTGCTCCTTGTTTGGAGAAGGGAACCAGTCATAAACAGTCTGCAGACTTGGGGCTGCTCTGTGACATGAGTTTGCTTTTCAGAGCATGGAGTCAAGCTCTCATTTCCTGGCAAAGAGAAAAATCGGAGCTCTAATGGGACCACTTAGTGACACTGTCTCTGCATCTGTGACAGATTTGCTTCCTTTATGGCGCAAATCAGCACACAGTTTATTTTACTGTGGTAGCATTCCCTAGCCAGGTAAAGTAAAGAGAGCTTTTCTGCCTCCTGTGAGGAATGTTAATTATTTTCAGTATGTTAAAAATGTGCAGAATCCATGACAAGTCTTGGCATGATAAAGAAGGAAAGTAAGTACTTGTATAAAAATTTACAATGCAAGTGCAAAATGATGAGACTGGGAAAGATTAGTAAATTTATTTTCAATATGAGCTGACTGCAGAGGTAAACTGGGAATTAATGGCAAGAAGATGAGCTGTGAAACAGAACTACTGGGTTCAAAGGGTAAGGATATAAATGCTAACAAATAAAGTCCTTCTGCATGTATTTGACTTCATTCATTCTATCAAGCAAAGTGAAAACAAAGTGTTGGTTTCAGTCAGCATGATGGTGTTATAAATTAGTATTCCAATAAATACTAGCAGTATTCAAAAAATACAGGGAGGTTCTAGGTGTGAAAACCAGGGCAAATTCTAACAAATCTGTTGCATGGCTCATGCACATAAGAAAAGCCTGTCTTTATTCATTGTAAGGTCATCTCACTTCAGGAGGAATGTAGTCCTGAGGCAGAGACAAGAGAAACCATACATAAGGATCAGCTATTTTACTGCTTTTGTATTTACCAGAGAGGCCTTTATGGAGACAATTGGAAGAAGAAGTAATCAAATACCCAAGATGAGAGCTAATTTGAAACAGAGTTTTGTCACACCTCAATATTGTCAGTTTTCTTAAAAATGCATTTCTGCCTACATCTGGTTTCATACTTAAGGATACATTGCACATTAAAAGTCAAGGCTGCTGAGAAATTCTGCAGCATGGATTTTCTTTGATTATGGATTTTCCTGTGTAATGTATCATCCACCAAGTACCACCATCATTGCATACTTTCCTGGTATTACTTTTCCACATAGTCATATACTAACAGAAGCCTTTGCACGAAAATAAGCCTCTTAAACCAAAAAATAGGAGTCAGCAGCATGTTGATTGCCATTTCTCCACAGTTACTTTACAACGAGTTCCTGGAACATAACAAATACTATTATAGTTTGGGGCAGAAACTGCAATAAATAATTACACACTACACAAACACATTTTTGTTGTGTCTTATGTGCTTATACAATATGAGGTCTTACTCATGATAGCTCAGAACTACTTTGCAGTTTGTTTGGAAAACATATTCTTTCTGTCAAATGCATCTTAACCAGTGCAAGATACAGACCAGAAGCGTGGTGGGTGCACAAGGTCTTGTGACAATAACTTGGAAATGCCAGTGGAAGTTAGGTTGTGAGTGAGATCTCCTGAGCTTAGGGGACGGGAAGTTTGGTTTCTGAACACTGAGATTTAACAACTCAGACAAGTCACATCTGTGACTTCACAAGTAAAAGTGAGTCCAAAGCATGGGGTTTCACACTACCCTGGTGAAGTCCATGTTGGTTATATGTTACCACAACAACTAGTACTCACCCAGAGTACTGCTGCACTGTCCAGGCAGGGAAAGAGAGTAAACCAGAAAAGAAACCATTCCTAGCAGATGATAGAAAAGAGAACACTGTTTTGGAGGAGAGACTTTATCTGCATGGTGTGGGTCCTCCAGTAAAAAAGCCCTCCTATGTGGGGCCCCAGGATGACTTTTGTGGAAAAGGACTTCTAAAAGCCTCTGCTACAGCCCTCTGCTCCAAACAGGGCCAACCACAAGGTCAGACCAGGCTCCTCAGCTTTTATTTGGTTCAGTCTTGAAAGCCTCCAAGGATTGCCTCAATGGGCAATCTGTCCTCATAGAAGAAGCAGTTTTCTTTACATCCCACTGAACTGGCAGTCCTACCCTCAAGCATGTCAGCTGCACCCCCCATNGGTGTGGGTCCTCCAGTAAAAAAGTCCTCCTATGTGGGACCCCAGGATAACTCTGGTGCACCCCCCAGTTTGGTGTCAAACTTGGCCAGCATGTGCTTTGTTGCCTCCTCAAGGTCATTGATAGAGATACTAATCAGGACAGGCACCTAGGCAGGGTATCACCCTTTAACCACTGCCCTCTGAGCCTGTTAAACCATAATATTTTAACTCATCTAGTTGTCAGTCCATCCAGACTCTAACATCCTAATTTGGATAACTGTTTGTGGAAAAAGCTTATATACATACACCTTGCTAACTCTAAAGGCAGAATGTTTTTTTAATGAACCCATAATTACAAACTGTGTACCAGAAGCTTTTCACAAGCCAGGTGACACAGCTTCCCAGCAGTTTTACAGCTCTCCCCTCCCAGAAGAATGTGAGTATGTGGGATTTTTACCCTGCTTAGAGGGACAATCGCTTCACCTGCTTTTGAAATGCTGCATGGAATGCCTTTTCTGCATGGAACTGCAGGTGAACTACATAAGGCTTTCTTTCCCAAGCACAAAAACAGAGCAGTGTCACTGTTGGAAATAGAAAAGCAGTATAAGAGTCTGTGTGCAGCTGAGATGAAAGCTAAAGACTTCAGTAACCCCAAACATTTACATTAGGATTTGCCTTACTCCGAATGCCAATTTCCAGAGCAGAGACAAAGCTGTTCCCAGTTGTCAAGACAACATCTGAGAGAACTGTCAACAATAACAAAAAAAAGATATTTCAGCTGTCTCTCTGAATATGTATGCAATATTAGAGGAGTACAAGAGATTGGAAGAACTGCTTAAAAGTCTGAGTGAGTTTCCCTCAGAGGGAAGAGCCTGGGCAGGTATGTAAATAAATCCCCAGGTAGGGAACATCCACAGGCAATGTCTGCTGGAAAGGAGGCAGAGGAATGTTCAGAAGAATGTTCAAAGACTTTGTTACAGAGTTCCTGTAATTTAAAGGCATTAAAAATAATAATAATAAAAACATTTCTTTTCCTTCTGGCTGCAAGGAGACTGAAGGATGAAAAGCAAGGCACTGCTGTTGTGTTTGGCCAGTAGCCAGCCAGCTAAGTAAAATCAACAGGCACATAAACAGTTTGTATGCATCTCAATGGGAAGCTTCCTTCAAAGCTGAGGTCTGGAAAAAAAGATTCAAGCACAGCTTTACTTTTTTCTCCCCCTACTTTATTTTTTTTTGTTGTTGTTGTTTTTCTTAAATGCAGGCAGGTTATTCTATGTATCTCTCAAAATAGCTAAATTTAAGCTGAATGTAACCCTGGGGCATAAAATTATGAGTTCTCTTGAACAGAATGGACAGGAGCAATATGAGCTGCCTTTACACAGTCTGCTCCTGTCTTCAGTTTTAATTTAGAGAAACCACACCTGTGGTTTAGAGAAACTGGGAAGCCTGGGATGCATAGCTCATTTTTCATTTCCACAGTCTCCGTTAAGTTGCCAGCGCCAGCTGTGATACTCTGCTAAGATGAGACCACCTTTTTCTTTTGGTTTATGATCAGTAGCTCATTTTGACTTTGATCTTTGAACAGTTTTGAGAGAGGAACTGTAGTTGTATGCACTACTAACAGTTTTTCTGAGGTAAGCGGTAAAAGTTCACTCTTGTACGTCATTGTGGCACAAATGTGTAGCACAGAGATGCTCCTACTCCAGTAAATGCGCTGGATTTATAGTGGGAAAATGTCTTTCCACCTTGGAGACTTCTGTCATGGTTTCCAGCCAGCACAGCTAGGCTGATGCTGATCCCCAGACCTGTTCGTTGAGGGCCAGCTACTGAGTTGTGCTGTTCAGTGTAACTGTGCCCTTATTCTTTCCCTTAGCCTTGGATCCTTAAGAATCCTGTAGCAGGCTGGAAATGACATGCCTAGCTCCATAGAGCACAGTTAACTTTTTTTCAGACAAGGTTTCCGACAGGTCAAACATCCAAAGGCATTTATAGGGACTGTTGGGGCAAAGAGGCTCACAGGTTTGGTGTCTGCTTGAACTCACCAGCAGGAATACGGGCATCTCCGGCTATAGCGGCAGCAGTAAAATTGCCATTCGCGGTCCAGCACCGATGGGAAATACTGGCTCTGGAAACCAGCCACCAGCCCATTGTTTGAGCAGGTCTGATACCTAATAATGAGGGGGAAGAAGGGAACACACAAGGAAAACATGGTGTTAGATTCCTTGATAGTTTCAAGCATTTGTCAAAACAGCATTAACATTTTTGATATAGAGTGCAAGTTAAGGGTTTGACTTTGTGCTGAGAAGCACTGTTTGCACTTGCTGGGTATAGAGTAACTGTTTTCTATAAGAAAGCAGCAGTAGTTAACCAATGTCTTAACATTTATCTTGCACTTAAAACTATTTAATCAGGCTAAAGTATTTAATCATTCTAGTATGCTAACCAGGAAAGAAGATTGTTCTGGTGTTGATATTCTCAACTGTTTACAAATCATGAGGCTGACTTCAAAATAGTCCATTAGTATTTTTGTCTATGGCTGTTGGTATTTGAGGATTTGGGCTTTATTGAACTAACCTTTTCAACTACTTCTCTACCACACACACACACACAAAAAAAAAAAAAAAAAAAAAAAAAGAAAAAAAAAAAACTTGAGAAGCTATTTTCATTATTAACTTCTTTAATTATTTTCTTTCACAACTGTGTGCCTCTAGGAGAAGGGATTCTTTATTAAAAACATTTAGGCTTGTGATAAAATCATTATTTGATAGCAATCACATAAGGAAAACTGCGATTCAGATTTTATGCAATTTTAAGACCTACATAAATTTTACGACTGGATTTTCAAAAGAAAAATCTGCTGCTTCATGCTTTCTGTGTGCTCCATAATTCCATCATACGTGTGAATCACTGCCTTCAGGTAGAATAGACAGTGGTCTCAAAGCATGCATGCCTCTGTCTGCACACCCTGCAGCACCTTAACACTGATACCCAAAGTAATTCAAGTGGTAATCAGTTTGAATAGCTTGCTTCTTGGAGACTAAAGATAAGGAGCTCATGAAAACAGACAGGTCATTGGTTCAGCTATTGAGTGCTCATTCTCTCAAGCACCCTCGTGGACTCACTGTTTCTCTATGGTGAAAATTACAGGAATGCTGTTTCTTCCATCGCTTTTCCTTTTCTTTCTTTTCCTTTCATCAAGCAAAACCTACAGCAAACTTTCTCCGTGATTTCATAAAATCAGTTACAATGATATACCTGAAAGACGCTTTCAGAAGTAACTCTATGATTAACAAACACCAAAATTCTCCCTTAGTTTCATTCAATGACCTCATGATTTATTTTAACGACCTGAAGTTCCCGGGAGAGAAAACACATCATCCAGCGGAGTTTGGTGTTTGGAAAGTCATTCACTTGTGCACAGGGGTGTTAGTGCTTGCAAAGACAGCGTGAGGCTGAAGTGCCTGTATGCAAAAGCTGAACAACTGATCCATTTTGAGCAGTGCAGTGATGAACTTCCCTGCCTAGTTTTCGGCGTCCAGTTTTGAACCCAAGGGTCTCTTCTCTGTCTCTTCCCCTGCGTTCTGTTGTTCAGACAAGAGTATTTACATTTGTTTGTGTCCCTGTGTCTCCCACGCTGATGGGGCCACAAGTACTTGTTGTGCTTTGTGAGACTTTCAAGAACCTTCAGAGTTCAGTGATGGGGACTCAGAGTTGCCATGGTATCACACCGAGTACGGCAGTCTGGCTTTCACTCAGAGGACTTCAGCAGGACTTTGATAGGAAGTTGTTCTGATTTTTGGCACACAGGCCATAGGAACGTATGGCTAAGACTCTATGTAAACATATTGGATAGCTGCAGATGATTGGTGTTATCCTGGTGGAAGAATGGTTGATACAATATGGGGATTGGTTGTACGTGTTGCAAGAGGAGCATTAAACTGTGTAAAATAGCAACTAACTTGTACCTCATCTTCCATCTCTTACCCTTTGGAGTTACCTGTGTTACAGGTAAATAATGTGATAATTGGCTCTCACAATTAAGGGGTGAATATGTTAAGAGAGGTTCTGTAGATGATAGGCATGTTTCCCCTCCCCCATACATTGTTATCACGGGATAGTCCGAGTAGGTGGGGTATTTGGGAGGGTCGGCTTGTTCCTTGGCAACTCCTGACTTCCAATCAAGGTGTGAGAGAGTGATCTCCACCATTGGGCAGCAAAGGAGCTGATTGTCAAGACTTTAGGAGGGGCGGGGAGTATAAAAGAGCATTCATTTTGTAGACGAGCACGTGGTGGTTGAGCCCTTGCTCCCAGCGCTGTTTGTTTCTCCTTATTCAATCTCCTATTGTATTCTTCTAAGGCTTTTGAAACTAAAAGGTGAGCATAGTTTTTCTCACACCTGCATTTGCACTGCTCAAGCCTCATGCCCCTGGGAGATTTTCTAGCTTTTTTGCATAGGTGCAATATTGGGAGCACTTTGTTTCTCCATTTCCTTTGCATTTCCTCTCAGAAGCTCAACACTGCCCTGAAATTTCCCATCCCCACTGATCAGATCAGCATCTGATACTACTGCTCATACTTGTCTTTGTGGGAGGTTCTTCCTTCATTTCTCTTCCCATCTGCTCACATTCAGTCTGGGAGGTCCTGTCCTCTTTCCCACTGTCTTTGTCCTACAACAGTTTTTACTTTCTTGACTCATTATTTTCTATGAGTATAGTCCAGTTGTGATGGAAAGATTCATTTTGAAGGAGATGTCGCTCATGGACACTTCTCTCTAGAGTGAATTGAGACAAACCTAGCTAGCTAATTGAAACAAACCTAGCTAGCATAACACTCGTGTTTACATGCATTCATATTTGGGTACCAGATTTTAGGAAGGTGTGGTTATTTTTTATCCTGATTCTATCTTCTCATGATAAGTTTGATTAAAAAATATAATTGGTGTTGCCTTAAAAATTAATTTCTTAGACAGAAAGTATAGCTGGACATGAGTAATGTTTTATAATTAAATTGCAGTTTTGTTTTAACATAATTCAAAGTAAAATTTGAAGTACACATTAAAGCTCATGTTCAATTTTCTCTCTTTGCTTCTGTCTCTTACACAAGGTCCTGTAATCTTTTATTCAAGCTCAGTATTGGGTTTAGCAAAAGAAAGATAATAGTGATGTTGAAGTACTTTTCTTTAGCTTTTAGATAACATAAGATTCTTTGCCTTAATCTTTCTAGTTTTCAAGAAAAATCCAGTTACTGCTTCAAAAATGAAGAGATGCTCTCAGAACTTGGAGTGCTTATTTCTGAGCTCATATAAAATATTTCCTTCTCTTTCCTTTTCCCAGCTGGCCACTTTCCGGCAAGCAGAAAGTAATTCTTCAAGGGAAACAAACAACCCTCCCCACACACTTTTTCAGTCAGTTGCTCTATGCACAAATCTGAAAACAACACTTAATATGTCAGAATTTTTTCCTTCTCTGTTGATTTCACTATTCTTGTCACAGCAAATCCCAAAGCAAGTAGGGTGAATAAAAACTAGTGATTCAGGAACTTTGATTTATAGCCAAGTCAAAACAATGCTTTTTTCACAAGACCCACTCTTTAGCACTGTTACTATAAAGCGTAGTTCAGTATTCAGAGTTATTGTGACTGGGTTCTCTTCACCCCTGAAATCCTGACATTGCTAAGAAGAGAGGAAAATGCCTCTTACAAGGTGAACGCAGAAAAACGTGAGAAACTGGCTGGGACTGTGTGGGATTAAACTTGGCAGTGGATAGGTTTTCTTTTTCTAGTTGGCTCAAGTTGCAAAGTGTGAAGAGTTGCCTTTTGGATCTGGTACTGGGAGAAGAGGAGGTGAGCTGGCTGGTAGGGGGAGGAGTGAGAAGATTGGTGGTGAAGACCAGGTGCCCTTTGATGGGAAGTTGCCCTTGCCTTGGGTACAGGTGTGGGAAATGACTGTAGTGTTCCACAGAAAGCCTTATTCTGGAAGGAGTTCTGTGTAGTAACAGGGCTATGGTATCTGAGACTTCCCTGGCCTGCTGTGATTCCTGTGAAAAACCTCTCCTCTGCCAAATCATCTTCTGAACTGGTTAATGAGTGTTGTACAGCTGAGTTCTGTCATGGCGAGCAATCAAAGCATGCATCCATGTTACAGATTTAGTTCAGGTCAGAACTGCTTTTGTTCTTCACTGGTGAGCTTTTATCTGTGAGACCAAACAAGAGCTGGTGTGAAACAAACCCACCCAAAATGCATATGTGAATTTTGGATCCATGCATGACCTGTTTCACCCTATTGGTCCTCTTAAATTGTGCCACGTTATTTGCGAACATCAGTAACAACCTCAGCAGCCAAGCATGTTCCTCATTGACTCAACAGTTGTCTGCCAGACTGAACACAAATATTGCTTACAACAATAGAATTGTTTTGAGCAATGAAGTCAGTTTTGGTGACACTTTGTACTTAGCCTGCGTCTTCATTTTGCTCTTTGCTAAGCAAAACCCCAGAGTGTTGTGCCCATCTAATGCTGGTGCTATGTGGTAAACCTGCCTCTGAGGCCCCCTGTTCCTCAGGTACATCAGCACCATGTTATCCTGAGGATGAGAACCCAAAGAGGAAGCCTGTTCACTACAAGTCTGCCCAGGGAAACCCAAGTCAAGCTGCAGGAAGTGGTGCTGTTAGAGCCTGCGTTGAATTCCTGCTGCACTGACTGGGATCGTGCTCCCTGAAGCTCTCTGGAAACATGCAGAGGCTGACACACAGCTCAGTAGGCACTGGGTCATGCTGCATTGAGGGTGATTTGTTCCTAATTAGAGGGTAACCTGAGAGTATCATTCCGTGTCTCTGTGGAGAGGAGGCCCTATAATGCTCTCCTGAGTTGTCTTTGTGGAGTGTTCTCCCTGTGTGTAATTGGATTAATTGCATGATGAGAGCTAATTCAGTGGTCAGTCTGTTAATGGGAAGACATAAGAGGCTGAGGGCAGGCTCGGGACACTTGCAGCTCTGGCACCCAGACAGAGGGAACAACTTTTATGTGTTTGATTAGTCTCCCTGTCAGTCTCCAAAAGCCAATTCTACAAGGAGTCTTTCCTACCTGTTGTGGGGTGCTGAGACACGTTGTTATGACTTCCATATGCCAAAGGCAACCTCTGTAATATCTTCAGCAATATTTTCTTTCACTCGGGGCATTTATGATTTACTTCTTTCTCCCTAAGGGAAGGCAAGCCCTTTTCACCCAGGTGATTTCTTGACAATAGCTGATGAGGTCTCCTTTTCTGCAGAAGCATTCCTCTCCTCCTCAGATGCTCCCACTGGACTCAGTTGATTGCAGCTGTGCTAAATGGACTTGTAGCACTAGTTCTTTAACATAAACTTAGGGCTCTGAACAAAATTAACTTGTTTGTGTGGATAGTAAAAATGGGAACATTTTCAAAGAGCAGCTGGATTATTGGGTTTGGGCAATACAGCCTCAGATTTGAAATTTGGGATTGGTCAAATATTGGGAGCAAAAATAGTTCCTACTGATGTACCGAGGTGTGCTGCCAGAGCCTGAACAGGAGGATCCTTTGCTCAGTAGTCTGTCTTTGCACCTAGTTTGTGGGCAAAGGAGGGAGGGAATGGGAGTGGGGAGGGAGAATCTGGAGAAGGAGAATCTAGAGGGAGAATTGCTGTTTTTTCCAAGTCCCATCTAAACACTTTCTCAGAAGTCTAAACAAGGAAATGAGGCAATAAGCATGGAGTAAATAGCTCTTGGCTGGAAATGCTTCTCCTTTTTGCTTTACAGCTAACTGGGAGTATATTGAGGATATTGCATGTTTTCATCTGTATCATGTGGTGTAAACCAACCTTATTTTCCTGGAGGGAAGAGTTGCTTGTCTTCACTTGCAAGCTTTTGTTCCTTTTTTTGTGTGAACCCTGTCTTTTGGTATGATAGTTTTCAGGCAAGAAAAATAGTTTTTCTTAAAACCCTTGTTCAGAGACTGGTCTGTAGAGACAACTCTGTAGTGTTCAACAAAGCGGTGACGAACAATCTCACTCTCAATTGTTCAGACCTTAGGTGGTGAAATATTTAAACAAGGTCAAAATTTCTACAGTACAAATGGAGATAAGAACATAAAATTTGTGCTCCCTGAAAAGATAGGATTCTTTGAGAAGCTGCAGCATAAAAATTAGAAGGAGTAGAAGGACTCCAGGACTTCTGCAGTAGAAGGACTGCAGAATCAGGGCATGCTCTGGAGACTTTTCCCTACCTCAGACATGAGTATTTCCAAATTGCCCAGGAACTGGTTCTCGCTCCCAGTTGCTCTCTCTCTGTTGAATATCATCCTGGTTAGCAGATTGTTAACCTTGCTCTGAAGGAGTAAAGTGTTGAAACAGATTCAACAAAGCCTTTGTACCTGTACTTAACTTTAAACATATTCACAGATTATGAGGCTGAGAAGGCATTCTTGGTCATCTGATCCAATCTATTGCCACAATTTCCCCTTTGAGTCTCGTAACAGGTTCACAAGATTCTTATGTCCTTTCAGCAAAACACAAATGTGCATAATCTCTTCAGAAGTGTGTGGACATAGATGGTTAACTTCAGGGATGCATTTATGCACTGAAGCGCCATAGTTAGATATATTCTGAAATGCCACTAGGTAATTCAAGGTAGCAGTCAGAAGGGATTGGTCTTCATGAGTCTGCTTGTGAAAGAGATGGGGTGCCCCAGAGAGCAGTTTTTAGAGTACCTTTTCTCTCCATTGACCCTGGAAGAAGGCAAAGGTCATAAACTAAGCATTATTAGGCATTAGATGCCTAATGTGGATCCGTGTCATTGTCCTCTTCCTGTTGGATAGATTTTTCATATCTGAATGATTGAAAGTTTTATGGTTTGATTGTCTAAGTCTGTATAGTCCCTAGTGTTAGTGAAGGAAGTAAACTTACCAGGAAGCTCTGCCAGTGGTTCCCTCTTGCTCCTAACACTCCTATCCCTATGGTCCCCCCATCCATTTCTGTCATTTTGCCCCAAATACTGAAGGCCAAAGAAAATATGAGTTGGAGACTCTTTCTTCTCTCTTTTATATTACCTCTTCATTTTCTCTCTTAAGCTTTCCTTTGTTTATTGTCTTTTCTAAAGAAACCTCTCTTGAGTTTGTCTCTATTGTGCAGCAGCGCAGCAGTCAGGAATGGTAATTTGAAAATCACCATTTGAAATTTGAAATGCCATAAGCATAATTTGTCAAAGGTTATTTTTTTTGGTGTTTCTGCCAGACTAGATTTTCTGACTAGGGTTCTGGCTGAGAAACTGGAGGGAATTCAGAGAAGATCTGTAGGTAAGATCAGTGCTTGCTTAGGAGTGTTGGAGTATAAAACCTCCAGAGGAGGACTAGGAGAATGGAGATGTGTTCAGCCTGAAAGCAAAATCATGGATGAAGGTGTGTGGGTGAGGGAAAGGCATAGCTGTTACCTATTATTAAGTAAAAGAGATTTTACAAAAGGATGCAGCAAGCTTGTTCTCATTGCTCAATGAAGGTCGGGCAAAGAATAAAAAGCCTCAGTTGCAGCAGAGTAGCAGCCTTTGACACTGGCTCCCACAGCATACTCCTGGAAAAGCTGTCAGCCCACAGCCTGGACAGGTGGTGGAGTTCACCATCCCTGGAAGTGTTTAAGGACCAGATGTGGCACTCAGTTGACCTGGTGGTGTTCGGTCATAGGTTGGACTCAATCATTTCAAGTCTTTTCTGACCTGATTGGTTCTGCAAGATTTAAGCAAAAACTTGGCAGACTTGTAGTTGGTGGTGGTACAAGCAATTGAATATCCCTGGATGTGGTGAGCAAGGTGAGACAAAATACTCTATGATTCAGAGCTGAAGAAGGAATATTTTAGTCCATCCTACAAGGATGGGAAATGAACTAGCAAGTCCAGCAGAGTGCTGTGTCAGCTGACATGAGAATGATGTATTGCTCACCAACAGATTGGTTTGTTGGGAGATCAGCAGGGAAGAGAGCTGGCCAAACAGGAGTTATTGGTACAGATGGTGACTCATATTTGTGACTCCCACTTGATTATTGAGTGAATATTTTTAGAATTGGAGATGGCTCCAAATAGCACTGAGGTGGATGTGGAAGAGAGAGAGAAGAGGGGCACCTATGAGGAGTAAGAATGCCAAGAGAGAAGGCAGGATTCTCAAAGGTCCCCCAGCATATATGCACACCATCACATTAATTTGAGGTTACACTGGCCTACACTTGGACTCCAGTCTGGGATGAGACTGCTGGGTTCCTGGGCAGCAGTGTTGGCATGACCAGGGATGTGCTTGCATACTGCAAGCCTCTCTCCATGAGGCACTGCAGATACAGCTAGCTCAGCCCTGGGGGTGGAAAACTGAAAACTGCAGAATCCAACCAGGCACAGCTAGCTAGGATTTATGGAAATGGCCCAAGTAACTAGGAGCACAAGNAGGAAGGAAGGAAGGAAGGAAGGAAGGAAGGAAGGAAGGTAGGTTGATCTATGCAGAGTGGGCAAACAGATGTGAGGATGTTAGGCTGGAAGGATGAGCTAGTGAAGAAATACTAAAATAACTCCAAAAACTAATAAAGAGAGAGAAATGGAGATATAAGCAATTAAAGAGGGGTTGAAAAAGAAATACAGTTGGAGAAAATATAGGGTTTGCTATAGGAAAAAAGTAGGCAACAAAGAGCACAAAGTGAAAAGATATTTTCAAGAGGTGAAGAAGACAAGATTCAGATAATACACTGTGGATGTAGTCATGCTAAGCATAGAGAGCACAGTGATGAATGGTTACATAGCAGAAGAAAATGTTCTGTATAGACTTATCCTGTTTGTGAAAAGTGAACTTGAGCAATTGCTGCCAGGGATTTTTAGAAAGAGAATAATAAGTTTATTTTGAACAAAAGAAATATCTAACTCAAAATCATTATGCAATAAATAGAAATTGCATCAATGGATAAAAAATGAAGAAGTCATCCAGGATTATCACAATGTATTCTTTCTGCCTGTTTTGCTGCTCTCCCCCTTTTTTTCGATTCTTATTCCAAAATTAAACATAGGGTCAATCGTTTTTTCCCTTAGCAATTGCATCAGCCATAGGCATGTGTCACGTGGTAAATGAAAGAGTATGAAAAATTCAGAATAAAATTTAGAATCATTTAAAAAGCAGAAACTTCACATTTCATTGCTAACCTATCCCCATATAAGAAAATTTTAAAAATCACATTGCAATTTCTGGGATAAAACCATTTCAAGTCTTTGAAAATACTCATTCCTGCAAGCATTTCATTCTGTCCAAAGAATATTTCAGTCCCAGAGTTGTCCAAAACTCTGTTTCCTATTTCATTAAAAATACCCAGAAAATAATTAAATACTGGCTATTCTGCCCAAATATGAAATACCACACATATTTCCAGAAATTATTTTGGCCACATGATGTGATCACCTTTGCCTCCAAGGCTGATGGAAAATGTAACATTTAGTTAAGCAAACTGACGGTATTAGGGAATTAATATGATCTTCTGCTATCACCATGCAGATATATATGCCACCATCATCGCTTTTTAGTGTGGATTTTTGGCTCCTGTAATAACAGCACAACTAGAAAACAGCATTTGTCTATGCCTAAGCCAAAAAGCTTAGCAACAAAAACAAAAAGCAAAGAGCCAGTGCAATACAGGGATTATTTTTTCTGGTGATAAGAGCACGAGGATGGAGTGAGGAGTTTTGCAATTTGTTTCCCAGTTTAGTCACTGATTCAGTGACTCTTCAAGAGGGACTTTATGCTCTCCTCACCATAGGTGCTTGCCTCATTTTCTTTATCATTGAAACAATAGCAACACCAAACCACTTCACAGCTGAGGTTGTGAGTGACCAAAGGACACTGACACCCTCCAGCAAGAAACTGCTACAGAGAAGACAAATGTGATGCTGATCAGCTCCCATGCATTGTGATTAAAGAGTCCTAAGGCAGTGAAACCTGCTGGTTATCATGGCATTCAAATGCATTTGCACTGCTCTGACCACAGTATCAGGACCCGAATTGCACGGGGTTGTCAGGGCTGTGCCCTCCAGGGAGGGTTGGGGTTATCCTACCATTCGGTTCCCGCCCTGTTGATCTCTTCCCACCAGCACTCTGTCGGCTCACCGAGGCTCTGGGATGCTGGCATGCAGGCATAGTTCCACAGTCTGTCAGAGCCTTCCTTCTTGCTGAAGACGCTTCTGACGGCCACGATCACCTGCCCATGTGGGCACTGGAAGTTGAAACCTTGCCGGTACACATTGGCCCACTCATCATTATCTCCATAATTATAGGGACCATAGTAATAGTCACTGTACTGGCCCCATGCCACAGTCACCAGAGGCAGGAACACACAGAGAAGGAAAATGTCCATCCTGAAGATGTTCCTGGCTTAGAAGTGCCCCTCTGGTTTGTTGGGCTGGCCCTTTTATATTGCCTCTAACATTTGGCTTCCAGATGTTATGTTTTCAGATCCAAGTGCAGTGTGTCATTGCTTAGCAAACCTTCTCTGAGCTACAGAGACGTCCAATTACTTTTAAGGTGGAATTCTGCGAGTACAGTAAGACTGCAGTCCCTAAGAGCAGGGTCTTCCCACCACTGCAAACCATCTGTGATCCTTTACTGCAGAGCTACTGTACACAGCAAGCTGCATGTCACAGTACAACTGTCACAGACATCCCTCTTTCATCCTCAAGACAGCGGTTAAGTTTGAAAACGACTTTATTTGAAATTAAAGCTCTATTTGAAGTTGCCATTTTCCATCATTAGTAACACGCAATCAAATGTGATCCTCTCTGTGTGTGTCACCATCCTCTTTTTCCTAAATGTGTGTGTCATGATTCTGCCAGTGCCTAGAAAGCAGGGAATTGGGCAAGGTGAGGGAATTCACAGCTCCTGTTGAAAAAACTCCTTTAGAAATTTTGGGTTGGTTTGGTTGGAGGGAAGGTGGAGCCCAAATGACTGAGACACTGTCTTGGCATGGAAACAGCCCACCCTGAGAAGTAGGGCATTGGCTTCCTCCAAGCAGAACTGATTTTGCTATGACTGTGTGTGAGCTCTGTGAAACTGTGGACTTGGCAGAGGTTTTAATTTGAGGATAAAGCACATGAGCAAGTTACAATGAGAAAAGCTTCATACGTGACCAGAGCCTACTGAAATCTTTGAGCAAGGGCCTTGAAACTACCTTGATTTTATCATGGGCTAGGAACACAAGGCTGCTGCTGAGGAACTGCTGTGTTGCAAATTCAAAACCTGACTTGCCACTTGGAAAGGGTTTGTATGCAACATCCTTAGGCTAATTCTTTATCAGGAACCCAAACTTTTCAAGAAAGTCTGGAATGGTGTGCTTTACTTGACTGTGTACTTGACCCATAGAAAACTCTGGGACTTGAGCATATTTTAGTAAGTGAGATGGTCCAAAATTAATCTAACATAATCTACATATGCCTATGTTGCCTCTGCTGTGTTACTAATAAAACGTGTGACCCTTGGAACAGCTCCAGATTCAGATTCTGTCCCTTAGTGAATCCAGAGACTGTTTCTTGCTGCAAGCTTCTTCTCAAATCTTTTTACTACCTCTCTTCCACATTTGGACCATGCACAGAAAAAAGGAAAAGAAAAGAAAAAAAACAAACCTCATGAGCTTTTATTCTTTTGCTGGTACTGACAGAAAGATTTGTGATGGTAACTGGACTTGTTCCTCTCTAGGGATCTCCAAACCCATCCTGCCTGGTCTTTTTTTTGCAGGACCATATGCATCTCAGGAGGCAGGTGCATTTACTAACAAACCTCAGATCTCAAAACTGCCTCCAGCCTCATCAGCCAGATGCTTTTGTGCCTTTAGCTAATAGCTTTTCTTGTAGCAGCAAAACTGTAGGTGGTGGTTGGCTCTTTTCCAGAACAGTGCAGTGACATCTCAGCTGTCTGTGCTCACAGCCAGTGCAGATCCACAGGCACCAGGCAGGTGAGAGTTGCTGGTGTGGCTCAGTGCCTCACCTCCAGCTGCAGCAGCCCCAGGTGCCTGGGGAAGGGGACTCTGGAGACAGCAGAGAAGAGCCCTTTCCTTGGAGCTGCCCTCCTCTAGATCCTAGGTAACAGTGGGGGACACAGGTACCCAATGGCTAAAGAGAGTGGAAATTTAAGATTTAAAACCTCTGCAGTTATCTGATGAGCACCAGAGTGCATGAGCTGCACAGTCTCACACGAGTTTTTCAGCTCACTCAACAATGTATTTTTTTCCCTCTTACTTCCTTAAACCCACAGTCCCATCAGGGAGTACTGCACACTGCTGTATATGCCAAGAGGCATTCTGGAAGAAGTTTTAGCAGGAAGAACCACGCTATCATATGCATATGATCCTCACCTCACATGACCCTTTATAAGCACCGTTCCTTGTAGCAAAGTTCTTACATGACCCACAATGTTACAGGCAAGAGGGAAGGAGAAGGTAGAAGGAAGGCTCTATGGAGAGTAGGCAGCCTTTTGCTACCTTTGACATGCATGTGAAGCTTTGAGGTGCCTGTTTTCACTTCTTACATACAGTCTACCCTGCCTGATCCCAGCTAGTGGATAGAGTGGCACTTCCATGCTGCACTGTGATCAAGAAGTGACTTGGCTGCTGTGCAGGGAAGATAGTGAACACAACAGACGTGGAACAACAACTCCCTGAAGCAGTTGTGGCAGTTTAGTCATGTCCTGGCCAGCCTTATTCTGTTCTGGCCACTGAATCAAGCACAATAGTTCAAAAGCCAGTAGCTAGAAGAGCTGCAAAGCAATCTGCAGCTTGGTATCTTTGGTTGTCTTCTGATACACTTTGCACTGCAAGAAAACCCTGATATTTAAAAATCAGTCCCTCTCTGAAATTACCTACCCTTTAATTTATTTATTTATTTTTTTTTTAATTTTTAAAAACATCAGCTGCGTGCCTTGCATATGCAATCTTTGGAAAAGCAGAAAGTGTCCATGAAATGGTAAATATGAGGTGCTAAGATCAATCTTTCATTATCAATTCCCTGCTGTGGAATCTATATTGTATGGTAATTTTTTTCCTCATCAGCTCTTAAAAATGTTGCATTTAATCCACACAAAAAAATTAATTTCTGTCCTGCCCAGTGGTGACAGAAAAAAGTGCTTATTCTTGATACCCTGCCTCCCTGGCCCAACTTTGGAGTCAGCTCAACTTTTAGCACAGTTTGGACTAAGGAGGAATCTTCTTTCCAACTTGAATTATTCTGTGTTTCTCTCCTGCTGAAGGTACTAGATACACCATTACTTAGTGATGCAGATGTTATTAGCTACTATGTGTTAATATAATATGTATATAGTTAATATATATGCTATTATTTGGAGCCATTAGAAGAAATGCTGCAGTGTTCTTTTGCTATGCCATGATACAGGCATGAAATGCAGAAAGATTTCAGAGCTTTGACCTAAAATCACAGATGCAGAAGTATTATTTGAATGAATAACAGTAGCCAGCCCAAGCTCTATACTAAAATAGAAGAAAGAACGGTAAAGTTTTATTTATTATTTGGCAAACTCAAAGATGCTAGAGCTGCAATGAAAAAAGTGAGGGTTCAGACTTGGTCAGTGACATGTACAGCTAGATCTGTGTCTACAAAACTGAGTTGCATGAAAGTAGTGTGGTTTTTTTGGAGTATCTGTGTTGCTTAAATTCCTGTGTCTGCAAAGGACTGGCTCATGGGCAGCCAGTTTTTACCCCACTTTGAGGGCAGAAGGAGCATATGAGGGTGTTATCTCACAGCATTTCACCATTTAGGTGAAATGCATATAGGATATGCATATAGGAGAGATTCCATCTCATATTACTCAGGACTATGGCCAGAAGTGAAGCTTTGGATTTTGGGCTGGTGAAGGAGGCTGAGTGTGTAATACTGAGCCCTGAAATCCTCTGTACACAAAACAGGTATGGCAGAAGCAGTACCAGCAGCAGCAGCAATATATGCTGCTTCCAAGCTAATGAACTGCATCGTGGCATTTCACTGTGAGAAGGAAGAGCTTTTCATGACAGCTCATATCATCACTGAGGTCACACACTGTGAACATATTTTCCATATTTTATTGCAGTCTGTCTCAGTGTGATGCTGGCAATTCTGATAAAGCAGAGTGGCTGGGATGAGTCAGGGAGGCTGCATGATCTGGGAGCTGTAAATTGAATTTTATTATAGATTACTTTTCCTGTCATCTTTGCAGCATGGCTTTTATATATATATATATATATATATATGTATATTTATATACACACACACATATATATGTATATATGTATATGTGTATATGTGTGTGTGTGTATATATATGTTCAGAAACATAATAAAGGCACCTCAATCCATATACATGTGTGTGTAAGTTTCCTGCATTGTCAGTTATCATAAAAATTTGAGGATTTGAGGTGCTTTTATGATGTTTTTGAAATGAGATTATGGAGACCTTGGTATTGCAAAGCTGCTGAAAGACTGCTTCATAAGGGGTAAAGATATATCCTGGTCAACTTTTTAGCTCAGAGATACTATCTTCTTTCAGAATAATATATATGGTGAAGGCTGGAGTTCATTTGTCAACTTTTCCTGCTATTAATGATATTTTGTGTAGCTCCATTCACTAGATGCTCTCAAAGTGTTTTGATTAAGCCTTTTGAACCACCTTTTTGAAAAACAGGAAAGGTTAAAACCCTTTCCCCAGTGGATCCAGTGATCTGTCCAATGTCCACCAGTACCTCAGAGGTAGAAAGAGATTTTAGACTTCAGCATCTAGACTGGAGTTTAAAATCCTAGTCCAGTCCTGGGAAAGCACACATTTTCCCAACCTTTTCTTCCTGCTACTTCCCTACAGAGATGCTGGTTCAGCTTCTACTTTGTGTAGCTCTTTTTGTGTAAAAGGGAAGCTACTACTCTAAGATACTGTGATACTGGAGGATATTGCAGAACTGTTTTCTCATTGGAAGTAGCTGTAGAAAATTCTGATATGATACCACCTGGAATATTGCTGTGGAGATAAAAAGTGCTCACTGCACTGCTATTTTTCCAAGTTAACATAAGCCTTTGAATTGCTTTTGTAATAGCTTCCTTCCTGCATTATTAAATTATAGATTAAGTAATAGAAGCAACAGGAAAAGCAATACTTAAGTCACAAAGTCTCTGAGGAAAGGGTAAGAAAGTTGCACTGAAACATTAGTAAAGAAACAACTGAAACAAATTTTCTCTGGGTTTGGGAAACCATCTAGATGCCACGATAACTCTTTTCCTTCTGTGAGTCTGACATTTTGAAAGTTCAATTTTCAGGCAATCAGCAAACAACTGCTTCATAGATTAATAATCATTGCTAGATCAGATAACCCCCAAAAACTGCTCAAAACATCAGTCACAAACCTTTGTGACAAAACTTCCCCATCTTCCCTTTGAGTAGGGAAAAGCTGGATACTGGAAAAGAGCTGAGTTGTGCAAGGGGAGGCATCCTTATCAACAGCAGGGTTTGTACAAGCATCCTAGAGTGGCTACCCAGAATATTCTGGTGTTAAATAAGCCAAGAACCAATTGCCAACCATTACAGACTTCCACAGATCTCTCCACAGAAGTAATTTCAAATAGATTTACTAAGGGATATTTAACCAGTTCTGATACAGCTATTCTTCAAATATGGGCATGAGGAATTTGGTAACTTGACTATTATGTACATATTGTAAGAAGTCATGCACCATTTATGGACAGAAATTGATGCTTTTTTCACTGTTGCTGTTCAGACACACTAAAATTGAACAACCTCCTCTATGGTTTAATCCTAATCAAATTCAGGCTTTCGTCAGAGCAGAAATATAACTGCTCCCCCCCAGCCTGCTCCACATACTGTGAAAGTTGCCCTGTTGGAATAACTTACCATTTGTGTTAAAAAATTGAATCCCTGAAGTTGTGATTGCAGTGGCCCTTCCAGGATCCTTAGAATAAGGAAAAGCCAGGTTGAGAAGTGTTTGCCATTACAGTTTCACATGTCAGGGCAGGGCATGGTACTTTTCCAGTCACATGTTACTACTAAAAGTGAGGTGGTTTTTCCCAGTACTTTTTGCTAACAAAGTCTGTTCTTATTGCTGTAGTTGCTGTTACCACTATCTCTTCTAGCATATAAGCTTGAAATTCATACCAAATCTTTAGCTCCAGTCCTGTATTAAGCCTAGACAGGTACAGTGTCTGAAGGTGAAGCTGCCAAAAGAAATTTAAAAAAAACTTTGATACAGGAAATTCAGGGGGCATTGATTCAGGAGAAAGCCAGATGCTTCAGGCTGAGTAAGTGCTGAACCTCCTCGCAGATTTGCAGGCAGCATTTTGCCACAACCTTTTTATAAGTCGAGCTGAGTAACTTTATCCCCTTTTCATCACTCATCCTTCTTGTGCACACATGTGTGTGTGTGGGCTTTAATATAAGATTTATATTAAATAATAATACAGTAGTTATATTTAGTCTTTGAGCTAAATTCAGACTTGGCTGACTCTGTGCTTTTGTTGGTTCCCACCTGATACAGCTGGAGACCTTTCTTGGAAGAGCAGTCTTCACCAGATCAGCAGAGACAGAAATGTTCTAAAACTTTATGACTCTTCCAGAAAGAGACTTTTTCTCCAGTGGTCTCATTAGACATTTGAGTGCAATTGCTACTAAACTTAATGCATAAAGAATTTTGTATATGATAAATTACCCTTTCTATCTTTCAACTTGTTTTAAGCTTGGCCTCAAAATGTGTGGCTCCAGCTGATTCTTGAAGCATTGAGAAAGTCTGTTGAGATAAANGGGAAATGTTATGTTTAAAAGTAGAAGTTACAAAAAGCAATCAAAGTATTATTGAGCTACTCTTCATAATCTGAGAAGAGATACAACAGAGGCCCCAGCCCCATATTTTTAATTTTGAAAGTCCAACACAAAGCTTGTTTCCATGTAAGGCTTGGTTACTTTTATTTCAGTTCAATCCATGGGACATTTTTAGAAATGGCCACAGCAGAGAGATGCAGCATTTTCAAAATTCATGGACTAGTGACCTGGGGCTTAATATGGGTGACATTTTCCAGGGGTGTGACTGTAGGCGTCTGACTGAGCAGTGTGAAGAGATCAGTCAGCTGTGATGCTTGTCACACAAACCATCCCTTGTGCATGGGGAGTGGGTTTCACCTTCAGAGAATTTTGGTATCATTAGAAAGTTCTCACATGGCTTTCTCCAGCACAGTCTGTGACCAACAGTTCATAGCATCACTGTGAAATGCTGGAGGGGAAAATCTGAACTAATTGCTCATAATAACTCTGCTCAGACCCATGGGGTAAGTCTGAGGTCAGGGCTGAACTGATCTTTTATGTGAGAATGGCAGTGGCTGTAATTCACTTGCTGGTCATGGGAATGGGCTGAACCAAAGCCAGTTTTTTTCTGAGGTAGGTAAGGGGAAAAAGAGCTGACAACGTGACTCAGAAGTATCTCAGTTTTACATGCAAAGGACCCCATCCCTGCATGACCTTTCAGGCCCATGCAAAGTGAATGCTGAGTAGGAGCACTCAGAGCTTGTGGTATTTTATTCCAGTTTTGTGCTTTCTTTGTGTAGGCTTCTTTGTGTCAAAATAAAATCTTAAGAGTTCATAAAGATTTTGCTTTAACAGTCACTAAAGTCAGGTGCTGTCTGGCAGCCCATGTTACATGGGAAATGAAACGAGATGCTTACTCGGTCCCTTTTGGCCATGTGCTTTGTGAATTTGGATAGCTGGAGTGACACTGAAACCCAGCTCCCAGCACCCTCCATCCATTTTGCATTCTAGTCATGAGAATGATTTCTCTTTACTGTTTTGCTTTTGAGACGCTGCAGATGGTGGGGGGAAGAAGTGGGGAGAGAGGAAGAGAAGATCTGGGGAAGGGGCTTCTGCACCCTGCCACTATAATTCATTGTGATCTGACCTTCTGGGTTTTCAGCCCTGCTCAGCCATCCATCACTCCTCATGTGACTGTCAGCTCATATTATTGTAATTAGCAACTGCAAGTCCCAGAGATTTGACAGTGCAAGTGAAAAAGTCCCAGAAGCTCTCTGCTAATTTAAAATTAACCCTGTCATTACAGGAGGGATTGTTCTGCTCCAGAAGTAGCTCCTTGGCATTTGCACTGAGATAACAGCATGGTCCTGCGGTGGTATCTGGCTCCTTGACTCACTCTGCCTTGCTGTCCTTGTGTCCTCCCAGCTCCCAGGCTGCTTCACCCTCCTTCCTCCCTACATGCCACCCCTCTTTGCTGCCTATGAGAACTGAAGCTGCTAATGAGAGTGCTCAAGCCGGCAGTCCCAGAGCCTGTGGGTGGATGATAAATTCAGTTTTCTGTGGTTGTGCCAATTGAGGGCTGTCTGCTCAGCCTCAGAAAAGACCCTGCTGCTCTGTCTCTGTTCTTCCCCTCCTTCTGGGACTCACCCCCTGTGCCAGCAGTGCAAAGTAGAGAGCCACCAGGGTTCCTGCCCGTTTGTGTTTTTTTTTAATCGTGCTGCTGTCAAAGACATGTCTAAGACTCCCTGTCTTTGTTGCTTTGTGTCTCAGCCAGGTGGACGAAAGCTAGGTCAGGTCTGCCTTCTCATGCTACAAGTTCCTCACCTTTGCTTATAAACTTTCTCCAAGTGTGATTGGCAGCTGCTGTTGCCAAGCCCCTCTTTACATGGCATTTACAGATCTTGCTTCATTGTCTTTTAAGCAGGGGGTGGCTGGAGGTCAGCCATCCTCCTTGTTACTTTGTTCAGCTACTTAGGTGCAACTCCTGCCCTGCTGCTGTACAGAGGTGACAGCACTGACAGCCCACTGGAAGGTTGCCTTCCCCTAGGAAATATCTGGGGTTGCAGACAAAAAATTGAGATGTGGAGAGTGTGACAGTATCTGACACCCAGTCTCTGTGGTCATTCTATCTGTTCAGACAAACAGAACACAGTCAGGTAATGAAGGTCCTGATAGCCCTGCAGTTCAACTGGGTGATGAACTATCTCAGTGACTGTGACAGGCAGGTTTGACCAAAAACGTGTTTGCTTAACCCATTCTGCACCGTTCTGTCAAGGCACAGCTTTTTTACTCTGATGTTCACAAAAGCTGGTCCCCCTAGTCCTTAAGGATAAGATGATGCCCTTTTTTTTGCAGTAGTTCTGCACTGCCATAATCAATTCCGATCTATGGTGTACTTTTCTCCATCCCTTTGTTCTTGCAAGCAGTTACAAATATTATACAATATTGCTACAAATTGTCTAGTAGTAATTTAACCTGTCTGGGAGGCTGGGCCAGAACAGCTCCTGCTCATCCCCACAAGAAGTGTAACTGAGGGCCCCTGAAACGTGATCTTCCTATCTAGTCTGTATATGCTTGAGCCATGAAGTTTCTGAGCCTGCTTTCAACCTTCAAGTGTATTTGCCTTTGCACCACACATTTTACTGAGCCTTATGCCAACCCACATGGCAGGCCATGTTTGTATGAGCACTCTTGTGTTTTGTTGGTGTGCCTGACACTGCACTAGGTACCAACAGTAACTGTGCTCACTGAGAAGCAGGAAAGTGCCCACACAGCTCTTACTGCCTTAAGCTTTTCTAATCACATCAAATTCCCATGGTTTGTCAACTACATCCACAGAATAATGTATCCTTTTTGTGATATATTCTAGGTTAGCATGCTCCCCGTGTCTCTTCCCAGCTTTAGTACATTTACAACCACTGCTCATCATGAGAAAAAGTTGTGTGGAAGAGTAGCCTTGAGAGTGCATAACTTTGGTGTTATTCTGTGGTTTATATGCATAAATGAAGAGAAAATAATTTCCAATAAATGGAAAGATAGACATGGAAAGAAAAAAAAAGAATCAGCAGAACTCTAAAATATCTCTGGAAGCAAAGTTGTGTGTTTGGGTTATTCATAAGGTGAGGGGAACATGACAGGCACTAGGGAATAGTCTGTGTTGTACTTCGTGATTGCCTTCAAGGGAATATGACAAGATTAAGAGAAATTTCTGCTCATTACTTAAATGCCCAACTACGTTTTATGTCCAACAGTGCAATGCGAAGTGTCAGCACTCACTGGTTCAGGAGCTCACGATTTAAGCTAACTGGAAATGCCTGTGGATAAATCCTGCACTATGGGATTGAGCTGCTTCTGTAGCCATACCCAGCGACTCTTTCTGGTGAAGCATGAAAAATGGAAGAGTTTTCTTCAGCAGAGATCAAATACTTGGCTCTGGCTACAAAATAAAGGCTAGAAGTTGCTATTCTGCTAAGCATGGGACACAACACCACACCATCCCTATGCTGCAATGGCCAGAGCATAGTTCAGGTTGGAAGACACCTCTGTAGGTTTCTGGATCAACCTCTTGTTCAAATCAGGGTTGGCTGAAGATCTGACCAGATTGCTCACAGCTTTATCCAGTATTGAATATCTCCAGGGATGGAGAATGCACCGCTTGTCATTTTCCCACCTGCAAACGGAAGGCATGAGTATTACAATTGTCATGTAGTATCTTTGTGACCAGAGGAACTTGGTAACAGAATCAAAGCTGCTGTTACTCTGCTACTCGAGCACTCCTTGCTCTGTAGCTCTCTTTATCACTATACCCTTCAAAGCATGATATTGAAAAAGGTATATTTTTCACTTTAGGAGGCATGTCCTGTCTCTGTGCCATTAGAATGCTTAGCAACATGGATGCAGATGCATGCCACACATGCAGTGAAAGCCAGACTATTTCCCAGCCTATATTAGACACATTTCCCAGCTCTCGCCTTGTTATTTTTATGATGATTCCAAAACCCAGCAATTAAAAGGAGTGCACCAGTGTTCTTTTATGTCAGCAATGGGTTAGACTAATTGCCTTTGAAACTATCTGTGTCCCTAGCCCAGTAGTGCTGCAGCTCTCCAGATGGCAACCTTGCACCCAGTAAAAGAACTATGCAAATTGCCTGAAACCCTTTTTATATCAGCCTTCCAACAATATTATTGTGTATTTAAACCTAATCTCCAGAATATCAACAGTTCAGTGGGAGTTGCTAGTTTAGTAAATCCTGGGATCCTGGGTTAATAAATCTTGACACACTGGGTTTAGTCATAGCTGAAGATAGCTCTGCCACTCTACTATTCTGAATCCTTAAACAAAGTAATTTGTCTCTTCATATTCCTGTTTGGCCTTCTGCTCATTTTTGGTATTTCTGGCCTGATGCTGTAAACTCAGTTGTTAAGTTACTGTCTCGTTATGGATTTGACAACTGTTGTCTTGCAGCCCCAAGCAAACACCCATGTTCTCCAGCTATTAACTATTGTTGCTTGCTTCTTGCTCTGTCTTTTCATAGGTGAACTCACAGTCTTGTGCTATTGTGGGAAAAGATGGGGAAAAAAACTACCAACTATTCAGCAGAAAACAAAAAACTGTTTCTTAGCCAGTGGTTATAATAACTGCTATGAACCCATCTCTCTCGATATACAATTTCCTGACATTAACTGAATTTGACATTTACATCTGCTTTTATTTCTTCCAAGAGCCTTGTGTCATTTTTCCACCATTTAAAGTGCTGTTGTACTCTGAAAATTGTTTTTAATATTGGCTCTATGGGAGCTCTCTATTTATTCTGTCAAGTTTACTCAGAGCAAAAACATGTGGTTTGACAGCAAGAAACTCTCTGACATTTTTGGTCTTTGGATTGTGGTGGAAAAGGCCTTTGCTAACTCCCAACACTGCAGACCCAGATGTCAGAATCTTCCTGAACTGTGCAGAAGTGATGGAGAGTGATGAAGGAGAGCGTGACGCACAGTGCTGAGAATAGACTGTGCAGGAGAAGCAGAGACAGCAGCCTTCTCTCCCGTGTCCCTCTCTCGCTGCTACAGAGGATTTATGACGTTGTAACAGGCTTGGCCGTGAGTTGAATACAAAAAGAATTTCTCCCAGACTGTAGTACAATCAGCATTTTTGCTGCATTGGCTTCATTGCTTCGCTCCAGTACTCCAGTGAGCTGACTGGCAAAATCCCAAGCTGCATGCTAAGATCTCTGCAGCGCTGCAGGCAAAAGAGTGCCCAAGCTGCAGAAATAATGAAATAATGTACCTCGTAAGTGCCCTTCACTTAGCCAGAAGATTCCCTGAGGAGCAGCAAAATCCTGGAGAGGATGTTGCCAAAATTCCTTCTTTGCTGTCATCCACTGCAGAGGTAATAATTTGCATATAGTTACTGCTCAACAAATTCTGTGATCCAGCCTCTGCCCTCCACACCAGAGAACTGCTGGCTGCTTTCATATACAATACACAGATCCAGATTCCTATAAACATGAGGCCAGGATGATGGGATCACTCATCTTTTCACTGAGATGAAACCCAATCAGAAAAAGCAATTTCATTGCTGTATATACATCTCTTACCAGCTTACTCCATCCTTTACTGTCTTTTGCTTGCAGTCTAAATAAGAGGCTCTTGAGTAAGGATTATTAGGTGTTCATGGTACTGAACACAGTGAGATCTTGATCTTCCTTCATCAATCACTATCACAATCACATCAGCATTTATTTGTTTACAGTGTCTGTTCTTTCAGTAGGAAGGTCTGCTGGGACCTCAGTGGTAATAAGAGAGTGCTGCTTTTCTCAGCCATGCCGCCTTTTAAGAATATAAATGGCATAGCTCTTTATGGCACCCAAAGTGACATTTTTCCACAGATGCCAGTGATTATTTTCTGAGTTGGCTTTTTCCTTTTATGCCTAATTGATACTTTTTTACACTGTATATTTAATAGCTTTCTGGCACTTTCCATGTAAGAATCTTGAGGCCCAGAAATATTGTATCTATTTTACAGCCATGGGAATCTGAGGAAAAGCACGGTAAGGTTTACCTGTCACCAAGGTAATGAACTGAGTTTATAACAAAACTGGCATTTTAAAAAACCCCAGCAATTCACCACCATTTCTTTCCCTGTTTTTAGCCATTCCCATTCTTTGTGCCTTCTCTCCCTCCTGTCTTCCTCTTCTGCTACCATTTTGCCAACGTCTTGTCCTCTCTTCCAGCAGGTCTTATCCCTGAATGTGGGGTTTGTTTTCCATATTTCTGAATCTGGATCTGATACCCAAACACTTCATATGCTATGCAGACTCACTCTATGCCAGTCCTGCTTCTCTTTCACATGCTAACAGCTAGGAAATTCCATAGCAAACTCCCAGCTATTTCAGGGACCTTGGACACTGCCAGTAATTCCCCTTTCTCCTGTTTTTCTTTTTTTTTCTGTGGCCCATTATAGTGCTGGCTTTTAACTTTGTTATAGGCCATTAGTATTTTGCTTTATAAACAGGTCATTCTGAAATGTTGTGGAACCTGCAGTGTGTACAGACTCCAGAACAGTTTTCCATGGGACTTTCTGGACTCAGCATCTTTTGTATGACTATGTGCAGTAGTATGTGGGGATGCAGCCCATCTTTTCTCAACCTCTATTTCAACAAGATTCCTAATACAAATTTTCTTTCTGTATTCTTACATCGAAAAAGTCCCCATATTCTTCCTGGATGAAATCTTCAATGTTTGCCCTGCAGTGCACCCCCCAAAAAAGGACAATCATCTGTATATACAACAGCTGGTTAAAGGGACATGTTTAGGGTTTGAGTGAGGTTTTCTGGTTGGCATTTTTTCCTCTTTTCCAAAAAAATAACATAAATTCTGCACGTGGTTATTTTAATACTTCTGGGCAATGTACTCTGTGAAGTAAGAATAGCCAATTCAAAATTCTGATTTGTATTGATGTGGATTGATGTAGACACAGTGTCTAAAATACTCTTTGTATTTTAGACACTGTGTAAATGTCTTTTCTGGATAGATTTGTTATCTTGTTTTTAATACACTGAAACAAGGGGCAGCTGCTAAGGAGGAGGGGAGGCTCTTTGCCAATGTGAGGACACCAGGGGAGCTGTCTTCCAATTTCAATAAGAGAAGAACAGTTTTGTTTTTTTTGGTTATTTTGCTTTCCACTCCTCCCCTCTCCTAGTGCTCCTACTCCCTTACATCCACTCCTGGATAGAGGTAGGAGTTCAGTCTCCAAACTGAATCAATTCTTGCTCCCTTCACTGAGGCTGTCAGCAGAGCAAGGTTAAGTGTCACAACAATGTTTTTGTGTTATGAATAGCTCTTCTATCTGCACTTGCTTGATATAAGCAGGATTGTAGCCCCTTTCCCCTTTCCTCTGCTCAATGCAACATACACACTGCAGATCACTAAAGCTGGGATTACTTGGCTTTACAAAGCTTCCCTAAAATGACTTGTTTCTCCCTGTTTCTCTCCTAAAAGCACCACAAAATCTCTGAAACCCTGTCTTTTGTCTGAGTGTGCTCAGAGGAAAAAAAATCTCTATTTTAAAGATCCATTTTTCTTCTCACTTGTTTTACATCTGCCACCAGTTATCTGTATGAGCAAGGCATGGCCAAACAGCAGTAAGGAAGAGTAACCCCATACTGATAATATGGCTACTAGGTGATCTGCCTTTACAGCGTGTTCCAACTAGCTCTACCAAGAAAACCATCAGTGACTGGAGTAACAACATGGCTGGGAGAGTCTCAAGGGATTTAGCCAATTCCGAGTGGATCAGCAGCCTCATATAAGATTGTCTGGTACTGGTGGAAATTATAGTTTTTAGGTGGGACAAGAAATGAACTCCCTACTGAGCTATTTTCCACAAGAGTAGAGATTATCACAGTGTTTGTGTCACTTCTCACTAGATGCTAGCAACATTCTGTCTTACTCAGAATTTCCCAAGCACTCTTCATTTGTAGAAGCAATCCTCTCTTCTATCTGCCCTGGTCTCCTGCTAAGTAAATAGTAGTTACTGTACTGGGGGGAAATTTACCCTGTGTGTGGAGCAGAGAGTACACTGGAAATAGCAAGTGTCAGCCATGCTGTTTAATGGAATGATGAAACTTGCTCCTGTTGCTTAAATGGCATCATTCCTATGTAGGAAGCTATAGCCTAATGGTGGAGTATTAATCTGATGAGAGGAACTTCTCATCATCTTGGAAATCCATGTATGGTTGACAAAACAACATTTAAAGCTGGCCTCTTGTTCCCCCTTAAAGTTTTAAGTGCACTTCAGCTTTTGAAGCTAACCCATTCTGCTGGAGAACTGCCCAGTCCTGCTTTGGCTTGCCTCTTTCTCTGGACTCCTGCCACACAAGAGATGTTAGCTACTTTGGTTGTGTTTTAGAAACATGGAAAATGTGGCTCATGTAAGCTTAAGATAATGGATTGCTGGACTTTTCAGGCTGATGTTGTGTTTTGTATTCTGCATTTCATGCTCAAGAATTTCCCTTGTGTAAACCTCACCCCTGTTGTTTGCAAAGAGAAGTCTTCTGGAGAGGGGACAGGATTTGCCAAGAATAGGAAGGGAAAGTGGTTTGCCATGAAAGGTGTGACATATTCTGTACCTCACTGGAGCTTTGCAGCAGAATCCTGTTTTGCTGCTCTTTCTGATATCCTCTTCTGCTGTACTTTTGACTGATGTTTGTTAATGCTTAATCATCAGCCTGCAGTGCTTAAACCATCTCATGGCTCATTGAGGTTCACTGACCATCACATTGCAGTCCACAGCTGTCTTGGTTTTATAACATCAGAGAGAAGAAAGCTGTCTGGCAGACGCACTTCTTACTGGAGCTTCCAAACAGCCACCACAGCTCTTATCTCACTGGAGGTTAAGATATGCTCGTGAGGTAACAGGTGTGAAAAAGGTTATTTATTTAGTAAAATAACATATGTATTTTTATATCCCACTCCCTATTTAGATTTATATTTATGTATCTCTTCAAAATTAGAGACTGTCAGGGATTATGTGCGGTGCAGATATTAAAGTGCATGATTTTACTGTGGGGCCCTTGGGCATATGGCAAGTTTCTCTCCATATCTCAGGCAGGGGCTTACCTGTGTAAGTGTGGTTGTGCTAAGGTAATGTATGGCTTCATGGTTTCACTCTTCCTTTCTTCAGGTGTGACTTCCTACATGTGCCAAAGGTATGGCAATGTTTTGGTATCAGACTGGCTGCAGGGAAGGAGGGCTGGCTTAAGAGCTGCAGAGCTGACTTGTGAGACAGTTCATTTTTTGTTTGGCCTTTGCTTCATCCAAATGCTTCAGCCATTTTTTGTTAGTTGAGCAATGTCAAACTTCTCAAGTGAACATTAAGATATGAACACAGGCAAGAGTGGTGAAGTGCACAGCTCCTGTCCCATGCTGGGGCCCTAATTGCTCTAAAGATTTACACACTTTGTCAAGTCCTGTTTATAAGTCCTCTCTTGATTCAGCCTATTTTCCACCAGGGAAGTGAAGGTGAACTGTTTAATTTGCATAGCACTTGGAGGCAAAAATTTTCAGAAAAATTAGGGCCTTGACATGGTGATTTTTATATGCATGTGGATGTCTTGTCAGCCCATGGTTTTCCTACAGAGACAGCATTTCCCTGAATGGCTAGGTTTTGCCCATGTGCACAGAGTGTATGAAGTGCTTTTGGTTTCTGATAAGATGAAATGCCCTTAAAATAAACCCTGTCCCCACAGAAATCAAGAGCAAAGCTCCCAGTGACATCTGAGAGTGCAAGTATCAGAAAACCTAACCTTCTAGAAGTGACTGAAGTCTGGACAGGCCAGATTTTTCTAAGGTGCTAATAATCTGCTATACAGAAGAATCTCATTTCTTAGCCTTGTGTGCTGTGAAAACACCTTTTGTTTTAGAAACAGGCTTCCCATGATGATCAGGTCAAAAACTGAACATTTGGTAAGAGGATTTACAGCCCTGTGGGATAAGGCCATAATGCTCTTCTTTGAGTAGTGTAGGGTCTCATGGAAAAATCCTGAAGCATCTGTCTGAAAAGATTAGGGAGAATCTCAATTCCAGGTCTGGGATTCAACTACCCTGCTGGTTTTTCATGGTTCGTATTCCAAGCCTAAACTGGGACCAGACAGAGGCATATGGTCATTCTGCCTCTATAGAAGATCTGAAAGTGCAGGCTGGCATTTCCCTGACTTCTGAGTTGTTCCTGCTGCTGTGTTTTGTGGCATCGGCCCATTTCAGCAGCAGCATTAGGTTAAAGGATACCCAGAGGCCTCCTTGTCCATCACAAAGGAGTTGAGCTTTATTGCCAGACACATCATTCCTGCCCACAGCCAAGGTCTGAAATGAAGCTGGCCGAGGAGAATTGCTCAGACATGCAGGTCATGGGCTTGGAGTTTGTGCTTGGAGTGAGTCAGCCCCAGAACCTCTATGAGACTGACATTTGAGGATGAGGGCAGAGGAAGACAGGCCATGGCTGCATCAGTAACACGTGTGTGTGTGTGCACATCTAAGCCAGTCTGGGGGTGAAATTCTTGCAGCTGGGTAAGAATTTTGCTGCTGCACTTGGCAGACAATGGGGGTAGCTGGACTGGCCCTGAGGGTGGGAGGAAAGGGTAAAGGCAACTTCCCACCTGAAAAGTGCCATGACAGGGACTGGACTAGATTTCATGCCCTTCCATTGATTTCTGCATCAGGCAACCTTGGTGACTGTAGCCATACTTAAACCAAAGTTTTCCTCTTACTCCAGGGGAAAAGAGAGGCCAGAAAAGAACCACATACACAAGCTACTTTTGGAACTGCTGCTCAGCTGAGGGCCTCTGGACTGAGTTTCTCACTGCAGTGTGACCAGCAGGTTCTTGATACCTGCTGCACAGGGCTGCATGGGATTTGCTTGTGGGAATGAGGGGAAATGGTTCACTCTGTGTCAGGCTGGGTAGCATCAACAGGAATTAGAGGAAAGCTTGTGCATAAGAAGGAGGCAGGACCAAACAGTTTTGGCCTAAAGCTAAGGAAGTGTATTTCTTAGGAAATACGTTAGTTGCAGTTAACAGGATCAAGATGAGTCCTGTGGACAAAAGGCAGTAATGGCACTGTTTCTACTACAAATTTCCCTGTAGCTGCTTCACAGATCAGGAGACCTGCAGGATTCATTCCTGGGAAAAATAATGTAGAGTCCTTCTTCTCCTCTTGATTGTAGCAGTGTGAATCAGGAGCAGGTCTTTGGAAATCAGTGCACCTGCCATAGTATAACAGAGGATGAAGGCATATAAATCCATGAGCTAGGAAAGGGAAGACTTAAACATAAACTGAAATGACTGACACAAGAGGCAGGAAGAGTGAAATTGCTTCCCACACTACTATTCAGCTGACCTTAAACTTTAGGAAGGACCTTAAACTATGTGACGACTGCTCTGCCCTGTATCCATTTTGGCTCCTGGCTGCTCTGCACCATCAGCCAGCAGGAGAGCTGCAGTGTAGTGCCTGGAATCAGGGTACCCAGCAAGGCACCCAGCTCTTGTCTCAGCACATACCAAGGGATACCTATGGCAGCATGAACAGCTCTGATGGAGCAGTCGGCAGCAGGGATTGGTGAAACCCTTTCCTTACTAACCCTGAGGACAGGCAAGGACTTGCAGGGATCTGTACTGTTTAGTCTCAATTGCTAGTTCCCATTTCTCTCAGTTCTGGATAACTGACTGCTGAAGCTGAGGTTATTTTACCTCTTGGAAAAAATGTTACTTCCACTTTCTACCTGATCATATTGGTTATTTCTTTTTCCACTGTTGTGTGTGACAAGGCTGCCTGGACAGTGCAGCCCAGAGCAGAGCTACATGTTCACAGAGCACCCAGGAGCGAGCTCAGGACAGCTAAACCAGCTGGTTCTGCTTCCATGTGCAGCATATGCCATTGCAAAGACAGGGTTTGGGATGTTTGTGAGCTCTTTTTGGTGCACACAAAAGAGGTGATACCTTATTTTCCGCCACATATATGCTGTCCTAGCCTGTAGCTTTGCCTAATTTCCTATCAACAGCTTCAAGGAGACTTGGTTATAAGGTGTCCACTTTTAATCCTCTGCCTGCGGGAGTTGGAGATGGGTCTTGGAGGTCAGGCAAAGATACAAAACCCCTACTTGTTCTCCATTTCCAGTTGCCACTTCCTCCTCTTACCAGACCAGGAGAGGTCTATATTTCATCTCCAGTTCTAATGGAGAACATCTGCTAGTATTTTCTCATTGACTGCATTCATTTTAGAGAGCAATCTTGTAGTTTTGTCATTCATTGTGAACGTCTGTTCCCTCTAGTGGTGGCTGGGCTCTGTGTAAACCATAATATATAGGGAATTTGTTTTAAGTCTGAACCTATATTCAATATCTGATTTACCCTCAGTCTTTGTTGTTCATTATGGATGTTCACTAAGAGAACTAGGAGACATTTAATCCAATCTCGGGAGTTTGGAAACAGTCCTTGAGCAGCCCCAAACTTCTCAGGACCTTGTGTGTCAAGCACCAGTCCACCAGCAGGTGTCCCAGAAGGCCACTGGTTTTCGCCACAGTAGGCACAGGATCTCTCCTACCTGGTCCTGGATCTTCTGAAGAGCCGTACAGACGCTCTGCCACAAGCAGGATACAGCGCCAAATAAAAAGCACAACGTACAAATGAAAAGTGTGTGGCTTGCAGGACTGGGTGTGCTGGAGCCAGGATCTTCACCTCTCCACGTGGATACGCTCCTTGCGGGGGCTGAGAAGCCTGCTGTTGCCTTGGTGACTGGAGCCGGCTCTATTAGCACAGCCAGCAGAGCTTAATCCAGTATAGTCCAGAGGATTACGAACGAGTTTCTGCAGCACAGGGTGAGAAGGGGTGGGTTCAGGGATGACGTCAGGCAGATATCGTATTTTGTGTCATGTTTAGCCAACATGGGAGTGCTGGGTTGAGACGGCTGCTTATCATTCCCCAGTGCTGCAAAGACAGCGTTATCTTTCTCATGTTCCAGAAGCCCTTCATCTTTGGCAGGGACAAGAACTCCGTTGGGGACTACCAGTTCTCTATTACCAATACCATCAACAGACAGTAGTTTCTCCAGCTCTTGCAATGGGAATGAAACCTCTGCCTAAAGGAAAAGCAGCAATAATGTTGTAGTAGTTCATGACAACAGCACAGGAGCATGTGCTAGCACCATCTAGCCAGCATCCCCATCATTGCAGCACCAGCTACTTCCTTCTCCTCTTTTTTCCATCTTTGAGCTCGATGCAAGTAGTTGTCCTCTGTTTTCAACTACAACTCTTACCTACTGTCTTATATCCTTTGTCCTCTGGCATTTCTGGACATCCTCCCCCACTTCTCATCGTCTTTCAGGGAGAGGCTGAGAACTTGCAGGAAAGCCATTGATTATGCCTGGGGATGTGGGAGAGAGGACAGTGGTGATATCCCAAACCTGAGATCCTCTGACAAGGGTGAAGCCAGAGTATTCCTGCATTCTGCTTCCAATATGGGCCTGAAATCATGTGAAAATGACTACAGTGCATGCACTGAAGCAGCCACTGGGGAAGCTCTACCTCGACCCAAGGCACAGCCCTAAAAGGAGGGACTGGTGAAGTCTGCTGCCTGCTGTCCCCTGTTGTGCTAGCCCCAGGAATGGGTCAGCTGGACCCAGCTGTCTCATTTCAAACCCATGTGTCCAAAGCAGCAGGGGAGGAGCCAGATGAGCAGCAATTAATTACCTGAGGCAAGTAATCCCTGAGGACTAGGCAGTGCTGTGGGGCCAGACATCCTTGAACACTATGGAGAGCACTCCCTGTTCCATGCCATGGAGCCTGTCCTGGCAGCCCACTCTGCCTTGGAGCTGATCTCCTGGTCTGCTTTTCCAGGCTGTGCTCTGCCTGGGTGGTGACGTGGAGGTGGTGCAGCAGCATGTGAGCGAGGGCAGGATTTCCCTTCAAGCCCTCGGTCCCCGTCCCCAGCGTGTGAAGGTCGCTGGCTCCTGGGTAAATTTCCATCGGATGCGGCACTCTCCCGTTGCGACTCAGCATTTCTGACACCCGACTGCAGCTCCTCTTTCTCATTTGATAATTTTCTTTGTAAGGGGAGCTAACAGCCGTTACTAGAGTGATCTGGCCACCGTCCAACAGTGTGTATATTACTCACACATTTCCCTGCTAGCAAAAGGGTTTTTTTTTTCCACTGTCTGGTTGCAGCCTCTTCCTATCTTCATCATTAGATAGCTCAGAAGGTCAGTGCTAAAAGAGAAATCTCAGAGGCTTTTTTTACAACCCAGAATAAGAGAGAGCCAGTGTTGGAGGAGAGGGAAGGGGTGAGAAGGATTGAGGGGTATGCCCGACTGAATTAATTCTTCACTAGGATTGTCTCTGGTACAGCTGAAAACACGATCCTGGAAAATGTAATATTTATAGAAACCGTACTGCCCTGGTTGGGTAAATCTCAAGGTCATCTGATGATCACTGCAAAAGGACTGGCCAGATACTGCTGCTGTTGCCCTGGCATCATGAGACCCTAAGACCTTCAATTCAGCACTGAAATCTGAATACAAAATGGGATCCTACTCCCTCTCCCTAACAACCATCTCTCCTGAAACTGCCTTAAGAAGGAAATGCACAGCCCAGCAGTGAGGAGGCTCAAAATGCCTGCATGGCTTCTTTTTTTTTTTTCTTTTCCTTTTTGTTGAGAACATTAAGCTATTAACTCTAATTCCCTCAGAGGCAGAGGTCTGCAATTCATTTCACATATAGGGCATCTCAAGAGTTTGCCTGAAGGACCAAGTGTTGGCCTGCAGCCAGTTCTTTTATTTCTGAGCCCTTTCCATTCCTTGAGGAAATTCTGCATGAACATGCTGGATGCCAAAGTCCCCAGAGGGAAAAAAGGAGCAGAGGATTTGTGTTTTCACTACATCTGCTATATTCCTGCACAAAGTCAAGTCCTGGCCTCATTGGCAGGTGGACACAATCCTTCCACTGCCCCCAAAAGTACTGTCAAAGAAATTAGTGGTAATGGGGAAAGGTGAGAGCAAGGTCATGACTGCAGCTATTTCACTCTGGTCCAAACTGTCCAGGTCTAAAGAGTGAGGGGTCTCCATTGGAGAAAGTGGAGTCAAGGAGGCACTGTCCTGAGGCAGGTACCCACTTCTGAAAGTTTAAAAGATTCTCCCCTTTCAAAACATTAAAAGTGAGCTAAATGTGACCTCTATACAACCTTGCTGAATTGTCTTTCCTGAGCACAGAGCAACATCTTCCCTAATATTTTCTGTTTCTGAGTATTTTTTTCTCCAGTAGGGGTGCTTGCAAGTCTTTAACTTTTGTGTGTGGGGTTAATAGAGAAAATTAGGATAATTATTCATGTCTTCAAGCATTTATTCAGCTGTTAACCAAAATACTTGATTGCAGTAGCAGTATTTTAGCCAATGCAGCAATGCAAAGCAGTAATAAAAAAAAGAGAAAAGCCAGACTGTGAAACAGTGATCTGCAAAAAGAATAATCGTGTTGCAACTGAAACAAGGAGCGTGCAAAGCATACAGCAAAGGTGAACTCTCAGAAGAGTAAAAGGCACGAGAGATACATTTTTGCTGTTCATGATCTTGGGCCAGGTTCAGCTAGGCCACACACATTCGTGTGCTGGAGCGTGTCCTTTGGTGCTCACTCAGGTGAGGCTGGAGGGCTTCTGCGAGCACCTCCCTGGTTCTCAGCCCTGCAGCACCCCAGAGAGCCATTCTCTTCTGGGTAACTGGAACCTGGTCTGCTTGTCTCCATGGAAATACTACAAATATGCCCTGTCCACCGGGCTGCACTGAGGTGGATTTAAGCCTGGTATCTACTGTCCTGGTGAGGAGTCAGTTCTGATGTAGAATTCATGAGCAGGTAGCTCGCCAAGAAAACGCAGCTCAAGGGAAGTTATGGGAAAGCACTGGAAGACTAAAGGTCTTGAACACAGTGGCTTACAACCTGAACCTAAGCCAAGTTCAATGGCTCATTAAACTCAGGTGACAGGATTTTTTGGGTCAAGGGGAAATGGATGAGGAAAAATGCTGTGGAAAAGCTTAACTTAATGATGCAGGTGAAGGTGAAGACTGTATGTGAACAAGCAGTGCTGTACATAAACATGTTCGAATATGAAAGGGAGATATAGGGCAGGGCAGTTTAAAGCATTTGACCTCCAAATTCCCAGATCATACCTCCCTGCTCTAGGAAGGAAAAATTAGGTATGGATTTAAAGGTGGGTGCAATAGGGAGAGCAGTAGTTGCTTGTCTCCGAAGATTAAAGGCTGTGAAGGGTATGAATTCCTAGCCAAGGATGGTCTGTCTTGCTAGGACTTGTGTGAAATTGAATCCACTCTGGAGAATTCATACCAGAAAGGCTGCAGCTAATACACATGACATTCTCAAGGATTAGAAAGATGATTTTTCATGGGCCAAATTACTTTAGAGACACTGTCATATCAAGGTGAATTCTATTATCCATCCTGGGGTATGCCAGACAATGTGAAAGCACCACTAGGATATGGAATGTAGAGGCAGCTAACTTGCATGGCAAGAGACAGTTGAAGGCATCAGTGGGAGAGAGGCCTGTGTGTACACTGTTTGTCTTGATAAACCTCAAAACTTAGGGCAGAGAACACAGACTGAGCACAGTCTCTTCCTTTTGTTCAGTGTTGTCTTAGACATATTTTGGAGAATTGGCTTTTAATCAGTGAGGTCCAACTCAATGAGGCAAAGGGCGCATGATGCATCCAAAATAAGCCTCCATTAGGAACTCTACACTGCTTCTCAACAGATGCTTTAACTTTTCTTTGAATGCTTTCAAAAGGAAAATGCATTGCCCTGATCTGCCAGCTACCTTGATGATTAATGCAATGCTGAGGCATCAGGTGTCTTCAGATGGCCTCACAGAGGTGTCTGGTAAACAAGAAAGACAAAGCTGTAGCTCAAACATCGTGGAAGCCTTTGTCTGCTTTTATTTTCTCTTATTTTTTAACGCTTCTTGTTGAAGAATTTTAGTCTAATCATTATTATGCTTATGCCTCAACGCATGTGATGGGGGCATAACTAAAATTCTCTTCTTAGGTCTTGTCCTTTGGCTATAGCACCAACTCCACAGTCATTTTCTCCTGCTGGATGTAGGAGCAATAATAAGTATATACATTTTTATACTATAGTATACATACTGGAACAACCATGCCCAACAGTGCCCAAGAGGCCCAACAGAGAGTGCACAGGTTAGGGGCGCGTCAGGTAAGAGGAACATAATCTATACATTCACTCCCTCTAACACTGTTTTGTGCCTTTTAAGTTATGAAAAAGTCACAAGAGTCTCCGCCTCCTTGCACATTTTTGAAAGAACTCTAAGCAGAATGACCTCCTTCTCTGTTCCCTTGGTGAGAGGACATCCTTCTGCCTACAGTGAAAGGAAGAAAATACTAGCATCTGCCAGTCCAGGGAACATATTTCAGCAGTGGAAGCTTACAGGTTTTGCCTGGTATTTTCCCTCTTCCTAAGGCACATGTTAACGATTTTGACCTTTCTAGTAATTTGATTCCAAAAACAGTGTTGCAGCAGCTGAGCCCTAAGATGCCATTTGGAAGATTATTATCACTCTGAAATCAAAGCAAACAGCTGCTTGTTCAAGCCTGTGTGGAGATCCCCTGGCTCATGCAGATCCTCCTCTCTCATCTCTCAGTGTCCTCAGCCCTGGGCCTGCTGTCAAGAAGTTCCAGTCTGCTTGGCCAATGTACAGGATAAATATGCTGCCAATTCTTTGCATTTGTGTAGAACAAAAAAAGCTGTAGGAGAGCCAAGCTGGTTGCATATACCAAAGGCATCCTTGTACACAGGTACCTAAGATAGAGGGGGCAGGGTCTGTAAAAAGTTTTGTCCTTTGTTGAAGGGACATCTCAGCTACTTGCAGATAGATCAGAAAGTGTTCTCTTCTTGCCTTAAGCAGAAGCTGGCTCATGCAAAAGTTCTCCTTCCAAGCTGCATTTCCTTGGCTCCTCCCACAGTGTGAATAATCCCTAACATTTCCGTGACTCAGTGGATTTGCTATAGAAATCGTGGCAATATTTTCAGAGTCATAGTCTAATACCTGAGCCCCGACAGGATTCATGCCCCCACATCTCTGGCATTTTGCATAGTTATGTAATGCCTCTTACTCATGGCACTGAAATCAGGAATATGTCCGAGTAGTGAGGAACAAGTGAAATTTGGAGTAAAATCCAAACCTCCCTTCACTCACTCTTGAAAATCTTACAATTCATGCTTGAGTGTGCAACACGTTTTAAAATGTGATTTGCAGATAGCTTGCTCTGTTGGTGGGAACAACAGGGTCACAACTTTATTTTAAATGTCTTCCTTTTTCATGGCAAAATTCAATTTAACGTGTAGAAAGAAAATCTGATCAGCTACTTCGCGAGACTAACATGAGCATCTGCTTTCATCTTTGCTGTTTCATTCCCTTTTCTCTTGGTCCCCTTTCCCCTGTTCCCTAAATGCTCAATAAGAACAGTACCTGGGAGAGCAGGTGTGTAAAAAATAGAGAAAGAAGTAATCTCATCCATACAACCCCCTAAACCCACAGTTATGTTTCTTATATCAACTGAATATAAAGCTGCTGTCCCCATAAAACTGATAATAAAAATCATTTGAGAGGCTCACTGCTCTGTGCAGAACAGGAGCTGTCCTCAATGCAGTTTCTGGTTGCTGCTTTATGCGGAGTATCCTTTCAGCCATGTATGACAGAGGTCGTTCTCCCAGGTTAGATGGAGCATTCACAATCTGTGCAGAGGCCACAGAGCCTCTTCAGGGGGTGGCTACACTGGGGAGTGGTCACAAAAGAACTATTCAGACATTTTTATGTGATATTCAGAGAGGGTATTTTACATGGCTAGCTGAAAGGTAGGAGTAAATCACCTTGCAGTGAGTTCACATTTATGAATACAAATAGGATTTGAAAGTTGTAGGCGTGCATGGCTTCCATATCTGCACCAGCTGCTTTCTCTGGGCCATAATCACATTTTCAGAGAAGCTATATCAGCCACTACTGCTGTCTGTAATAACAACAGTAGCACTGACTGCTCTGCTCATATATTCATACAGCCATGGTCTCTTACAGCAAAAGCTGCCTCCCTTAAGGCTACAGAAAGCAGACCCACCTGCAGACTGCCCTGCCAGCAGCTGTAGAGCAGGTGGGGAAGCCAGAGCCAGAAAAGCAGTCATGCATTGCAAAGCCACTCTCAGGTTCTGTTTCACAGGTGAAGAAACTGAGACAGATGGAGGGCAAGTGATTTTCTCAAAGTGATATGAGTAATATCACTGGCAGTGCCAGGTCTTGAAACTAACCCTGGCTTAGGCCAAGTTCTGGGAAATGTACAATAAACTGTGCAGCAACATCCCTGGGCTTCTTGCTCTTGTCCCAGGGAGACTCACTGCAGGTGTCTGGCAGAGCTGGCACTGTGGGTGTACCATTGTGTTGGCTCTGGTCCAACAGTACTGCTGTGGGACCCTCCACTTTCTTTCTCCTGAGGGTGTCTGTGGTGAGCAAGTAGTTGATTATTTACACAGTAGGTGCTCTTTCTAAAATTAAGATGATCCCTTCTGGGTTTTGGTCCTGTTCAGCTTGGTCTTCCCTTTTTTGGCACAGGATGTAGTTGGGTGACAGAATTATTTATAGGTAACACCTGGCAGGGGCAAAGACACTGACATTTAATGAATCAGTAGGGAAGAAACAAAGGATTTGTTGTTTGCTGATGCTCCAAGAATAGGCTGCACTGAGAGCAAACACACCCTGTATTTCCCCTCTGCTCTTTGTCCCTTTGGTATCCTTTCCCAGTGCACTCCAGGCTGTAATTTCCACTTCTTATTCCCCCTCCATCACTCCCTATAATCAGCTGCCCCAGAAGAACATTAAGCTCAGGTACTCCATGCCCTGATTGCACCAAAGTTTCAGTAGGCCATGGGCAAAATTTGAAACTTTGACCTTTTTTTGCAGTCAGATGTATTGCGGTGTGAAGGATCATGACTCTCACCAACCTAACTTGTGAGCCTGGGGTGCACCAATCTGCCCCATTCCTGGACCTCTGAATAACTTTTTTCTGCCATTCTGCCAAAGTTCCATCTTTTTATTGGCCAAGTTCTAAGCATCTGCTAGGCCCTTGTCTGACAAAAGAACTTGCTCACCCATGAGCCCTGTTTTGGACTTTGCTCTTCCTCCTGGTCCTCCAGCTTGGCCAGGTCCTGTGCTTGAAGAGATAGTCAGGTAGGCAGTCCAGTCTGCAAGGAGAGTAAGGGCTGTAAAGGAGAAACACAATGGAAATCATCCCAAACAATGCTTTTGGCAGCAGTTTAATTGCACATTATATGATACCACAGAATCACTAGGTTGGAAGAGACCTCCAAGATCATCAAGTCCAACCCAACCCTAACACCTCAACTAGACCATGGCACCGAATGCCATATTCAATCTTTTTTTAAACACCTCCAGGGATGAGGACTCCACCACCTCCCTGGGCAGACCATTCCAGTACTTTATCACTCTTCTCTTAAAAAACTTTTTCCTAACATCCAACCTAAATTTCCCTTGATGCAGCTTATGTATCCATCCCAGGCTGCATCTAATCAGGTCTTCTTGTCTTGTCTTTTTAATCTTTTCTTTCAGGAAAAATGATGGGGCTGGAAAACAGCCAAACAGACTAGCTTGTCTTAGGGCTAGGACTTTTCTATGACTTGTATGGCTCTTTGATGGCTCCCATGGATTCCAAGCTAACCCAGGATTCATGGCCTTTTCTAGTTATTCAGACTTTCCCTAGCTGTTCATCATCCTAGGAACCAGCTAGTTTCCTGAAAACTAACACTGCCATTTCAACCCAGTATCTTTGGCAGTCCTAGGACACTTCTCTTACTGTTTGGTATGCTTGGATCTGGCTTAGATTAACCAGACAACTTTCCCATTGTCCTTTGAACAGCATAACCCTCTTTGAACTGATTAGTTGTTAGGCCAAAGTATATGAATGCTCTAGGTGATGTGCTTCACTTTTAAAAAGAGAAAGGGAAAGAGAAGAGCACAAATATGCACACAGAAACGACCAAATTGTGAAAAACAAGTGGTTTCTAAAGTTCCCTTTTCAGATGGATGACTTGCAATCCAGTGTTAATTCTCTATTGCTCCTGTCTCCTGGAAAGACATGTAGAAGGGAGAGGGAGTAGCACATTTCCGGAGCTAGATATTGGAAAGGATCAGTAGCTCCATCTCGTAGTAACACTCGTCAGTCAGGCGTGTGCTGTGTCACTCAGTGGAGGAGTGCCTGCTCTGCTGTGCAGCATCTCTGCTGGCACTGACAGCTTCAGCCCTGCGTTCCTCACTTAACTTCCCACTGTGACTCTCCTCTGCACCTTCCATCCTCTAGTATCAGGCTGCTCCCTGCTTCTGGATCATTCCTTTTCTTGACTGTGCCATGGGTTTTGTACCTCTCTGCCTCTTGCACTGTCTCATGCTGACTGCTTTTCACACTCTCAATCTCTCTTATTTCTTCTCTTCCCCCTTCCCTTCCTAGTGTTTTCAGCATTATAATAGTATTTGACACGTCTTTGAAAACATTTCTAAGCCAGAATCATATTTTCTTCAGGTTTTTATAGTTTTAGCCATCTCACAATGCCGGAGGGAAAAGTGAAACTAAGCACACTTAGTGATCACCCTAGAAAGTATTCATGTCAGAAGCAGACTTCAAGGTATCTCAGTCTCAGTGCATCATTCTGGCTCTCAGGCAGGGCATGAGCACTGCACTTTGCACAACACCACTTACAGTGTGGGAGTTCCTGCCACCACAGATCAGCCAGTGGGATGGGCTGTGCCAGCCCCCTTGGAATCTGCTCTGGTGCAAAGTCAGCCAGAAAGCCAGGCTGGTGAGCTGTGTTCAGGTGGGGGTCACTCACAGGATCCCATCACCAGCCCAGTTTTGGGCATATCAGCAAGCGGCTGGAATGTTGTAGTGTAAATCTTTTTCAGATGTTTGAAATGTGCCTGAAAGTCACGGATTTGGCAAGAGGGAAGGATTTGATAAAGTGGATAGATCTTTTCTGACCTGTAGGATACTATTGTTATCTGATGCTGTGCCTTCAGAGCAGGAGCAGGCTCTGTGTCAGCCTCAACACGGGGCTGAGTGTAACTCCTCTACCTGGAAATACATACATGCTTTAATTTATTGTGGGGAGTGTAGTAGAAGGAAATAAATTAAAACATTTCCCCCATTTATGAGGGTAGTCTGTGTGTCTGCTGTGTATTGCTCCTCCTTGGACAGAGCTGTTGGATGGCTGACAGCACACTGAAGGCTTTTACATGTAAGAGAAGGCCAACCTAAACTTCCCTCATCTGGTCTGGATAATCTGACTGATCTCACCATTTCTGCCGAACAATGGAAAATTGCCTGAATATTTAAACATGTATTGTTCTTAGGGAAACAAAATGTTCAGCTAGTTTGGTTGCCTTAGCAACATTCACTTCTAAAAATACAAAAGACACAATCTACAAAATAAGTGAACGTGTAGAACAGGCAAGGAAAGCAAAATGCTTCTTTCTTCCTGACCCAGAGCAACTGGGTCGTGGGCTGAAATGCTTTCAATTAAATCTCAGTGAAGGATTTAGGGCGTATCTTCACACACTTGTTGAATACATTTAATTCTTAATAGTTCAGAAATGGCTGATGTTAAACCCAGGCAAGTCCCTGTGACATCTCTTTTACAGTGGCTCCAAACTGATTCTGTCAGTGGTCCTTTAGAGTGATGTAGCTCAGAAAGCACAGGTTGCACCAGAAGTAAGCAGCAGTTCACTGCAAGGGTTGCTGTGTGCTGTGGAGCAGGAGGGTTAAAACAGTAAAAGTTAATTAAGAATGATTAAAGGCCAGCCTGAGACACATCTTGCAAAGATAAGTAAAAGAAATGACAAATGATTCCTTTGTGACATGATGTGGAGAGGACCTGTGCATGTTTGGGGGAAAAAATGAGGGGGGATCCTAGGTGTGACCCAAGGACAACATGAATTAAATGAGTAAAACTCCAATTTTCAGTAATTCTGACAAAGGAGAATATGGAGCAAACACTGTGTGTACAGAAAAGGAAATGACTGTATTTGAGATGAAACAGGAACGTAAGCATTTTGATCAGCTCCAGTCACAGGGACCAGAATATCTCAGAATATTGAGATAGCTGGCATATGAAATGGCAAATCTTACGGGGCGGATTTTTAATTAATCTGTCAAGTTGGTGGTGGCACTGTCTGACTGCAGAATAACAGATGCAGTGCTTCTGTTATCTCTAAGAAAAGGAAAAGAGTGTAATCTAGGGAAATGCAGACCCATTCTTCTGACCGCCACAGTGCCTACAGCTTTAGAGCCAATCTGTGGGAGGGAATAATTAAAAAAAACCTCAGAGGCAAATGAGCAGTGAGGAACAATGCAGTATTAGTTTGTCAAAGGCAGAGCATGCCAGAATAACTCAGTATTTCTCTTTGATAAAACAACTATTTTGGATTGGGGAAATGATAGAGATCTTACCTGTCCAGACTACAATAAGGTATTTGACATAGTGCCATAAGTGAAATTAATAGCTAAAATAGAAGTTGTGAAAAAGTTAGAAGGTAGATAAAGAGCAGGCTGATGTGGAGATGAAGTCAGGTTGTACAGAAAGGGAAGGCATCAGTTTGGAAGAGTACGCCCTAAATCCTTCACTGAGGATTTCAGTAGCTGGCTTTCCTAGTGCCTTAGCTTTAATATGCAGAAATGTATCAGCATCTGTAACAGCAACACTGTTGTGGCTCAACAGCTGGAAATGCCAGAGAATGACAAAAATTTGCACTTAATAATAGACTACACCCAAAATGTTGCAAGTGTTGCAAGTATGTAAAGACAAATAATACCCTACAACGTATCCAGAAAGAGAAGGAAGAGTGATTAGTGGTATGCAGGACTCAGGAGACATCTCTCCTGAAAAATGGAGTACAATTCTTGTTGCCCGCTTCCTAGAAAAAAATATGAGTTTCAATGGGAGCAGGTGACAAGAAGAGTGAGCACATGTGACCAGGGCCAGGGAGACTCATAGCCTATGCAGAGAGACTAAGAGAGACTGGCTTTTACAGCTATGAAAGTGAAGGATGAGAGTGGCTAGATTTCCTCTATTTCCTAAAAATCTATTGGAGTGTAAAAATCAGAAGGTTGTTACACCTGAAGGACATCCCAAGAAAAACTGAGTCTAAACTGACCATAAAGGAATTTACTCTAGAAATTAAAAAAAAAGCTTCTAGTCATCAGAGTAATCAGGTTTAGAAACAGTCTCTAATGGGAGAGGCAAGGAAAGAGGCCAGATGCTTTAAAAAGATTTCACTCAAATGAAAGACATTTTGTTCTGTGACTTCCTGTGATAGCACTCGGTGACTGAGAGGCTTCCAGGGCTATATTTGCCTAATCACAAATCAGTTTGACAGCATCCATATCCAAGAAGTCCTCTCTACTCTACCTAAATTAAAGTCTATGCTTTCAGCCACATCAGTAGAACTTAGAGTGCAAAGCAATGATTCACAGAAAACACCTGGTGGGAGGAGAATGACAGCAGGGAAAGGAAAACACTGTTTCAGCAGAAAGCCATTGTCCTTCCCTGACGCTGAGGGGACGTGAGATAACACCATGTTTGCCAGCTGGGGATAAGCCCTGCAATGCTGATGCCAACAATTGAGCTAAAAGAGCTTCCTAAAAGTATAGTAACTGTGTATATTGGGTATAGATCCATCATGTAGACAAGCAGAAATGGATTCAGCTCCCTCACAGTCTGTTTCTGTTTGCTTTCCTCCCTGAACTGTGACTTTATTGAGAATGTTCAGATAAAAACTTCATTTTTTTTCCTGGATGTTGTTCAGCCTGTTTTTATTACTTAGAAGGTGGTTGCCATTCTACTTTATATTCCCCATGGCCCATGACATTTTGTGACAGTTCCTCTCAGAAACGTTTTACAGAAGAGAGACTGATGCTCAAACTGGTGGAATGACTTGGCTAGAGTTGTTTGGGAAGTCTGTAGTAAAACAAATCATCTACCAAATCACTACTCCCTTCCTCACCATGAAGTTAATGTCTCTGCTACATTTCTTCTGTTTCATTTCCCTCTTCCATTTTAGTTTGCTTCATTCAAGCTCATTGATGTCCTCTTCACCCCCTTCTTCTCCTTGCCAGCTGAAGCACATGGCTGAGGTGCCCTGCTGCAAGCCTCTGCCCTCTGATTTCCCATGGTTTCCCATTTGCCCCATCCATCACTCTCATGGCTGTCACAGTAGTAGATCACCACAGCTACAACGCAGTGGTGCTAGGATGAACACAGAAGAAATGAGTTATTGTGACTCCAGCTGAGGCAATACACATGTACAAATGGAAAGAGGGCTTTGGGAGAGCCCTGGGTGGAATTTTTGGTTTATACAGTGGATAGAAGCTGATATGGCAGACTTGGAAGATCTTGCTCATCACAGGCAAAACTCACACAATTAATTCCCACCTCGTGGTCCCTTCAGCTGGCAGCTTTTGCTCTGTGTGGTTTCTGCAGCGTTGCATTTGCAGTCTACCCTTTGCCACCCCTCCCATGCCAGGCACAGCTGGTGAGTGTAATCTGCAATCCACTGAAGATTATCTGGGAGACAGTGGTGTCACAGAGGTTTGGACACAAACCTCTGATGCTGTGACACGAGTTAATGAGCCACGTGCAACTCCCATCAGTACGATGCACAGAGGAGAAACAAGAGTTGTCACAGAAGAAAGCAGTCCTCAGAAATAAAATTTGTGTGCAGTCTGCCAATGCTGCTGAAGCCCTTTGCTGCAGCTGTGTTTTTTCTCTGCAGTATCAGAACTTTCATGTGTTTCAGCTGTGATGAGAATGGAGACCTTTCTCATAATAATACATGTGTCTTTCCAAGTAGGGAGTCTCAAAACCAAGTGTGATACAGAGAAAATGATATCTGACTGTAGAGCCAGGTACAGATTCTTGCCTTCCACAATCTTTGTGTTACTGTCCCATTTATATGGATGTAATTTTGGTGCACTTGTAGCAACTGCGTACAAGGAAAATTACTAAATTACACATAGATATGGTCAGTGCCATTATATATTTTGATAAATTATTAATCTTAATGAACCAGATCTTCAGATGAATCAAGTAAATATTTGTCCCAGAAAAGTGTGAGGGCAAGGTGACATGAACTAACATTTTATGCAGCTAAGTGTCACCCTGCAAAAAGATTAGAATGGATCCAAAGGTAATGTTTTTAAAAGGAGTTTAGGGTTGGTGCTACCTGTGCCACAGATATATCTCCCTTGGACACTGCTATAGTGGCCAGAGATTTAGATGTGCTCTCCCCTCTTGTGCTTCTAAATAGCAAGCGAGGCAAGAGCCATAAAGCTGGGTGTTTCATGTCAGTGCTTATGAACTTGCTGTCAAAGATGACAGGTGCTTGGTAAGACATTAAACTTTTCTACAAAATACTGTGAAAATACACACCAAAAGAAAATGCACCTACATTCCTGCTTGCAAGAAATGAGAAAAAGGTGAAGGAGAAAGAAAATGCTATTTAATTTATATGAGCAGGAGGAGAAAATAAAGGCACATACAAAGTTTTAGTCTATTTTGTAGTTGATTATAAAGGAAAAGCAGTGAGCTGTGCCTGGTTTGATTTTTTTTTTAATGAAGACTGAATTGCACTGCTACACTCTGCCTCAGTGCAATTCTTTTGGTCAGTTTTCTTCCTGCCTTGCACCTCAGGCTCTGTGACAAAGCTGGGACCAAAGATCTGTCCCACTCTCTCCCTTTTCTCTCCATCCTCTCAGCTAAGGAGCTCACACACTACAGGTGAACTTGAGGGCTCATATCTCACTACCTCCACCACCACACCTCAGTCTCACCCTTTGGAGAGTTATCACTTTTGTTATTGGCAAGATAATTAAAGGGAAGGCCACTTAATATACCAGCTGCTGCTTTGTAACCTTTTCGCTTTGTTCAGGGACATTCTTCTTCCCCGGTATCTGAAGGAATGGCTGAGGGAGCTGGGGTTGCTTAGCCTGGAGAAAAGGAGACTCAGAGGTGACCTTATCACTCTCTACAGCTTCCTGAAAGGTGGCTGTAGTCAGGTGGGGTTGGTCTCTTTCTCCAGGCAGCAACTGAGAGGACGAGAGGACACAGTCTTAAGTTGCACCAAGGGAAATATAGGCTGGATATTGGGAAAACGTTTTTCACAGAAAGGGTGATAAAGTATTGGAATGGTCTGCCCAGGGAGGTGCTGGAGTCACCATCCCTGGAGGGGTTTATAAAAAGGCTGGATGTGGCACTTGGTGCCATGGTCTAGTTGAGGTGTTACAGTTGGGTTGGACTCAATGATCTTGGAGGTCTCTTCCAACCTGGACACTCTGTGATTCTGTGATTCTGTGAATGACTGACGTGGACTCATCCCCTCTTCTCTGAGGCATCACATCGTTGGAACAGCAAGTGAGTCTAACCCTGTTGGTCCAGTGGTCACAAGCAACGTTCCTGTCATGCCATCCTCTCTTCCCTGAATGTGTATTCCTGCTTGGCCTCTGTCCCTAGGCTGCCTGATTGTCACATCCCCTTCTGCAGCAATCATTTCCAATTGCTGGTTTCCTGCTACTGTTTCTATGGCCTGTGATTAGAAGTATCTGCAGGAATTCACTGGCTCTGGCACTGTCACGACAGGCTTTAATAAGTATGTGGTGATGTGGCAATGCATCACTTTACATTATGAGGATACAGCATAAGAAAAAGGAAGGGAAAGTGCTGAACTGAACTGCAGCAAAGGCTGTGTCAGCTCCAGGCAGATACAACACCTGCACACATTTGTCTGTAGTCATGCCTGGCTCCTCTGTCGTGCTCTCCTGCTTTGCTTCCCACCAGGTGGGAGAACCTGCAAGGGTGAAAGAGAATCTCAGTGGGGAGACCCCACAGAGATTTTGCTATGTCAATTACAAAACATACCCAGCTGTCACCAGCTTTTTGCTCGTAGCTTTGACTGCAATTACTGATTTGTTCCTAAACCTGGGGGCAGATGTGAGTAAGAAAGTAATAATATCTTTACTCCTCTTCCCTCTGTACGAAGGAAAAATGGTCACGAACTTGGAGCTCTAACTTGACAAGGCCAGGAGCTATGTGGAGCTCCTTGTGGAAGAAAAACTGTCTTGCTCTGTGGCTGCTTCTGCTCTCCCACTGTCAGAAGATATCCTGAGCCCAGGAACATCTCTGCAGATTGACACTGGTTAGAATAATAGAATTGTTTAGGCTGGGAAAGAGTTTTGGGAGCATCAAGACCAGCCATTAACTTCACACTGCCAAGTACAACACTAAACAATGTCCCTAAGCACCACATCTACACATATTTTAAATACCTCCAAGGATGGAGACTCAAACACTCCCCTGGCAAGCCTGTTCCAATACTTGACAACCCTTTCAGTGAACAGATTTTTCCTAATATTCAATCTAAAACTCCCCTGGTACAACTTGAAGCCATTTCCTCTTGTCTTATTGCTGGTTATTGGGAGAAGAGTTTGACCCCCACCTGGCTACAACCTCCCTTCAGGTAGTTGTAGAGAGTGATAAGGTCCCCCCTGAGCCTCTTTTTCTCCAGGCTGAGCACCCCAAGCTCCCTGAGCTGCTCCTCACAGGACTCGTGCTCCAGACCCTTCACTAGTTCCACTGCCNTGAAGCCATTTCCTCTTGTCTTATTGCTGGTTATTGGGAGAAGAGTTTGACCCCCACCTGGCTACAACCTCCCTTCAGGTAGTTGTAGAGAGTGATAAGGTCCCCCCTGAGCCTCTTTTTCTCCAGGCTGAGCACCCCAAGCTCCCTGAGCTGCTCCTCACAGGACTCGTGCTCCAGACCCTTCACTAGTTCCACTGCCCTTCTCTGGACACACTCCAACACTTGTAGTGAAATGTCATCCTTGTAGTGAGGAGCCCAAAAGTGAACACAGGATTTGAGCTGCAGCCTTACCAGGAGGGTACACTGGTTCAGGGGGACAATTCCTGCCCTGGTCCTGCTGGCCACACCATTATTGATACAGGCCAGGATGCTGTTGGTTTCCTTGGCAACCTGGGCACAAGCTGGTTCATGTTCAGCCCCTGTCAAGCAACAACCCTGGGTCCTTTTCCACCAGTCATCTTTCTAGCCACTCTGCCCCAAGCCATGGTTCCCAAACTATTGCTTCTGCTGCACAGTGTCTGCCTGGGACCTGGTAGGAATAAGAAGTAAAACTGCCATTACAGTAGAAGTGTAGATCATGGAACTTGGTCTTGAATGGATGAAGTTTCATGCAGAAATACAACTTTGTTTCAAGATATTTAAGAAACCATTCATGGGACCACATGGAGGGACAGGAAAATCTTTGCTTGTTCAGCTTTCCTGCCTGAAGCCAAGAACTCCCCCAAGGTTTGAAAGGTTTTGAAGATAGGGTGTGTGATATAACTAGAAGTTTGTACTTTCTAAACAGCAGTTTTCCTCATAAAGTGGCCTAGATGGCATTCAAGTACATGGGAGTACCACACATGCACCATGCTGTGACTATGAGCAAAACCAACAATGCCTGCAGGCATTACAAGCACAGCAAATCTGCCCAGCCAAACCTAGACTCCCCTGAAGTCTTTTTCTGTCTTGAATTTCAACAGAGCCAGAATTTTGCCCCGCATCTATTTTCATTAGATAACCTTTTTTAGGTTTCTTAGAAACCTCCACACTGTTTCTTAGCCAGCAGGCATCCCATAACCTCCATCTGCCCAGTACCTTCTTCCCATTTAGATCCCTGTCCATCTTTCTGCAAGGAATCACTTAACATGAGTTGCTGCTTTTTCATTATGTGATTATTTTCGGTATTTGTAGGGCCTTTCCTGATCTGTCTGGATATGCTATGTCAGCCTAAACCATGTCTCTGCATTTGCTGCAATTCCTCCCTCAGACTGTGTCACAATGATTCCCTTTCCCCTCCATTCCCCCTGCAGTGAGACTTCAGGTTTGTGAGGGGAACCAGCAGGACTGGTCCTACTAGAAAGCTCCAGCTCACATCTGCTTCTCACAGGTGAGTGGCTCCCATCCCTTGATGTGCATGGAGATGAGCATGCATGCCCACAGAAGCATCCCATGGAGGTGTCCCATTTAACCCTTTGCATTCTTTCCAGAAAATTTGGCTGGATCACAGCCCTGCCATGGGCACCAAGAAAAGCTGTCCTGAAAAGCTGTCCTTTAAAGCCGTGAACTGATGATGTTGTCAGCACATAGTGTTCATTCCCAAGTCATGAAGTTTATTCTGGGACCACTTGAGAGCTTCAAAGCTCTTTCCTTGCCAGGAAAATATCTGTGCTGTTGAGCTCTCCTTCAGATTCTCTCCACATGCCATAAAAGAAATGTTCAGAAACATAATCTGAGGGGGATCGGGCTGCAAGTTCTTCTTGTCTCCATCAGCTTCATGAGGCATGAAACCTGAGGGTGCTGTAGGAATCAGGCAGCCTTTCTAATGCACACCAGCTGTGTCACATGCCTCCAGAAGGGAGGCAAGTGCTCATGTGTCCCTCTTGCTTCAGACTCCACCCTTGCTGGTACCCTGCTCGCTTGGAAGGACCCTATTGCTTGTAGCTAGGACTGCTGCTAGGTAAGCAAATAGGAATGACGTGTTCTTCCCTTGGGGAAAGAGTGAGAGGTGAAGGATGGTCTTGTGACTGAGACACTGAGCTGTGTCAGAAAATAAAAATTTCTGTTCCAATCTCTGTTGCTCAATTCTTGAGTGACCTTGACAAGTCACAGCTACTGTTTCAGTTCCTGGTTTTGATCTGGGGAAGATAATGGTTTCTTGTTCCTTTGTCTGTGTCAGTGTTCATCTTTCTGTGCCACGGACTTCCCTCAACTGTATGTTTGTGTGTCATCCAGCACAGTTAGACCATAACTCTGGGTGAGCCTTTAGGTGCTATTATGGTACCCCTAAGCAAGGACAGGAGTGGAGCCAGTGGAGTGGAGCATGCATGGGCAATGCACTGATTCTGACAGCTTCTCGCTGGTCCTGTTCTCTTGGTGCATTTTGACTCAGCAAAGGCTGTCACAGTCTCTCGTGTGTGAACTCTCTGCTCTGAGCTACAAATAACTACCACAGCCTCAAACAGATGAGCACCAGGTGCTAAACATTCACTGTCAAATGCTGCATTGTAAGTGAAGGCAAAGAGTTAACCTCATTTGTGTACCTCATCACCTCAGGATGTTGAGATGTGGTCTCAGTTCTGCTGACACTGACCTGAGGAGAAAAGCTAAATCAAGCTAAATAACCCTCAGTACAGAGGGCTTACGTGCCACCATTTGGAAGGCCACAGAAGTGCCAAATGCCCAATGCCCAAGTCCTTTGGAAAGGAGTTGATGGCAACAAAGCAATGTCTGTTTTGGAAATTCTATGTAAAATTACTATAATTGTATAGGGGACTGTCTAAAAAAAGGAAGCCACTCCTGCAAGACAGACAGCACTCAGAATTCAAGTCGGAGATGAAGGGAGAATGTGTGTCCATGAAAAAGAGGTGTTTCCTCAGTAGGACTCACCTGTTGGTAGGCTGTTCTTGGGCCATATGATCTCAAGCTAAATCAGCTACTGAGGAGGACTTGATGTCACCAGAAATCAACAGGAGGGTAAAGCCCTGTGTGAAGGGGAACCAGAGGGGAACCTTTAAACCAGAGCTGTTTAAAGGTAAGATCCTGCCTCAGGATCTAAACCTGGGTCAATTCTTCTATACCCTGAGCAAAAAAAGGCCTATGGGATGGAACAAGGTGAGCTGCGAGGGCAAAACTGGACGGAGGACAACAGAGAAAGATCTTGTAAAGAAAATGAATGGAAAAAAGGAGTAGGGATGAGAAGGTCTGAGAGAATGGGGTGAAGGAATGAAGTTAGTTAGGAAAAACAAAAGACAAAAAATTTAGAGGATGTGAAAAGACAGATTTTTAGTGGCCTGTGGAGATGCAATTGTTGAGCCAGGTGTACCTTGAAGCACACCTTGAAAGATGTATCTGTGGCCCACCTGGTAGGCCTTGGAGAGGAATATCTTATACATTCCTCTTACCTTTTGATCTGCATTGGGAAAAGAATGTTACTATGGCTCAGTTCTCTTCTTTAGGATCCCTGAATACCAGAGCAAACTAAAGCCAAACTATTTTCCCAAACATGCTTATAAAGAGTGACATTTTTTCAATGCTTTGAATTCCTTAAACTCCTTTCTCTGATTTGAATAATCCCTACAAAGCTATGTGATTTCAGGTATATCTTGCTTACAGCAAAGGCAGATTTAGGGAATGAGACAGCTTAACAGAGATATCCCAAGCCCAGAAGGACAAGGTCTTCTTTCATCAGGAAATAGCTTTACAGGCGGTTCCTGTTGTTTTTCTAGGCCAGTTTGAAACTTGGTGCTGGCTTAGATCTAGTATGAAGCTTCAGTCTTTCACCCAAGCCAGCCACCTGCTGATTCTTCCTACTCAGAATATTCTCTGTGTGTGTGTGAGGTTCCTCAAGAGCTATGGCAACTACCATCAGATTTCCTTGTTTTATTGGAAGTTTCTCAGTAGTCGGAGGTTCTATGTCAGAGTCATGGGCTTAACTGAAGTTCAACTTTCATTTTATTTAGTTAGTGTAACTTTCCCTGACCGTTGCTGAGAAGAGCTTTAAAATATGAAAATTAGAAGTTTAAAAGCCAGAAAAAAAATTTAAATAATTTTGAAAGAATAGTTATAAGTGAATGCCATCATTGCTAGTTGCCTAATTTGTGATTTTTAAACAGATTGTGTTTTTCAGAGATTCTGAAAAGGGAAAATGTGATGGTAGCCAGTGCATTTGTGTAATAAATTTTCTGCAGCATTTTAAGATAACTTAGGCAAATGTGTGATCCAAAGTGTCAGGTTACTTTCTTTCTGTGTATTTTTTTCCAAAAAGCTGTTTACTTCGAAATAGAGTGGCCAAAACAAGTGAAAAATTTCACAAAAGTGACTCACTAATGGAAGCGAAGCCGAGGGCTTCTTAGAATTAGGAATTCTCCATAGATAAAAACTATTCCATTGTCTGAATGAATCGCACTGGGATTGCACATGTGTTCTGGCACTTCCATCAGCACACCTCCCACTTTTAAAAAGCCTTAAAATGTTGTGGTTTGCTATTACAACATGTCAGAAATTGTGCTGCCCAGGCCCAGGAGTCACCTTTGCCTCTGACTCCTACAGAGTCCCCTGGTAATGCACAATGACATTACTCCACACATCCAGGTGTTTTACTTGGCCTTCCAGACAAGCAACAATGTCCGACCCCAATTAATCTTTGCAGCATCAAAACCAATCAGACCATAAAACACTTCCTGACTAAATTAGCAACCTCTATTTACTGTCGCTTTTACCATAATTCATTAATAACACTTAAGAGCTTTCACTCTGAAAGCACCCCACTGGCTATTACAGGCCACACCACACATCATGGAAAAACAATTGCAGAGTGACAACCACCACACACGTGGCTTGGGTCCTGGCTCTGTCTGCTGTGCCTAACAAATCCAGTCTGCAAACCTAGAGAGCATCTAGGAAGTCTCATGGTGTCTGTCCCCCCTGAGCCCCCAGGAGCAGCCAGCAGGTGTATCCTCAGCTGCCTGCAACCTGCCAGCAGCCCATTCTCCTGCTGATGCTGCAGTGCTCAGCTACAAGCCCTGGGGCAAGACCGAAGTGCTGCTGGCAGTGGAGGCACAGAGCTAGGACATGGATGTGCCAGGACACTTGGCCCAGCAGAGACTTTCTTAGTTTTGCTAGCACAGTGAGGAAAGTTCAGCTGGCCTTGACACAAGGGCAAGTTGACTGCTGTGTTACTATTGGTCCTTCTTGTAGGTTCTCAAATGTTCCCCTTCCACTTCCATCTGGTTCTGGATAGAAAGGTATCAGCCTCTGAACACAAGGCTGATGAAACCTGTTGCTTTCTCCTTCCTTGCAACATGAAGTGAAGGGTAATGTAATCAATAGGAGGGACTGTCCAGAATAGCAGGGTGCAAAAATAGTACATCCTCTGTGTGTGTGTGTTTTCCCCGTGACCCCCTCTGTTTCATAATATAGTCAAGGCAGGGTTTCTCTTGTTTCCCTGCTTGTGCAGAAGTCACTGTAGATGGTCAGGCACCACGTCAAATACTCCACATCCACCAGGAACCCAGATCCTGGCTCCTGTGCAGTCTGCTCAGGAAATCAAATCCACTGGGCAGCAACAATAAATGTTGTTGCTCAGCTAGAAGACTTGACTCACTATCAAGAAAGAAATGAAAAATTGTTGAAATTAAAAGCATTTATCTTAAAAGCCCATTGGACACTATTCCCCAGGCTATCTGGCACCACCGTCAGTCTCCATCATGACAGCACCCACACAAGTTGTAATCAGGACCAAGTGGTCACACTGTTGGCTTCTTTCCACACCTCCCAGGCTGCAGCACAATAATAAAAGCATCTCTTGCATTTCATATTGTCTGCAACCTTAGAAACACCAGTAGAAAACAAAAAGGTATTAAAGAGGCTCTACCAATGAGACCAAGCTGATTTGTGGCCTAAAGGGGATATGAGTAAAGATTTAAATGGTCATTTTGGTGTGTGCTTAACTCAATTTACAGCCATCCACACTATTTCCATGCTGGTGCTTATCTGGGCCCATTTTCTGGCATTTCTGGTGTTTTTCTGGCTCTCTTTGGTGCACTTGAGAGCTGGCAGCACAGAGAGCACAGGGGTGACCTGAAGAAAGAGGGAGGAGTGCAGTTATCCAAGCCTGGAGAGAACAACACAGAAACAACACTTGGCAGGAATACAGAAGTCTCAGTAAAGAGATAGAAGGCATAATGAAATCAGCAGACCTATGATGTAGGGCCAAAGCTCTTGGAACCCAGGATTTATGATGTCCCACCAGTTATGAGAAGGGCAGACTTTTTTCCTTATTTCTTTTTTTCCTAAATAGATGGTATGTTATGACAAGACTCCCTTGGCAGTGGAATTGCATGAATAATGTGGCTGTACTGTACCCAAGTAAATCATATTTTGTTCTCAAACATTCCCAAATGGTGTTTGTGCAATTCTGAAGTCTTAAAATCCTACCTGCCTGGCAGAAGTTTGGCTGCAGTAATCAAAAGGAAGTGATGCATCCTGTAGGATAGGAAAGCCTCTCCAGGACTGCAAGAATGTGGAGATTCCAGGGGTGCCCAGAAGAAACTTCACCCACTGTGTATCTGAAGCTACTTCTTGGTTGACAGCAGCTGTTGGATACCATGTGACACCATGGCAGACCATTGCTTCAGGAAATAGAAAACTGTCAAGCAGATGCTGCTAGGACATTCATGGTGGGAGGAAGTACTAGGAATTTTTATTTAGGTCCACCATTTTCAATAGTGACACTCTGTAAAGTACGTTTTTAAGGAGCTGCTCTGTCATTGCTTTTACAGAGCATCAGAAAGCATCTTCAGAGGTGTAGGGCTGCAAGATACCATGTGAGAGCATTGGATCAACATCTGAGCAGGGTTCTCTTTAAGGTCTCCTGACCTTAAAGAGGTCAGGACTCCAAATACTGACAAGTGGCACTAAAAAAGAATGAACAAGCAGGAGCACAGAAAAGTGGAATAAATAACTAAAATATTACTTTGAGTCAGTGAGAGAATAACTAAAAGAAACATGCTGAGCTATTTATTTCTAAAAAACTTAGAGAAACCTGTTACTAGGCAGCAAACACCTCATAAGCTAAGTATCTCTAGAAAGGGAAATGCTATGTAAAAGAGGTTTGTAACTAATTAAACAGGAAATTTTTATTTTTTATTTTCAATTTGATGTTCTATCATTGTTAACAGGAAAAACAGAGAGGATGCTGTGGTAACTCAAAGCTTCTGGTGTGACTGAGGTTCTTAGTGGCCCATATGGATTCCAGACCACCCACCTACCCACCCCAGCCCTTAGTCAAGTCAAAACAAAGCATTGCATTTTTGAAGAGTTGCAGCTATGGCAAAAAATATAGGCCTCTAAAAAGCTTGTTATTATACCCTGCCAAGATAGTTTTTTGATGATAATTTCTGTTAATTTGGCAACACAAATAAAACACCAGTATTTTTTATTATGGTACGTGATGTGAGGTGGAGGCTCTTTGGCAGGTATTCATCTTTAGGGCTCATCTCTCAGGCATAGGAGATGAAGGGGGCAGGACATGGTAGCATCTTCTCACAGTTGCTAATTCTCACAGACTCATCTCAGTGAGACAGGTTCTCCTCTCTACAATGTGGTAAAATGGGAATAGTGCCCTAGAAATTACCAGCGCAGAGCCAGCGCGAGGTCATCACTGCAGTGCGAGGTCATGAGCGGCTGCTCCTTATAGAGCAACAGGAGACATCCTGCTCCCAGACAGCTGAGTTTCTACAGGAGAACAAAAAAGTCTGTGGTGTGTAGCCAGGACTACTGCTCCTGCACCTTCCAGATGGTCCTCTGTGAAATTTTCTAACCCGAATGATCTAAGAGCCTAATTGCCATTTACATGTAAAACTAGACCCCTAAGCAGTTTGTGCTATGCCTGCAATGTGTTCTGCAGCTGTTAGGTTTCTAGTTTTGAAAGCAGTGCCTTTATTATATCCCCAAAGATGGCGCTTTCCCCAAAATACGCTTGGCTTGTTGGCTGAAGCCAAAGTGCCCATTGGAGGGTCAGCCAGTGCTGCTCTCAGAGCCTGATACAGTGCCCTGTGAAATATCTTTGCAGAGCATTTCTGGAGGCTGTTGCGACACTCAATAAACTCTAGTGTCAAATTCTTATGGCTGTATTTTCAACAGGTGTTCTTTCATTATAGCAGGCAGCACCTGTGATTTTCTGACTCTGAAGGCCTTGAGGTGCCAGTGCACCTCTGTGTTCACACTTCTATTGGGACACATCATACTTTTACTTCTGCTCTTACTGGGATTCCTCTTTCTCTAGCCAGAAACTTTTGAACAGGATGAGCTCTACAACACAGTCTATATCACACTGAGTTTGTTTGAATTTTTTGGGTCCAGATCTGACAAAACCAGATAAGGAGGTTGAGCATTTCAAGGAGAAGCTGGTAATTTTCACAAGCGATTAGTTTCACATAGGAAAAAAAGAAAAAAAGAGAAACAATAGAAATGTTAGTTTTATACCAGGAATCAAGAAAAGGTGGGTTTTTTCAGTTTCTAGATCTTTTCTGTAATCATCTGAGGCCATGCACAGAGGTGTTCCCCTGTCTTTGGAATTGTTCAGCTCACACTATCCTTGTTGTCCTTGCTGCCATCTTGTAGCAATTAAGTAGGGAAGGTTCATAACGTTAGTCCCAGCTGAAAAGTGAAGGAGCATGGCACAAAGTGTTGCTCCTCTGGCTGCTGTGGGGTGAGGTGGCTGTGGTTCACGCATCATCCCCATGGTTCCAAAGAGCTGGCAGGAGCAGATGCTTCTGAGCTCATCCCAAGTCATTGGCTGCCCACCTGCTTTCAGCATTTGTCCCAGCCAAGCTCCTCTTTGAGGCTGTGGAAAGGATTCCTCAGTGGATGGAGGCAGAAGTGCCACTTGTAGGGCCAGGGTTAAAGGATCAGGGGTTGTGGGAGCAGTTTTGAGCTGTTGGGACTGAACTCACTGTCTCTTCCAAAATAATGGATAGCACTGCAAATCAGGGTAAGTCTCTCCCTGCTGAGAGGATATTTTAACATCTCCCACAAGCAGTCTGATCTTTGAAGCCTGATGCAATGCATTCCAGCTTCTCATGACAGAAGACACAAGCCTGTAAGAGGGTCATGGAAGAGCAGAGTGTTGGATCTTTTTTGCTAGAAAATGTTATTAAGAGTGGAGCCTTTTACTTCTGCCATTTAACTTGCACATGAGACACCCAGAGATGGATATTAAGACATGGATTATGACTCAGGAACATCAGACTGAGCAGAGCAAACTCCTCAGTGAAAGAAGAGAGGGAGAGAATAGCTGGAGCAATACAACTCAAGGTCAGCTATGTGGAAGAGAAGCAAAAGGGCTGCAGGCTTTGGAGGCCAGCAGCTCCTGGATGTAACTCCTGCCTGCTTTTCTCAAGTGGGACTGTAGGAAAGGATCCTGCATATTGTGACAATATTTCATGACGGCGAGTTTTGGGAAGCTCTCCAACACTGTGACAAGCCAAATTGCAAGAACTCTGATGGATGAATCTCCAAGTGTTGGAAATTATGTGATTTGTCTACACAGAGAAATTGCAGAGGCTTTAAATATCCTGGAGTTAAAGCTCTGTGATCTCTGCTGTGAATGAAGATTATATTTGTATAAAGGTGTATGATGCCAATACAACCATTTCAGTATGTGGGGGGGAGGGGGAAGAGAGAGAACACACTTCCAACTGAAATAGTTATGCCTGTAGGAAAAAAAAATGGCTTGGAACTACTTAAGCAGAATATCTTTATCATACCAACTAGCTCCAAAAGGCTGCATTACAGTCATTAGGAGATGAAATTAATATCCTAGACTAAGACTAGTTTTGAGGCTGTAATAAACTGGTCTGCCATACCTGCTAGCTCTAAGGAGCTGGAGGAAACTGGCCTGAAGGAGAGATCATTTTCTTTTTCTTTTTCTAGTTCCTCAGCAGACATGGCTGTGGAGCTCTTTATTGGCAACAATATATATCATAGCTTCGGTAATTCACATGGGAGTGGAGTTCAGGTTAAAAGTTACTTAGATAAACTTAGCATTTTTGCCCAAGTCCCCTGGCTTCCCAAGCAAACATGAATTATTCTGGATTTTCTCAGATCTTCTGAGCCAAAACAACTTCTATGGGGCTAGATGGGCTGACTATATAGAGCTGTATAGTACTTTTCTGTACATACGTATCTGGGCTTGGGCTTGAGCTCCACTCCACTGGAGTGTAAATTGATGGTGGAGTATAAGTACCAGCATATTCCTAGATTAGCCAGAATTGATTTCATTTGCCTAATTCCCCATAGAATTCAGAAGACATTTTTCTAGGCAGCAGTGAAAGCAAGGGACTTCCTGCACCCTCTTCTAGGAGCGCAGGGGAGGATATCTTCTACAAACAGATGCCACAGAGATGGCTGCCCTGGCAGAACAATAGTGTCCCAAAATAGTGGCTGCCAAGGACCTAGCAGAGGAGGGGGAAAAGATCAGGTGAGTAGATGGGGTAGAGGTCTCCAAATAGATAATTCGGCTGATGCAGGGGCTGGTGTTCTGAAAGGGAAGCTTTGACTGCCTGACTGCCAGTTTTCCTGTCTGGTGAACAAAGAGTTTCAGTGTTGCTTCACCATGATGTTTCTTCACCTTTCATAAGACCTACAATTACATGAACTCACTAAATAATCACTAAACTTTGTCTCCGTTAAACCTATAATACTTCAGCAAAGTTGTAACCAGTTTACAGTGACACTACTAAATTTATCCAAATCTCTTTTCTAGCCTATGTGATTTAAAACTATGTTATGTATTAGTCTGAGTGTGGACAACTGTACATTATTCTAGTTTTATATAGAATAACAAAGACCTGTGTAGTTCAGTAACCTACATGCAGGAAAAGGAATATAGCAAATTGCTGTGTTTGACTGCAGCAACCCTGCCTCAGTTGCTTCCCTGTAATGAGAACAGACCTGCTTCTGTCCAGGGCTTACATATTTCTGAACGACAGACAAAGGCTAAAGGTTGAGAGCAGCTTTCTTGCTTGCACTAGGAAAACTGAAGTCAACAATGTAAGCAGCTTATCATCTGAAATATTTATGCATTCATCCCTCTAAAAGCATCTATCTTCTCTGCAAAACTACAGTGAAGCAAAATGCACTTCCTGCTGCTTAGAATAGCTATCAAGAGCATCTTCATTGATTATTGTGAATTTCAGGTTATTTTCTTTAGTTCTCTTTACTGCATCTTTTGTCTTTATAGAGGAGGTCAGCCTTCCTGGAGGGCACACAAAACCTCACTGAATGCAATGCTTATGAACAAGGGTCATTGCAGAAAATGGCTTCCAGTGTCAAATATTTTGCATTAAAATTGTCCACCCAGTGAATCCCTCTTACTCAAGTTTATTTTGATATTTGATGGGTTTAGGACAATAAAAAGAGCAGAAGTACACAGATCAAAATCCTACTTCATTTCTTGGGCTACTCTGTGTCAGAGTGGATACTTGATAACTGGACCCTATGAATGGAAAGGGAAAGAGGGTACAATAATTTAAGCATTAGTCGAGGTTTCAAAGACCTGTGTTCAGTTCTTAGCTGTCAAGTGATCTAAATCTCTCCATTATCCACCTATGATACACTTTTAACAGCTGTAGCCTTTTTCTGTAAGGAGTCTTATGAAAGTGAATGCATCAGCACCTAGAAAATGTCTGGGTATCATACAGCTGTGCCAGCCAGTAATGCAAGCAATGTATTGAACAGCATATCAAAGAAAACATTTTCTCATTTGCCATATTAAGCTATGAGTCTTAGAAATGGTGAGGTAGTGTGATTTTCCTCTTCCACTGATTTCCAGCATTTTAGCATTTTTTGTAGCCTTCTGTAGTCCTTTTGGGTTCCTTTCCAAGCCAGGAGATAACTCAGGTGTGCCTTCTGTACTGTGCACACCAGATACACAACATCAGGACATGATGTAAGAGGTGGTGAGAAAGTGTTGTGTGGATCCATGAGGGATCAGGAAATTTCCCTTGATGTCTCTGTCTACGAGAAAACCCAGAGTGCTGGAGTTATAGATATGTTTCTCACTTGAGCTATTAGGAACGTGATGAAATTGCAAATACTCTCATCTCCTCTTCCCTGAAACCTCTCTCTAGCCTTGGCTGAAATTGCAACAAATGCTTTCTTCACTTGGGGGAAAATAAAAAGGGAAGTCAAAAAGTGGGAAAATAAAATTATCTTCAAAATGTAGTTGGAGCTGATGCTGTAAATTCAGCTGCTCAGTGGCTGCTTTGCAGTTGTTTGTTGTTTCTGCCATCACCCACTAATGTAGTTGAAAAGCTAACTACTGAAGTCATTGAAAGCCTTTTGATTTACTCTTTCCTCTGCTTTATATCCAGTATATATTTTTATAAGTTGGGCTGTCATTACAGTGAAGGTGAAATTTCTGTCCTTTTTCTGGAGACTAATTGTATAAGAAAATAAAACCCCAAAATATTTATAGTATCAATTGCAGTGTATCTGAGTATACCTAGAGTCTAAAAATACCGATTTTAATTAGCGACCTCTTCGGGGTGAGGCGAGAGCTCCATTTTTAGTTACAAGATATTGGTGGAGGTGGAACTCCAGGACAGTTTCAGGGCAATAAGTAGCACGGATTTTGGCAGCACATTTCTTAGCCCAGCAGAGGAGTGGGGAGGGCTCGTGACTTTGCTGCTCAACCTCTCAGCATGCTTGCACTGTAACTACAATGTGACTGAGACATCTTTAAAACCACTGTGTTCTATATTAAAGATGCCAGTGATGGCTAAGTGATTAAAACAGAGGAGTAAGAACTGCTAGACTGCTAGAACTGCCTACTGTTGTGGGGAAGCAATTATGTACTAAATACTAAAGCCAGATATATTTGATGGAAAGAACTGGAACTGGGCTTGTAAAGAATGAATTAATCAGTGATATAAATCAAGTTTTTCAAACAGTTATATTAGAGAATTCTCCTTTCAGTTCTGCTTTTGTGTTCCCATTGGCTTGTGTGTGTGTGTGTGTTCCTAAAGTGAAAGGCAAGATGAAACTACACTGTCAAATGATTTGTCAAAACTATACTGTCACATTCTTCTGTCTGACTAGTGTGAAAAAACGAGGTTCACTTCTGGTAAAATATAAAAGGTTTAATAAGAATAAAGACAATAGGAGACAGACATAAAGCAAATGGTTAATACGGCCGGGTTCCTTGGCATTCAGCCAAGAAGCACACCTTAACTCCTAGAAGCATTCCCTTATACATGTTTTTACCAATTCCCCCCCACACTTCTTTCATCCTGTAAATCAGCATTTTCTTATCTTCTTCTGCATCTTCTTATGTTGCTAGTCTGTGCATTCTTCTGATCAATAATTCTCTTCTCCTGTATTCAAGCGTCATTTCTATCAGGACAGACGGATCTCCTGTTTATTTTGTTCTTTCCTGAGCTGGCAAAAGCTTTTCTTCACATCCTGCTATTTCTAAGCTTTGTCAGCAACAAAAGAAACTATATTCATATGATAAAGTTTTTCAACATTATACATGTAGTATTCACTTCAACATTAGTGAAAAGCCAATAATATAATACATACTCATAACATATAGTTAGGGTTACATGCATTAACTTACACATTATTCAAACATTTCTTTGAGTTTAGGTGTCACAGTGGTCTATTGTTTTCTGAGTCTTCCTGTCTTAGCTTATCATCAATAAATTTTGGGTGACTTGTTTTCACGCTCTCCTTGAGGAAAGTTATGTGTCTTCCTCCCCTCTTCCGGGCATTTCCTCCCATCTGCTGTTCTGGTTTGTGTTACTGTTATCTTATCACATGGATAAGTCAGGAAAAAGATAACCTGACATATTTTAGTCATACAAAGGACCCACATGGCTAACAATACATACTTAACTTATGAGATTGCAAGCGACCAAAATCATAATTTAAACTAGATTTAAATACTTATCAATAACATACAAATGAGAAAACCAACCTTATTATATGTGTTTATAACACTAGCCTTGTTGGGCAGGGTTAATATTGCTTTGAAAACTGAATTTAAGGTCATCTGATTCACAAAACCTCAATCTTAAATATTATATTAGGGAAGTGGGGGGGGGGGGCAGGGGGGACCCTTTATCTTACACAATGCTATAAAATAGTAATTGTAATTGAACAGCAGTTGTGTCTTGTTATTTCTATTGCTCTGAAATAGTAATGATAGAAGACCATTTCCTTGCTTGTATCTAGACTCCTGCAGATGTTACTGCAGGGTAGCTTGGGAAGAAGCTACCATTTGCTACCAGGAGTACCAGCCTGTGTGCATGCTCTGACCTTACAATAAGTTTCAGTCATCTTGCTTCCTTTTCACTAAACAAAAGTCCCTTAAAGCTTTCAATTACTGCTGCATAAAAAAGATGTGAGAAAATAAGTAATATTAACTTATTCCTGTGCTTGTGCAGTAATAGCTCTGCACTGACTTCAGAAGAGCAATATCTGGTTCTGAGAGCAAAGAGGATCATACTGGGATTCACAGGCTGTGGAATTTTCAACAGGGCCTGAAGGAGAGGGGTCAGCACCCACTAGTCCATGGAGCTCCCTTACACCCTTGTGAAAGTACCTGTGCTGTGCTTATCTCTGCATTCCTAGTTACTAGCTCCAAATAGTTTAGGAGCAGTCAAGTTATTGCTCCATGCTATGATTAGTCTGATACACTGTTCATGTGCTATCATCTGGGACATCTGGGTCGTTTAGGGACACAAACAGCTATCAGCAGTAGGTTAGGATGGATGAAGGGCTTGAGCAAACTCTGCTGAAGCCAGTGTGAGCTTTTCCCATGACTCTGATCTGAAGCTAGATAGAGACATATTTTGGCATGAAATTTATGCATACTTCTTAGTCAGTCTCCCTGTAGGAAAGCATGGAAATAAAACGTTGAAGGAGGGCTTAAGAGAAACTTGTTCAGCTGTGATCAGTGGTGCACTTAAGACTGTGCTCTCAGGCATACAAGCTGGTCTGTTCCAACTTCACCAACTTCATTTACAGTGTGTTTACCTGTTATATTAAGGGACATGGAATGTTTGGTGGATTGTCCTTTTAGATGCTCTTTCTCCTCCAGCTGTTGTCAAATACAACAAACTGTTGCACAGCTGCTGAATTTATGCTGTTGTAAATGCTGACAGCATTTCTAAGAACGAAAAGCTCAGTCTGAAATGAGCCTTGTTTCTCAATGGCAGGAGCAGTGGCAGCAGGTGCTTGCTAAGAATACCTCTGGAAGAGGGAGGAAGAGCAAGTATGCCTGTACGTATCACTTTGCACACTGACACTCTTCCCAAGGCAACTGAGGAAACAAGCCAGCTAAGGCTGAAAATGGCAGCTATTTGACAATTCTTCTGTCTAATTCTGTGAAGATTTAACCTGTGTGTTTGTCACAAATTCATTTTAAGAAACAACTGTTAAAAGAAATCCTCTTATTTTTCTGCTGCCACAGTGGTAAACATTCACCTCCACCCTGTGTCTATGTTTTCAGCCAGTAGGAATTCACACAAAGTAGTCAGTACATCTTTATTACTGGGAAGTTGCACGGTCTGTGTGCAGATGTTCCTGCTGTTAACTTGAAAATCTGGCTGTGTAATGCCAGAAACATTTATAAATCTGGGATTCTCTTCCTGGGTCTGCTGCTGAAGCCTGATCATTTGACTGTAGTTAGTGGAGACCCCACAGAAGATACACCAGCAGGACTGGTACAAGTACTACTCTCTAAAGAAGTAGTTACTCAGGTGACCAGAAGGAGCTGCTCAGGTGCATTTATTTTAAGTTAGAAAGTGCCCTTGAAGGTAAAATCTTCTAAGTAGTCACAGAATAGGTGCAGCAGTGATAGCAATTTCTAACAATGTCTTCAAGCTCTGACCATAATTAGACTCTGTGTCATGGTGTCTGTCCTTGAATTCATACCTACACCTTGTAATGATGTGGTTTTATGTGGATAACTCTCCACCAGGAACCAGAGAAGGATGTTCATTTACGCTGCACCATCATCAAATTAAATTGTTGAAATTAAAATTAGTTTTGGCCACAGTACTTTGGGCTGATTTTTGGTTATGTAAGAGCATGGTAGATGCCACCTGTATGTATTAGAAGAGCTGGGAAGAGGGATGGGTATGAGATGCTAATGTTTGCAGGTAATTAGCTTGTTCAGGCTAGATAAATCTGGAAAGAGTGAGAAGCTTCACAGGGATATAGCCAAATCTGGGGATGGGCAGCAGGCTGTGTAAGTGTGTGGGTGTACTCCAGTGAGTATTGGGGAACTAGAGGCATGTGGGACCTATTAGTGAGTTAACTCTATTACTGCAGCCACACAGCCAAGGCACTTACAACCACTGCCTGTCTAATGGTGCTTCATTAGCACCATGCTTTTGAAATAAGTTCTATCTATTATGGATTGCAGGACAAATTTATATAATTTCTCATATTTTGCCCAGATATTGGCCTCTCACAGGAAAAAAATACCACGTACTGGATGATCTTGAGTGAACTAATCCAGCACAAAAGTTTTTAAAAGATAAAAAGCTTTGTAGTCCATTGCCATTCTTCTGAATCGTTCACCTTATTAACTTCATCTCCTCATAATACCTCTTTTCAACAGGAAGCTATCAAGTGGATTCCAAGAATGTGTTCATCCTGACCCAGCTCATTCAGATTCATTTGTCTCATGACAAAAAGTATAGACAGAATACGCCAGGTGTACAGAAGAAGATAAATAGTTCAGATATCTATGTGGAACCACTGTAAGTAGATCTTCTCTCTCCAGTAATGTAATTTTATCTTGCTGTATCTAATTGCAGGTGGTTGCTGAATCTAATGATGAGATTGCTCTGTTTTCTGTCTTAACAATGTCTCTAAAGCCTGAAGCAATGAGAGAAAAATCAAGATTATTTAAAATTATCTGGACTGATTGATTCCACTGATGCACAGAAGGTTATTTTTCTTGGGCTTTCATAGATTTCAGTAGTTTGAAACTACATTGTCTTCTTTTATGGAAAAGTTCTAAAAGCTCCTGTAAGGTGAGAAGATTCATGAATTGATTTAGTAGTCAATCACCAAAATGTGAGACAGAGACTGAACTAGCCAAGTGTTCTCTTAGATACATTGCCCCCAAAAGCCATTTCTGACATTTCTAAAATGTAAAATGATGATGTGATGCTTCTGATTTGGTGATAATTTACTGATTTACCTGTGATTTGCATGAGAATTTCTGGTTCCAAAAACAGACACAGCTGGTTGTTCTGCACTGTTAAAGCACATTGGTGGACTCATATTCATGGTCAGTGTGCCACCTGGAACAAAACTTGGGAGTCTCCTTGCCAGCCATAGACCTCTGATACTTGAGCAAGAGCTGGCTCACCATTCAGCCACAGGTGTCTGTTCCATTCATACCTTTCCCCATCTTTTAAATTGTTCAGCAGGTTTGATCCCTGCACTAGAGGGCAGTCAGAGTCAGCTGCACCAGCTGGCAGGTATGTCACACCAGCCCCAGGAAAGGTGGGACAAGTCTCAGGACCCTTCAGTCCCTCAGTATTGGCCCTTTACCAGGGCCAGGAATGAGCAGCACAAGGCACTGCCTCTTCTCTTCATGGATGAGAAACTGAAGTGCAGTGGCTGAAGGCCATGATTCCAGTAGGACAGGGCTTGGACAGCTGGCACTGGTTTCAGTAAACATTTAAGAGCTTGTGGTTGTCTGGAAAATCTGTGTGATAGCTTTACACAGTCCCTTATACCACCATTGAAGCCATCAAAGCATTTCTGTTTACAGCAAAGCTTTGAGCCATTCACAAGTCCAACTGACCTGCTCCACACGACCTTCATAAACAATTGCATTCACTTGTTTGGAAGGTCCTGCAACATCTTAAATCCTGTCTGAATTGTAAGCAAGATAGTAGGAGTCTCCATTCCCTCACCTGCTTTCTCCCCAGGGCAGCTAAACATGCCTGGCTTCTGGCTGTAGGTTGGTATGGCCTGTGCCCAGTGGCATGACAAGGACAAAGGATTTGGTAGACCCTTTTAGAGTGTGGGATCCCATGAGACAGAGTTCACCCAATATTTGGAAAGGTGAGCCATCATGTGAGTGAGGAAGTGTGTGTGAAGCACAAAGCAGAAGTAAAACTGGAACTTGATGGCAATAGGTCTGAGATGCTGAGTATTTGATTTATTTAGGGAGAAAGGAATTTTTCTCCCTCTTAGCCAGCACTGAATCATTCATGGAATTCTGAATTTGCCTCTTGAGAAGTAGGCATTGCCTGATGCCTCAGACAAGATACTAAACTTGGGGGTTGCTAGTGCGACCTGGACTAGAAGATCCTGTGCTATGCTGGAGGGAGAACTCTGGCAACCACCTGCTTGCATATTTCTGCCCTTGTGAGCAGCCAGATTCACAGCACCACAAACACGAGGAAATGATATCCAAAAAGGAACTTCACAGAAATAGCACGCTCTTAAGTGAATAGGAGATTTTTGTAAAGAGCAGTTGACTTTGCAGACTGGCCCCAAATGGATTTTGGGTAAGAGCTTGTTTTTTTTCCATCAAAAAGTCGAAAAAAGGCAGAGAAATAGAGGATGTCTTCTTATCTCTGGTTGAGGGCCACACCACCAAGCCACCTTGGTCAACCCTCCTCCTCCTTTGGCCCTCACATGCGCTGCTCAAGACTGTCTGCAGCCCGCTAGCTGCCAAGCCTGGCTTTCCACCATCTGCATCAACCTTTTCTTTTGTCCTGCTGCTGCTGTTCAGGGCTCTGTCAGTTCAAATGGCAAACACGGATACAAGCATTACCAAAAGCAAAGCCCCATGTGGAGGGGACAGTGTGCATCTGGACCTGGTCCAAATTCAGTAAGTCTTCCTTCTTCATTGCTTAAGCAGGAACCAGGAAGTATCTTCAGGGGATTTTTTTTCCCTAATTCCTGCTTATTCTATTTATAAAGGACTGGCAATTTGTAAACATCCTCAAAGCACAAGGTGCGCTCTGAGCTTTTGCTTTCTCAGGTTTCATGTCTGTTTACATTACAATAAGTCTAAATGATTAAAGGGCAATAGTAACATCTCTTTGCTTTGTTTTCTGGCTGGCATTTCCAGTCTGGTCTGGAACAGCTGAACCAAGGAAGGGATTCCCACTGTTGTCAAGGGCTCTAAATTAATATTCCAGTGCCAGTCTTACATTTCTTTTATTTTGCATACCCTAGACTCCCACCAGTTTCACTGGGTGCTGACACTTTTTGCCAATGGCAGCATCAGATCCCCCAGTAGGGATCTATCTCCTATAGAGGTTTTCTATAGGAAATTAATGTTTCATTTCCCTGTGCTGTGTGTAATCCTTTTCTGCAGCATAAAGACATAGGGAGTACAAAGCCCCACCATTCTGATTTCATAGTTTGCACAACACCTTTGTACTCTTCAGTTCTGTAGGGGACTGCATGTGATGCAGGGCAGTGAGGAGGAGGAGAGCTAGGGCCTTGGGAAGTGGTTGTTCTAATCTCTGAGACTTAGTAGCTCTTGGGGAAGACCAAAATAATTTAAAAATAAATCCAAACCCAAATCCTTCTTTAAAACGTCAGGGTCCTTTCCTTTTTATCCTTCCCCTTTCATCCTTTTTTTTTTTCACTTGCCTCCTTCTCCTTTTTATGTCTCCTCTCGTATGAGCACCAAAATTTCTTTTAACCTTCTCTCTCAATTTTTCAGACATCTCTGGCCTCAAACAGAAGCTGATGTACCAAAACCCCATGAGAGAGGTCTGTTCTTACTGTATTTCTGGCCTATTTTTGTTGTGAGGAGAGATGGGTGCCCTCTGAAGCTCAGAATGGTATCTAGGGTTTCAGATGTTTCCCCTGACCACTGTGGCACTTGTCCATCACTTGTCCAGAGCACACACTCTGTGTAAAGTACGAAGTCACCACAGGGGTGAACTGCTCTCAGTTTGGAGAGTGGAAGGGTAGGAAATGTCACTCTGCCTTCTCTTTTGTGGGGAAAACAGTGGGACACCATATCATAAAAAGACCACTTGAAAGGCAGCACAGGACAAAAGGACTGAACTCAGTCACATTTCAGGTCAGCTGGGTGCCGGGTTTTCTCTTGTCCGAGGTATGCTAGCGGTTTCAAGCATTTTTCTTCATGGCAGTGATAGTGGACAAGGTTTATGAATAAGAAACTAGAAGACAGGGACATAAAGAGGGCAATTGCTTCACAACACAAAAGTGGGGCTATTCCCAAGGAGAAAACGCTGGCCCATAAAGCTGGACCTAGACCACTTTTGGATGAGGCAGCAGGGTACACAGGAGCACAATTCCATCAGCCCAGTGCTTGCTCTGGTGCTGACAAGGAGTCAGTTGTGCCTTTTGGGTAGTTCTGCCTTTTCCTGTAGCTTTGTTGGCCAGTTTAAAACCAGCCTGTTCATGTCAGTGAAGGCTGAAGTTGAAGATGTGATTTGGGTTGTGAAAGAAGTGGCAGACCAGAAACTCAGCAACACTCCCTGGCACTCCATGTCTTCTCTTTTTCCTGTATTATCCAGTACTGCCTCCCCTTTTTCTGCCACCTTGCACCAGAAGTAACACCCTATCAGATTGATTCCTTGCATATCATTTTGGGAGCACAGACATGCTGGACTCTGTCAATGAAGTTTATGTAACATGAAAAGTATCTTTAAAAAACTTAGACAGTTCTACAGTTCTCTAAAACCCATCATTGACTGGCATTAAGCCTTCCATATAAACCTTCTTAAAAGCTCTGCAGGTCAAATCCTGCCTCTTCAATGCTTTTTCCCATAGGATTTGGTGGGCCTCAGATAGTGTGGTTAATTTAGAAGGCAAGGACTGTAGAGATGATGCCCAAGGACAGAAGTCCATTATATCACATTCATGATGCAGAATATATCCAGGCACAGGCAGAAGGGATGGTGGAGCAACAAGCCCTGTTGTATTTCACTGAACTAAGGACCAATTCCATGGCAGCAGATCTGTTGATTTAGTAGCAACTTTACATAACAGTTTTCCAGACTAGCACTGCAATTCCCAACAAAGCCCTAAAACCTTTAATAATAATGCCTTGGTTTAAAGGATTTCACCTTTTTTGCCTCTTCTGCTTTCCTTTTCCTTTGGAAAAATGCCTGACAGAAAACATATGTGTTACTTGTACACAGTAGTACCTAAAATGAGAAAACTTTCCAGAAATTTTTCTCTTCTTGTGTTAGAAGTGGATTCAGGCCTGTAAATAGATGCATTCTTTATGGCATTAGCAGTTTGTTTTGATTTTTATCAATCACATGATGCTATCTCAATATCATTTAACATTTAATCATCTTTTGTCCAAATATTAGCATTGCTAATAAGAACTCACTAAGGTGGCACTCAGGGGAGTTTTGTCCCCTGAATGCTGCCAAGTAGTTAAGTTATAATATAGTCAGAGATTTGAAAGGCTGCAGTCTAAGTACTCTACCTAGTTATAAAATGACTATTCTGAGAACTAACCATCCAGTTAGTACAATTACTTATTTCCAGTAACAGCAGGTCCAACCTGGTTCAAAGGTAAAATACCTGGTGATGTGTAATGGCATAGGCTATAGGGAAGTTCCTCTCTGAGAACAACTGTGATCACCTTGAAGCAAGTACATTAAAAATCCTTGAAGATTTGTACTGTACATGATGTTGCTAGAAAAGCTGGTTTTCTCAAATTCTAATATTTTATTTAAGAAAAAATTAATAGGCTTTTTTCTTCTCAAATAGATTGTGGCAATGTGTAGGGCAAAGCCAGCTGACACTGAACCCTAAAATGCCTGACTTAGCAGAGCAGAAAGGAAATCCAGGAAGAACACTGCTGTGTGGGGTAATCTGGAAGTGTGCACATAAGCAAATGTTCTGGTACCATGGACATTTTAGATCTGAAATATATGTGCAGCCTTTAGATCAAAGGGTTCCTAAGTGTTTTATTATGCTGATCTATCTAATAATATTGAGCAAACTCCAAAGTACCAGTATCTGGTAAACATTCACTTACCCACCTCTGATATGGAGCAATTGCAGGAATTGATCAGTTACCATCTAACAGCATGCAACAAACTCATTTCAGTTTTCTTGCAGGAAGACTGGAAGCTCTTACACAAAAATTGACAGGAGAAAGTCTTGCAGCTGATACCCTTGCCATAGTTTTATGTGCACATGCCTCAGTCTTTCCAAAGGAGCAGAGCAGACTGAATGTGAGGTTTGGGGCAAGGTCCTCAGTCCTGCTTGGGTCTGGGGATTGTGTGGGTGTCTCATGGAGTGCAGGGTGGGGAGGGTGCACAAGCACTGGCCCAGCACAGAGACCAGTAGCAACTGAGATCTCCTTGAAGGTACAGAGCAGATGGGTGGAGACTGGGGGAGAGAANGTGGGTGGGTGGGTTTGGGAAAGGGGTCAAGGAGTGTGAGTGTTTGCAAGACGTCTTCACCCATGTTGTCTGGTGTTGCACAGGTGTCTGTGCAGGCAACAGTGGCGACTTCAGCACCTCTGCCAGGCCTCTGAGTTCCAGCTACTCTGAAATATCTGGCACTGAGTGTGTACAGAGTGCCAGTTGTTGTTCAGGCTTGGAAGTGGTGTTGGTGGTACCAAGTGGAGCTGGCCCAGAAATGGCACTTCTGGGTTAGCCACTATTGGCCAAATGAACACACAAGGTGGTGCAGCCAGTGGCTCTAGGCTTGTCACAGGTGATTTAGGAGCACCAGGAAGGGCAGCAGCTCAGTAAAGGACAGGGCAGCTTGATCTTAAGAAGACAGAGAAATGGTGTGAAATTAGAAGAGGAAGAGAAGGAAACACTCATCCCATACTCCTTGAAATCTCACTGGCTCCTCATTCATAAGGCTTAATGGTGTTGCTACACTTTTCTGGCATTTGAATTGGGAAGGGTTCAAATGTTGAATATTGCAAATCAGCCAGAATCACCTTTTTCTTCAGCCAGAGGGACAGAGAAGCATCACAATTTTGCCTATTGCAGGGGGGGAAAGGGAGTTAAGCTGTTGGAGCTAGGGTATAATAGCAGTTTTTCTCAGCATGGCTGGGGTTTGGTTGGTTGTTTTTTCCTCCATACCAAGCTTTTCCAGCCCTGAATTATTTTAGTTAGAAGATGTTACTATTTTCATCTCTCATCAGTCCAAACCATTGACCTGGTACGTCTTCTGAGATAAAACACATTATTTGATATGGGATAATTGGTGTCAGGTTAAAAAAATAAATTGCGTGCTCACTAGACAAAGAGAGCCCTTAAGGACCAGGTCTCATGCTCTGTATTTGCAAATGAGTGCTGACTCAGGTAATTGAGATTTTGGCAAGATAGTCAGTACCCCACAATGTCACATTGAAGCCCAAAATATATTAAAGCATCTGTTTGCAAACATCATGCATGCACTCACCCCATTTTTTTACAGAACTATCCTAAATAAAAGGTGAAATCGTCACTGTAGTTTAGCTACAAGATTCTGAAATAAAGAACAAGCAGCATGATTTCCTCCTCAAATTCAGTGTATTATGTGTTAATTTAAAACTTTCCACTCCTGTGGAGAGCAAAAAGTGAATCTAGCTAGAGGCAAGTGGTGAAGATAAAGAGTTTGAATTGTTCTGACCCTGCAAAGAGAAAATCCCAAGCACACAAAACAACTCTTCTATCAGTAAAATAAATCAGGTCCTTAACATTTTCACAGACATGTCTGAGTCATGGGATTTTAATAACAACACCAAGAATGTCATTGCCAATTATTTAATTATTCAAGGAAGAATATCCCCAGCCTAGGCTTTCTACCAACTCTCTTCTCACCGTTGCTGGAGGATTGCTCTGAAAAAAGATGGCCTTACGCTGGCAGAACCTTGTGGAAGTCTGTGGGAGTTTGCTTTCACTGTGACTTGCAGGAAACAGTTGGTGAAAAGCTAAGTCTGATGGTGAGTGCTGTCAGGCAAATGGCCAAATCCAAGAAGGAATACAGGCACCTAAACACTCTCTGATCTCTGTGACAGGCTGTGGCTTACATTTCTTCAGGTGGCTTGCTCCTGTACCTTCTTTTTTCTTTCAGGATTAACATATCAACCTTCAAAAGCTTGTTTATTTTGACAAAGAATAAAGAATGTGTGTGTTTTCAAGAGCTGTGGGCAAACTGGTCAGCAGTGCAGAAAGGAGAGTCCTGGGAGGATGGTTAAAAAGCTGGGGGCAAATTTAGATTGCTAGACATGCAGATGGGCTGTGCTGAATGCACAGTGCCTTGGCTGTGCTGCGTGGCTGGGCAGAGGGTGGCAGTGAGCCTGGGCACAGGCAGTGATGCCTCATAGCCTGCTCATGACAGCTGTGCTACTGGTGAAGCAGGGACATCCAAGGAATCAGTCCCAGAGCAAATGGGGCCAGTGCTCTGGTGGCCCTGAGTGTCTTGTGCAAGCATCCTGGCTGCCCCAGGTTTCCTAAAGAAAACCAGGGCATGGTTGGTTTTTTTTTACCTGTATTCTCCAGGTATTGTCTATCTTTGCAGAAGTCCTCAGAGGCCACTAAACCTTACAATCCTTGGGTCAAGAAAATACAATGTGACTGAAAAAGCTTCTTGTACAGAGATCTAGGAATGCATCAGGTCTAAGCATGGGCAGTCCACTGAAAAGCAGCACATATTGCTTTGGTTTAGGAGCTGACAAGCTAAACTTTCATCAGTATCCACCACATATGCAGATTTCCCTGCTAATTCCATGGTTTTCCCAGCCTGTGCCTTTTCAAGGTGGCATCACTGTCCTCTTAGAGTCACTGCAGCTTATTGCTGGGGACACCCACACCATGCAAGCAAAATCCTCACACAGTACCTTTGTCCAGTGCTGCTGCTTCTCTACTCTATGTGGAAGGTCTTTGAGACTAACACACAGGTACAGAAAAACTTTGCACAAGAAATGAATGCTTCCCTGGGCAGGCACAGAGCAAAGAGGATATGTTCCACCCCCATCAGATATCTAGAAGGTTAATCTTGGTGGTGGTGCAACCTGGGACCTGCTCTTCCATGACTCCCACATTTCATGATCTGCAGAGGACTTTGCATTGCTTTGATGCAGAGTCTCCAGGGCTGGGTTAGCAATCTACCCTCAGAGCTCACAGGAGCACAGCCAGCACACAGTCAGCAATTTTGTCTCCTGACTTGACACAGACCTTCACTTCACTTGCAGGTGCCCTGAACCAATCTGGCTGTAAATGCAGCTACGTAGGTTGAACAGAAGTTTTGCAGAAGTAAGATTACAAGTCCTAGCCTTTACTAGCATCCAACTTCCAGAAGTGGATGTGGTCTAAAGAGACACATAAATGCTTTTTTACTTTGTGAGAAGGTAAAATGTTGCTTAATTCATTGTGGCAGGTCAAGATTTCTATTAGAACAAGAGGCTTGAAGAGGAGTCTATGCATTTTGGAGAGAGTGAGATAAAAAATAAATACAAAGAACCATCACATATGTATATAGCTACTGAAAAAAAAAATAAACATTTTAAGTGCAGTACTTAGCAGTGACAAATTATCCATCTCTTTTGTGTCCTAGGGAAAAGTATAGTAAAATTGCAGACCTTGATCAATCATAGATGAGTCATTTCATGACAAACTGTAGTGATGAGTCCAAACCTTTTAATACAAGTACATTTTAATCTCCTGTCTTGTCTAATTATCCAATAATGGCAGCTTGGATGGAGAGTGATAGACTGCGCATACAAAGTGCATACAAAATTCCAAATTTTATTTGTAAGCTATCAGTGAAGAGGATGCTAAATAAGCTAGTTCCTGACCTCTCCTGAGTGCTATTGCACTTACTTAACCCAGATGAGGAGCATGCCTGAAAAGTTAAAAGCAGTTCATTAAAACTTCAGCGAAACAGAAGTCATCACACTTTGAAAGGCAGAAAGAGAAATACATGACAGCTTGCATTATGACCTAGAAACTCAGTCACTGCATTTTTATAACCTTTCTGCTAAAACCAGGAACATATAGCCCTGCCCTGCTCCAGAAATTATAACATCATGCCAGTTTGTATGGAAAATGCAAGTGTTCTCTCAACTTACTGTAGGCCTGGGTTTTGTTTTGCTTTTTGTCTACCTTGTTTCTCCTAGTCTTCAGCCTTCTGTGTTTGCTAAAGCTATTCAAGAATGCAATGCCAAACAACGCCCCATTACTGCTCTGCAGCTTTTATTTGAGAAGGCAGCCTCTCAAATGTACTCATCCTAGGCAGCAATAGCTACCTTCACCCACAGTTAGGGTTGCACAATCATTTCCATTTCAAGAGTTCTTTCTTTTTTTTTTTGTTTTGTTTTGTTTCCATTTTCCCCCTCTGAAGTTGCTTTTAACTTCACTAGACTTGATCATTCCGGCTGAAATTTTCCATGCTGGGTGTGTACCTCAGGCCTCTTTTCCTTAATTTAAAACAAAACAGCTCCATTATCATCCATTTCTGAGAACAAGACGATGCAAAACGTGTGCACTTCCCACATCAGGAATCTTACTGTAAATTGAAGCGCGCTGGTGCATTCCCTCCTTCGCCTTGTTTGGAGGTTAATGCAAAGCTGCCCTGCTTCTTAGAAGAGCTTTTGTCATTACTGTGGTATTTCTGGAAATTTGAAAAAGTGCAGGACTGAAACACTTCGGCTCTGCCTGGTTAGGAGGAACCTAGAGTTTGCAAACTAAATCCTGTAAAAATGTGCCGGCCTTTCATGTGGAAACCAGCAGAGTCTGAAGTGTCACAGCAGTGACACGGCACCTGCCTGGCCTCAGGCAAAGAGCACAGGCACCAGAGAGAAGAGGGTCAGCCACAGGCAGAGGATTGTCCTCTCCAGGTCCATGAGTAAAATCGGGGTCTGTTGTTCATGTTCAGCACACAATTTACTCTATTTTCCTCGTAGGGAAAGTCTATGGACATGAGTTTTTCACCAGGAGTAGTTTCTCTGTAATCTCAGGTGGGAAAGTGCTGATGAGGAGTTGATGTTCCAGCTATATCAGATAACCCTTGTGAGGACTAAGGTGAAATTTTGATGTTGCCATTGTTTAGTTTCCTTTTAATACCTCAGAAGCATTGTGTACTCTGCACAGCACCATTAGCACTGCAGCCATTCAGAAGCCATGTCTGCCATTACAACTATATTCAGTTCCCCTTTATGGCATGACAGTAGTGTGGAGAGTATAAAGAAACAATTCAGAAATTATGTCAGTGTGACCAACTGGAAAGCCACATCCACCTCCAGACTCCACTCATTAAACTGTCTTCTCTGGGACTTAGGACTTTTGCTTAATAAGCTTCAAAGTATTACCATTTTCTTTATGTCAGGTTTCTTCCTCTCATCCCCTCTCCCTCTGGCTTATGTTAATGAAAATATTACTACAGAGTGAATAAAGAGCATATATGTGACTAAAAGCAAGCCTTATGGCAAGATACTAAACCTCTCATCATAATAATTAACTGTCAAAAGAGAAAAGGCAAAAATGCATTTTTTGAGATGCATAGGCTGTTTTAGTTACATTTTTCTTCTTCTGACAGAAGCTGTAGGAGCAGGTCTGTGATTCTGCCACAAGTCTGGAGCAGCTGGGGACAGGTCTGCTGCAAGCACAGACAGCACAGGGCTGCCTGGGGCAGCAGAGTGCTGGGGGCTGAAAGGTGCTGATTGCCACAGGACCTGCTTGGCCAGCACAAAAACTCAGGGTACTGCTGGAGCTGTTGCTGTTGCAGAAGGGGCCAGGCTCCTTCCCTGGCACCTCCTGTGGACCCTGGTGAATGAGGACAGGGTCTCAGCACATCTGGCTCCCATTCTGTTTCTTCCTCCCATCCTTCTGAACTGACACCTTCCTCCTTTCTCAGAGCAGCAATGGTAACTTTGCCTCTGCAGCTCAGTTAATTTGTTCAGTAAGGCAAGATGGGGTTACTGCTGAATAAATAACGGGATAAGATTCTTGGAAAAACTTCACTTACTTAAAAGTATTTAAGAGTGTTTCCTCTAAAATGCAGAACTCTTGAGTTCTAGGAACGAACTAGGAATGACTGAGGATTTGCCACTCATCAGTTATGTGGTCATATCAACCTCAAGCACATGCTCTTCAATTTGCTCCCTAACACACTTATGTGAAAAGTTGTGACAAATGCAGAGACAAGTGATGGCAAAAAATAGTAAACATATAACCATTTTATAAGTATATCAACAAAACCAGCGAGACAGTATTTCATATTTTCTGGTCAAGTTTGCTCTTGGGATAAATATTAAAAGATGGATAACCCCAGCACCTTAAAATCTGACTTTTGTGGTGGGCTACATTAGGATTGATCATTCACAAAAGATCACAACAGAGATCCTCACTTGTACACAAAAAATTTGCAGTGGGGTCATGAAATTGGGAATGTTTGTTGCAGTGCTAAAGTGGCTGTAATACAGAATCTCTGATACCTTTTTGATGTTGCTTAACTTTTAGTACTAATGACTTTGAAGGGGTTTAGTTATCTTAAACTGCTCTAAAGGCTTAGACTGTTTTAAGCCGTTTAACTTATAGTTGTGCCAGTTCATAGGGGTTGAAGGATCCCAGGTGAAGCAGTGTATGGTCAGGACATGTCAAGACATACAGTTCAGCTCTGATGAATGTTCAACATGTTGAAGCAGTCATAATTTTCGGGCGCTTTTTTCCCCTGTTTTTTTGTTTTTTTGTGGGGGGGGAGTTGGTGGTTTTTCTGTTTGTTTGTTTGTTTGTTTTGGGGGGTTTTTTTGGTGTGGTTTTTTGGTTTTGTTGTTTTTTTTTTTTTAGATAGAGGACTATCACACATAAACATAGAGGGTTTTTGGTGCTGAGGTTCAGGGAAAATATGAATTTCCTCTGAAATTAAGTATTAACTCTGAAACTAAAAGGTGAAAATCTGAAGTGATACTTCAGTGCTTTTTGGCATGCTACTTATTTTGGGGTTTTCACTGCTGTCTCAGGATTGCTCTCTAGGAGTAGATCATTGAAACAAATCCTAGCTCTTAAGTAGTGCTTCTCATCTGCTCGTTGGAGTGACTGTCTGCATTGCCCTCTCCAGCTTGAAGAAGGGCAGTTGACAAAGTTTCAGAGGTTTTCAACAACTACTTTATTTTTACTGTGACATAGTAAGAAGACACCAGTTCATCTCCTTTCCCCTTGGGGAGGGAACTCACTGTTCCCATGAAACAAGGCTGAACCTCAAAGACCCGGCAGGCCAGCAGTCTGCCTGGAAGCATTCATGTAGGAGGCAAAGGCAGATGACCATGCATTGCATCCAGAAGAGACCCAGGGCAGAGAGAAGGGGCAGGGCAAGGAACAGAGCGGGTCCCAAAGCTGGTGACAGTGAGCACAGCTGTGGCTGTGTGTTGGAGAATGTTAGTTTTGCTAATCACTATCTGCACAGCTTAGCTTTTTCCAGCACAAATTGGTTCTTATTATATTGCATTAAATTTATATCGTACCATGTACAGTTTTGCTGAAAGGCTTTCTGGAACTCAGGCTACAGAGGAAGGTCTCAGCCCTGTGTTTCTTATCTAGTATTGAAGGGGTCTACAGCCAGATGATTGATTTCATCTTCCTATCACAACTCCTCACTCCTTCCAAGAGTTTATTTTCTCATTGGCAGTGCCCTCCTCTGAGGAGAGATGGCTCTGCCATTGATTCAGTTGGAAATGTAAGAATGGACCTTGCTGAGTGAATATTTCTGTCTGGAAGATGCTTAATATGCCTGGCACACTGCTAGGAATATTTCATTAGCGAGAACAGTAGTACTGTCTCTCTAGTAAAGATCTTTACAAACACAAGAGAGGACAAAAACACTACAGCAGTACTTTCACCTGGGGCAGTTACAGAAAAATCCCTTTTGCTACTGCCACCTGCTCTAACTGTAAAAAGAAAGGGTCTGTTTGCTTTTGGGCTGAAGAGGTAATGATGTGTTCCTAATTTTTGTATAACTTTTATATAATATCACGGAAGCCCTTAAGATGATAAGAAATACAGATATACAGCAAGAAATAAGAATGTGCTATTGTGTTCCTGCAGCTCCTAATTCAGTTTTTAGAGTATATTGGGCACAGACACATTAGTCACAGGCACAGATGATTTGGGCTTTGTGCTCTGCCTCACCTCTGTCAATTTAGGATGAGACTCAGATCATTCCCCTTTCATCCATCATTCCACGTCCTTTGGCACCATCATCACTTAACTATTTTACAAAAACCTAACCAACTGCCTTGTGAGAAAAGAGGCTGTTATGGCACCCATGTGACTTATTAGAAAATGTAGGACAAGAGGATAAAGTAGACTGTCCAAGAACACATTGAAAATTTCAGCAAGTCAGTGTTGTCAACCTGCTTTTCCTGAGTTCCAGACTTTCTGTAAGCCAGTGGACTTTAGCAAAGGGGGCCTGTAGTCTCCTAACCAGCTCGTCAACACACCTACTTAAAACCTCCAGGATAAAAGCACATGCAGAAATCAGACCCTTTGCAGCAGATCAGAATTCAGAAAAACCCCCAAAATATTAACTCTTTAAATCTCAAATGTTAATTGCTCTGTATAGCCTCCCTTTATTGTCAAGAGCTCTGGATTGCATATCCAGGTTTACTGCAGTCAGTTCTGGGAAAAAAATGCAGGAGCAATCTGACTGCATCCAGCAATTCTGCAAGAAATCACAGAACAGCTTACAAAATGGACAGAGAAGAGGTAAACTGCATATCTGTAGCCTGGCTCAAATGCTAAGTGCTAATGTGTGAGAGAGGTCAGAAATTTAAACTACCCTAATCATGGGAAGTCACATAGGAACAAAGGCACGCATAAAACTGTACCTGGAATTGCAGAACAAAAATGAAAAGCACTCTCTCCAGAGAATCCAGAGGAAAAAAACTGTGCAATTACTGTGAAACATGAAAATGTAAAGCTCAGGAAAGGTTTTTGTGTTGTTATTTGAGGCAATAGAGATTTAGTAAATAAAGGGTTTCCATCAAAAGGTGAATGAGTGAGACCACTGTCAAAGAAAAACATAGCAGAACCATACCAGAACCTTCACTTTCTTTGTGACATCAGCCTGTCTTTATAAAGCTGTGAAGGCAGTGATGAGCTCAGCATAGTGCCTTTCTTTCACCTGAGAGCCTGGAGGAAGTGTCCAATCAAAGGTGCTGGTGCAAGGTTGGTGGTCTCCCAAACTACTTCTCTTGCCACCAAGAGAAAAGATGGAGAAAAAGAACCAATCTAAGGGGCTGGAATGAAAAAAAGTAAGGGAAGTCAAAACTAGGTCTGAGGTCAGGGAAGTCCAAGAAGACATGCAAGGATTTATCCCAATGCTGGAACAAATTCTTGTGGACATGAATATATATTATTCACCCTTGGGTTGGAAGTGTGGATGCTGTAATAATTCTCCAAGGAAAGAAAGTGATCTCAGCATCAAAAGAGTTTTCTAATTGAAACTTGGACTAAGACAAGACAAAAGGGCAGGCTTGCTCTTAGCTTGTCCTCAGGAGGAGATTGAAAAGGTGACTAAAGATTTTTGTAAGCGTTATTCCTGTTCAAAGAATGAAAGAGGCTTGAAGGAATTGGCTGAATATAAATACAGAAGACTTATAGGTCAGGAGGGTACTTTTTGTCCATATCTGCATCTGGAACTAGATGACCTCTCTGGTTGAACTTCTGCTTGTCATTTCCAGGGACAGGATGATACCCCTCATCTCTTGAAGCTGAACAAAAGGTGAACATTTTTCAGTGTAGTGAGCTGTACTCTGCCCTCAGAGCTATTGAACTTGCAGTCAATTTAAATCTAATGTGAAAATTGAAAAAGATACACCAGCTGTGATTTTCATGAAGCTAATCTCCTTTATAACAAGGATACTTAATAATTCTCAAAATAGCCCTTGAATTCCTTTACTTCTCTCCCTGCAGACATCAGGCAGGACTTCTCTCTGAGCCTCGTGGATGAATTCTGGAGGCATATCCTCTGTTATTAGCAGATACATGTCACCAGGTTAATGGGGAGGTAGGGAGCAGAGAGAACAAACTATCTAACAGAGACCTGAGTGCCAGGGACTAGTCCCACAGGGAGCTGTAGAAGTTCTACACAACAAATCACATTAAAAGAAGCAAAAGCTAATGTTTACGTCCCTCTCAGTTCAATGGTCTCAGCTGCAGAGAAACAAAGCAGAGGCAAAACCAGGAATAAAATCCAGTCATGCACATGCTATCAATTGGTTTCACCTGCTCTTGGGTGCACAGGTTGATACAGCTGTGAGATGCTGCTGCATCACCTCAGAGGGACAAGCATTGCCAGCAGAAGTTTTGTGCCAGCTAAATAGATAAGTGAAGCTATAATGGACTATAGGTTTTTTCTTCAGGAATTCCATTTTATGGAAGATTACAAATTGCATTTATTGACCACTTCTATTGAGTGAGGAAGAACTCTGAAAAAAAAAAATTCCTTTTATATCTTAGACTTGCCAGACAGAGAGAGGTAGAGCTTGTGATTTCTAAGAGCTGGCCCCAGTAAGTTGGCCTAGCACTTCATCATGCCATGGAGACCTGCAGTGTGATACTGTGCAGAGAGTATTGGGGAGAAATATGTCCAGGAAAAATAGCAGTTGTGCATTCAGTGCAGGATTCAGCTTGTGGGCAGGATACCAGGTGCAGAGATCCATATGGAATGAGGACAGTAAGGATCAGTGTGTGCGTTTATTCGATCCATGACTGTATGAGATGGTAAGTCCAGCTCTAGGACCAGGGGGAATGCACCACGGCTGCCTGATGCTCGGTGCTGAAATGGTACATACTTACTCTGCTGTGTCAAATGCTTTTTAAAGAAGTGAAGGGACACTCTGTTCTGGCAGATTGTATATCATGCACAGTCTGTCTGCACTTCACTGACTTCGTGATGAGTCAAGTGTGGTCTGTCCTTCCACAGCTGGTGTAAGTCCTCTATATGAATTTAATGGTTCCTAACAGCACTAAATCCTGTGAGCTTTGGCTGAAAAGATTATTAGAATGTGATTGTCTGCTTGCATCTGGTCCAGATGAGATCTGTTCTGCATGACCCAGGAGTGTGCAGGCCACGTGTCAATGGTTGCAGCATCAACGTTCATGTTCATGCCTTGCCTGTGCAGAGTATGGTGTGGGTTCCTCAGACGAAGCAGATTGTGATCCTGCACCTGGAGATCGTATCACAGTACCTTACCACCAGCAGGGCACAAAGGTTTCATAGGCACTTTTAATCCTGGCATTTCCTATCCATGAGGGGATGATTTTGTCCCCTTGGTGATGTTCTTTTTGTGTGTCATATGATCATAAGTCTACACTTGTGAGCATTTTCCTTGCAATATTTGGATATTTTGTTTAGAACTCTTCAACAGTGTGCTTTTGTGTCTTCCTTTGTAGAACTTTTGCTACTGCTCAGTTCATAATCTTTAGCGATCAATTCTGCTATGAAACAAAGCAGTCTAAGACATTATTGCTTAAGCATCTACAATAATGAGACTAAATGTTTTGGCATTGAGGAGCTGCCATAAACAGAGCTTCTTTTGTGATGGGTTCCTCCGGGAAGTTATTGAAATCTCCTATCAGTATTTTTTGTTGAGTTTTAAAACATACTGCTTCCTTTATTACCTGCATCCCTAGCCATTCTCTCTGTCATTCAACAAATTAATAACACAGCTGTGTTAGAAGCCAGTTTTGCATGTGAACTTGAGGGTGACTTTCACCAGAATGCAATTCAGCCACGTGCTGCGCCAGGTGCCAGGTGTTGGGGCCAACCTGGGACAAACACTGAGCTGGTTTGTTACAGAGCTCTTGGAAGTGGAGGCTGCTTTTGTGCCTCTGCCAGAAAAGAACAAGCAGCCTTCCTTGCTGCGAGGCTGCTCACCATGTCTCTCACCAGGGGCTGCTGGTGGCTGTTGTCCCATTAGGAGCTACAGCAGACAACCTGCTTTTTAAATGGGAGCTTGTCCTTGGTTAGATCAAAAGCCTTCACACTGCAAAAGGAGCACACTTTTAAATAAATGCAGCACCTCTTTAGAGCAGTGTCAGGTTTTTCAGCAACTTAGCAGAAGTGAATTTAGCTGCTCTAACTAAGAGAACAGATACTGAGATAAAATCATAGAATGGTGTGGTTGTAAGGAACCTTAAAGATCATCAAGTTCCAACCCCCTTGCCATGGGAAGGGGCATCTTCCACTAGACCAGGTCAAAGCTCCATCCAACCTGCCCTTGGACGCTTGCAGGGATGGGGCAGCCACAACTTCTCTGGGCAACCTCTTCCAGTGTTTTATCACCCTCACAGTAAAGAATTTCTTCCTAACACCTAATTTAAACCTGCTCTCTATCAGCTTAATGCCATTCCTTCTTCTCCTATCACTACATGCCTTTGTAAAATGTCCCTCTCCAGCTCTCTTGTAGGTTCCCTTCAGGTACTGGCAGGGGCACTAAGGTCTCCCTGGAGCCTTCTCTTCCCCAGGCTGAACAACCCCAACTCTCTCAGTCTGTCTTTATAGGAGAGGTGCTCCAGCCCTCTGATCATCCTTGTAGCCTGCTCTGGACTTGCTCCAGCAGTTCCATGTCTTTCTTATCTTGGGGTCCCAGATCAGGACACAGGACTCCAGATGGGGTCTCACCAAAGTAGGGCAGGGGGTGAGAATCCCCTCCCTTGCCCTGCTGGTTTCACTGCTTTGGATGCAGCCCAGGATACGTTTGGCCTTTCTGGGCTGCCAGCATGTGTTGCTGGGTCATGTCCAGCTTCTCATCCACCAACACGCCTCCTTTGATCTATGATCCTGAGATCTGCTCCTATGACAAAACATGGAAGGAAGGGACAGGGTACAGATGGCAGAGCAGTGGTGGTGACCCTGTGTAGAGTTCAGAGGAGCGAGGACAGATCATGCTGTTAGCCCTGATGTTGGAAATAGCAGCTGTCCACATGTTCTGTCCCCAGTCAGCCAGAGGTGGAGGCAGCAGAAGACAGTGTGACTCTCCAGCACCCTGGAACAGGCAAAATGTGCAGCTGGGTCATATCTGGCTCGTGCTTTGGCTTCCTGCTTTTGGAAGTTAGTGGCTTCATTAATTCCTAGAGCCAGCCCTGCACCTGTTTAAATATGGCCTCAGTTATTTCTCTTTATGTTTGCATTGCACTATTTTTCCCTCTCTCAGCTATATCCCTGCCCATTCTTGTTTGCATAGGGAGGGAAAGATCTAACCAGCACTCTCCTGTAACAGGGATGCTCTTTTAATTCAAATGGTAGCAGTCTGTGTGATTGTACTGAGCATCTTTGTTTCCATCTCCAGCTGCCCTTCTCTGCAGGGTGGATTATTGCAAACGTGTTAGATCTAGCACAAACATGATGGAGTCTCACATCAAGCAGATGAAAAGATAATAAACATCCCCCCCAAATTGTCAATGAGGGTAAATATTAGCTTCATTAGTGGAGACTTCTCTCTCATGCCAGCACATAATGTTTGAAACAACATCTTTAGTTTTTGTCTGCAGAACGCTGAGGCTGTATTGACTGGGAAACTACCCATGTACCTACATCCATCCAGGAGAGCAAAGGGAGCATTTTTCTCTGTGTTGCACCAAACCCACTTTCTTCCAGCACAACAAAAACCTGCTACACAAGCTTCATGTTAGAGATGTTGAGGGGGGTGGCGAAGTAGGAAAAGATGGAAGTGTGGCCAGAAGGCTGGTGCCTCAGATACTCTTGGCATGAAAGTTGTAGCTGTGTTTCAACAGCAACAGAAAAGCACACGAAAAGTGAGCAGCTTCTCTTTTGTCCCTAGCAGGAGACCAATATCAACTCTAATCAAGAGAATGTGATGGAGTACAGCCACATTTTGTCTGGACCCTGGGGACCTGCCAGCTGTACACAGCTGGGAGCCAAGGCAGTGCATCGACAGGAGTGAGGGAATGTGGGCATCGGCCAGAGGGAGGTGAGGAACAGAAAGGAATTAGCAGGTAGAAGCAGAAAGAGTATCATATGTTGGGAAAATGGTTGATGTTCAGGAATACTTGTTCTGGGAACAGTGCTAGCCTACTAAGGGCATTGACCTGGAGATTGCAGTGCCTTCTGTGATCCAAAGGTTAGAATGAATATTAAGCTCAGCAAGCACAGCAATAAAGCGGGGAAGCCAAGCTAGCTTGCAGAGTAAAACCCAGGAGATGGTTTAACTGTATCACAGGCTTGCATACAATTGCTTAGTAATTGCTAGGCCTTGCTGTTGAATATGAGTTGCAAAGCTTTAAAATATAGTCTTCTACTCTCTCTCCATTTTCTGATACACGAAGTAGGTATGGAAGGCTTGTTTGAATCCCACAGAAGGCTGGAGGGTGTTTCTGTTCCTCTGGAAGCACAACAGGGAGAAATTTGCCACAGCAAGTTGTGGATGGGACTGGGGAAGTGTCCCTGCTGCTCCCATGCACCCTACTGCTCCCACATGGAGGGTGCCCTGAGCTTGCACGCAGGGAGAGAATGTGGAATATCTTGGGGGCTGAAAATGATTCCCTCAATCTTTATACACATAGGCTCTAATCACAGAAAGCTGAGCATCCATGCAGACATTTTCACCAGATCCACTGTACCAGTTTAGTGACACATCTGAGATTTTCTCAACTGAAAGAGCCCTCTGAAAATTAGGAGGTGATTACCCAGCCCTTTGCACAGTTTTGAAACTAATCTTTGGAAATTACTTAAACGTTTCTTTCTAAGATCCATTTTAAACATAGCTAGTGCAATTTTCTTGTGGTAGCAGGGACAAAGAGAAAAAAAAGGAAGGGAAGAAGGCAGAGGTGGATCACCTCTATGTGTATGTGTATGTGTGCATGCTACCTTTAAAAACAAGGCCTGGCTCAAGCATTTGAATGTCATGGTTTCTCTTCTCTTTAGGAACCAGAATAGCCACTTTCATGAGCTGCCTACTATTGATAATACACCTGGGTGGGGCAACCACCAGCTGGATTTGTACTAGTTACTTTCTCCTAGTGATTTCACACAAGCAGGGCAGAACCATGCCTGGAGTTGAGAGAGGAGATAAGCAGGAGTCACCATATCTTAAAATTTTACTCTCTGCCAACAACTCGCTCTTTTCCTGTGGACGAGTTATTCAGTGTGCCTGGGAGGGTGGCTTGATGGCACAGAGACTTCTTTGGTAATTTAAGCTTTAGGTATTGCTACTTCAATTCCCATCATCATCATCATCATCACCCTCTCCTTTGCTTTCTCCTTCCTCTGCAGCTCATTCCTGCTCCTCTGACATGGACACGTTACCACTATGCTCGTCATTAGTCAATATTTTCCAAGTAGAATTGTCCCTCTGGTAACTGTTGATATTATAAAGCAATACAAGAATAACAAAAACCCCTGTGTTGGGTTTGTTTGTTTTTCAGTTGGAAGCTACATGACCAGGTTTATAAAGTCACACACTGTTTTGAGGCTCAGCCAGCTGGGAGGTGGCTGTGGCAAAAAGGAGGAGTGGGGATGAGGTAGAAGCAGCAGTTGCTGAAGATTTTGCTGCCATCACATTCTTTATACTGACACACTGTGGCCTCCATTTTAGCATGAAACATAAATGAGAGAAGGTGCTGTGAGTCATCACTAAAGGATGTTTGCAAAGGGTTTTGAGATCCTCGCAGCTACCTTGCAAAGAAATGTCTGTGAAGAACAGACATCTCTGTTGTTACCCTACGAGATTTTCCAGGCAGACAGTAACAAACGAGAATCATTGCAGGTCATGGCTAGTCATGAAAGAATCACATGTTTTGAGAAGAAGGAGGGAGGAGGGGTTGTTATTTGGCAGATACATTTCTGTTGTCTAATTGCGCGAAGGTGGAGGGAAGACCCATAGTTATGGGCTGAGCTTTTGACCCTGTTCAGGATGCAGTTGGCTGAGCAATTTTTGTCTAGAAGGCTGCAACTGCTGAATGCAGTAAGGCTGTGATTTGCAGTAACCAGCTGAAGTCTCATAATTCTCCCATTTCATCATAGTTGTTTTTTATCATTATCTCCCAGCTCAGTTGTCCCATTAATGCTGGTGTGAGCATTTATGCTGTATGTCAGACAGACATTTGAGGGGAAAGTTATTTTTCATCCTGAGCTAATTCAACAGCCAGGTGGTCAAACACCGGGTTCAGTTCAAGCAAGAGTGAGTTGCAGGAGCATGAGTACATGATTAAAGGTGAAGAAAACCAAGGCTTTTTAAGCCAAGTGAAGCACAGCTGACCATGTAGTGCACTGCACATCATACTGGGTAGATGGTTCGCACTGAGATCTCTATGTTACAAAAACATGGAGATGCAGATACTGCTGCATTAAATGTTTTGTACGTGACACCAAGGTAAAGTGTCTGTGTTTAAAAAGCCTCTAAAGTCTCCAAAGACAGCTCTGATGTTGTGGGAAAGGCTGTCATCTGCATAGGACCATTCAGCATCCAGCAGATAACAATTCCTCTGCTGTGACATTGGTGCTGGTTTTTGGAGCAATTTGATATGGGAGCTCAGTGAGAAGGGAGCTGCTTTGATGACTAGAAGGAGTGAGGGAAAAATAAGGAGAAAAGAGGGAAGAGAAGTGAGAATGAGTTGTAGAGGGAGGCTGGTCTGAGGGGATCAGAAAGGAGGACATAGGAGCAAATGGCTATTCAAGAAGAAATACCTGATTTAAAATTGCAGAAACAGATGACATTGTGAGTACAGCTTTGAGCTTACAGGTGTGATTCTGTCTTTTCCTGCCAGCCTTCAATACAACAGGCCATGCACCCAGCTCTTTGCAGTACACGTTTTATCTTTTCCTTTTCTTCTCTTTTCCACGCAAGCCTGTATGACTCTGGGGTAGAAGACTACCCATGGCTCTCTAAAGGGAGTCAGTCAGTCTTGTACAGTTACTGGTGGGTGTCAGGAATATTTATTTTTAGAGGAGCTTTTGGAATTGGGGGAACAAAAGAAAGGAGGACCCACGCAACAGCAAAAGTATCTTTTTCTCTTGTGTGCTTCTGCTGTACATTGCTAACCTGTTACCCGTATATGGCTCTGTTTCAGGAGCAGGAAAAGTCCTTCTAACACCCTGGTGGGATCCCATGGGATGGGATGCAATAGGCCAATGTGAAACTTGTCCTTTAACTGCCAGCTCTGTCCTTGCTCTTGGAGTCAACATCCTTTTCAGACTGGACCCCTCATTTCCATAGAAATGCCAGCCCAGTTCTGCAGAAGTTCTGCATCATTTTACGTGGTGTTTGTTTTGTGTGGCACAGCTTTAAACACTGCAGCCTGCCTCTCCTTCCTCCCTGCTTTGTCGCTTGCTTGCTTTCATTTTGCTCTTTGTTTCTTCCACCTTATTGTTCATTTATTTGCACTCCCTTTGTGCCTTGTCTCAAGGCTGTGAGCAACGTCTCAGTGCAGGGAATTCATTGTGCTACCACGTCATAGTGAAAAGAGCTCCCATTCAGAGCCAAGGGAGCGTTTTTTAAAGGGAAAACCATGTTATCCACAGCCATTGTGTTTGTACAGCACAATGTACAAACAGTGTCCCCTTTGGCACAACTTTGTCTCCTACTGTTTATGACAAGGTATGAATCAAGGAAGAGTGAAATTAAAACAAAGGAGGAAGTTGGAGCTGTTAAAAGGGAAGGTAAGCAAGCAGGGCAAATGCCCAGAGTCACAGGCCACGGTAAGACCTCATAGAACACAGCTATGAGGTGGGGTGGGAGCATCTAACAAAGGGGTGGGAGCAGAGAGAAGGGTCTACACCTCTGTGTGAGGTGTCACTTTTCTGCCCCCGAGCTGCTGCAGTTAACAGAAAGATGCATTCAGTTGGACTTGATGATCTTAAGGGTCTTTTCCAACCTAGATGGTTCTATGACACCTTGAGCTCACCTCAGTTTAAGCTTGTACTCAGATGTTCAGCAGTGAAGTACAGCAGGTGAAAAGCAGGTACATCCACCCACTCCTGAATGGGGTGTAGCTCCCACACAGCCCTGCAGAATCTGTCCCTGAAAATAAGTTGGTGCTTTGGCTTCCCAGATGAGGTTCAAGACAGTGGGGCCATCAGAGGAGCAAGTTGCCAGGACAGCAGTGAGAAGATTAACTCCAGTTGTTATGACAAAACAAGGGCTAAATGAAAGAAAAGCTCACCACTGTCAGAGTGAAAAATATAAACAGGGATGCTTGGAAGGAAAAATTAGGATGCTTTGTCAACTGCACTCCAGTATATTATAAACATGGTACCTTCTTGATCCAGGGCTGCCAGGTGGGTAATAAAATCCCATTAGTGCTCACTGTTGTAGATGAGGCTTGCGCTGAGTTTGGCTTAATAGAGCTTCATGGAGAAATAGGAGAGGTTAGTGAAAAGATAATGGAGACAACTGCTGCCTGTGGGGAAGGGAACCAAAGGAAAAGTCCTGAAATTAGGCAGAGCCATAGCATAAAACTGTATATGCAAGGACCCAGATCCCACATAGCCTTCTATAGGTACCTCTGCTGATACCAGTGTGCAGTGTCTGGCTGAGGTAGCACTCAGCAAACAGCACATGCTGCAAGACAGCAAGGGAAGGTGGTTTGAGCTGGTGCTCTGCAGTGAAAGCAGAAATTGCAGTTGCTTAATGCAAGTAGAATTCCATTAAGACACAGCCTCCTACCTGTGCTCCCCCTATACAAGTACTTGGCTGGCACTGTGGTTTGGTCCTTGGCAAGACTGGGGCCTGAGAGCTGCTCTTGTATAAATTTCCTTGCTGACATTCAAACCTGAATGCTTAGATTCGGTTTCCAGGCACTAGTGATGAAGTCATAGAATCATAGAATTGTTTAGGTTGAAAAGAATTTTTAGATCATTCAGTCCAACATTTAATGAAAACATACACTGAAAAAAGTTATGTGCCAATACCTATTCCTTGTACTCAGTGAGCTTTTCTGAGCTTTTTCAATGTTTATTCTTGAAGTAGTGGATATTTCTTTAGATATTTTGAGATTCATCATCTCCATTTCAGAGATCAGTGTGATTTCTTAATAAGAAATTAAGCCCATGTTCCCATTAGCTGCAACATCCTTTACCTGCCATTGAGCATCCAGCAGTATAGGGTGTGAATATTCTTGGGACCTTGGAAATGCATCCTAAAACCAGAAGCCATATGCTCCAAACAGATACTTGCAGACTACTGAGAGCACATATTAGGAGCTGTGTGTTATCATCAATTGTGGTATTTAGTATAGTTTGGATTTTTTCATTAGTCTTCAGAAACTATGACAGATAACTGATGGAAAAGTAAGGATAAACAGTCCCTCTTAAGGCACTTCTGTCTTGATGTGTATCAGTTTTGGAATAGGTCTGGCTTTATAAGCAAGACAAGAATTTTTTTAAGGCCATATAGTGATGACAAAACACAGGCATTTGATAGGATTTTAGGTTGCTACTAGGCACAGCAGGCACAGACAGCCCATCAAAACCATTCAAGAAGTCTATACAGGTATCTATAATCAACTCTTTTTTAACTCTGTCACTCAAACAACTGTGTCCCAATAGCAGCATTATCCTGATAAGAGAAAAGCTCCTCCTCTGCAGAGCTCCCTGGCTTCTAAGTCCTCCTTCACATTTGGTTTTCTGCCCTGCCAGAGCAAAGGGCCGTGGTGAAGAGGGGAAGAGGTTATTTGTGCATGGGGCAAAGCTTTCAGGTGTGGGGGGAAGATTCCTACGTCAAAGGTGCCAAGTGATCACCCAGCACTGTACCAAAGAGCAGCATACTTGTGAAGGGAAGGAAAAAAAATCCAAGTTAGAGGACTGATCCCACAAGGACTTTTGGGGTAGTAACCTTGAGGAGAGTAAAAAAGACATTTTATACTGCAACATTTTTATTTTTGTGTGTGAGTTTTATACAGAACTTTGATATTTTCCATAAAGTATAGTTTTTCAAATGTGCAGTTGACATTCAGGTAGAGCACTCAAGTGGATGAGAGAGCTTTTCCTCCTTCTCTTTGCTAACCTTTTGATTTTTAGAAAGTTTGAAAATGGAAAATTCTCTTTTTCCATTCTGCTAGACAGAATGTCATTGCCATCAGTGTAGGCTTTTGCGAAGACAGTGCAACTTTACCTTGTGTTTTCCAAAATACAAATGTTTGGTTCTTGGTTGTGAATGGCTTGAGCACACACTGTAAGAAGGCTTGATTGCTTTCTGGGGAGCTGGAAGGGTCAGAGGAGCCTACAATGAGCTGTTTTTTGCACATGGGACTTTTCATGTGATTTAATGTGCAGTATTCTCCTAGAGCGTTCTTTCCTTTAGTTACTGCCTCCTCCTAGGGGAACTGATGTGTCTGCTCTGGACAAGGGGTCTGGGCAGTAGGGTGGGAACTGGCAGACAGCAGCAGCCAGGGTATGGTAATAAAAAGCTCGTTTTCAACTGGCAGCCTGTCACAAGAGGGGTCCCCCAGGGATCAGTGCTGGGCCCAGGGCTGTTTAATATCTCCATAAGTGATCTGGATAATGGGATCAAGCACACCTTGATGAAGTTTGCCAGTGATACCAAACTGAATGGAAAAGTGGACACTTTGGAAAGGAGTGCTAGCCTGAAGGAAGACCTGATTAGGCTGGAAGAGTGGGCTAACAAAAACCGATGAAATTAAAAAAAGACAGATGGAAGGTGTGGGAAAACATAATCCTGGAGTGCAGCTCAAGCTGGGATCTACCCAGCTGGGGAGCAGCTTGGTGGAAAAGGACCTGGAGGTCCTGGTGAGGAACAGCTTAATGCACCACAGCAGCACATTGCTCCCTCACAGCAACCCAACAGGATGCTGGGCTGCACCAACAAGGGCATCACCAGCAGACATAAAGAAGTCATTGTCCCATTCTACTCAGTGCTTGTCAGGCCACCCCTGGAGTACTGTGTGCAGTTTTGGTCCCTGCTATACACAAAAGGTGTGGACAAGCTGGAGAGGGCCCGGAGAAGGGCCACAAAGATGATCGATGGTGTGGGAAGCCTGTGCTTTGAGAAAAGGCCGAGAGAAGTGGCTTTTCTCAGTCTTGAGAAAAGAAAACTTAGGGTAGACCTTATCACCATGTTTATCCAGTATTTAAAGGGTGGCTGCAAAGAAGGTGGAGACTCCCTTTTTTGCTCTAAATCACATGGAAAAGACAAGGGGTAATGGGTCCATGTTACTTCTGGGGAGATTGCAATTAGACACAAGAGGAAAATTTTTCACAATGAAGTCAGTCAGCCATTGTTGTAGTCTCTTGAGGGAAGTGGGGGATTCCCCAATATTGGACACTTTTAAGATTTGTCCATTTGTGCTCGCCTGTCTTGTCTAGACTGTGTTTTTGGCAAGAAAGGTTAGACCAGATGAGCCTTATGGTCCCTTCCAACCTGGTATTTTATAGTTCTATGATTTTATGACTCTGACACTGGCTTAAAATGACCCCAAAGAAAGCTTGCCATTCATATGGGATGTCTCTCATCCAGGCATAGAATAAGAAATAGCTGCTACATGCTTAGTGTACCCCTAGAAGTGTCACAAATGCTGCTCTCACAGACAGGTGCTAACTAGGCACTGCAACTGTTACAACTTGGCAGAGTTCCTCAGCAGTTCCCCAAAATTCTATGCCTGAGGGAACATATCAGATCTTGTTACACCAGACAAATGGTTTTCGACATTCTTCCTATTTGCCAGCCACTAAAAATTCCAGAAGAGATGTGGGTTCCTGTGGAGACAGTAGGTTTTCTTTTCTTGGTCTTTATCCATGGACTCCTTAAAAATAACTCACAGACCCCTGGGATCTCACATAGCGTGGGTTGAAAGCCACAGTACTGGATCAGTAAACAGATCCCCTGGCAAAATGAAGACGTTTTTTCCTGGCTGCAAGTAGTACAGAAGTAGGTGTGAAGTCAGTCCAGTTCCATTTGTTTGTTGTTAGACAATGTGCTCTTGTGGATAAAGCAGTGATCTGGCAATCAGGAAACTGGGTAGCAAGCAGGACCTACAGTTGTGCATCATGCTCTGCAAAGCAGAAAGTGTGGTTGATGCTTGTGGAGAGGTAAGATGAGATCTTAGCCCAGTATTTTAGAGCCATAGAAGCAATTTTGGATAGAAAACTGGCTTCGGAAAAGGGCGAGTAATGAAACATTTTTTTGCATGGGAGAAGTTCTGAAAAAGACCTTCCTTGACGTACTGTGTTACTACAGAGAGACATGTTCCTGGGATGTTAACAGAAGTGGATTTCCTAGAGTGATGACAGTAGGAACAGAACTGGAGATTTTTTTTTCCATGTCTCAGTACCACCAGAACAAATTTCCTTTTTGGTGTGTAGAAAACCTGTTTCTCCTGTGTTACAGGAGGCAGTAGGAGTATAGTACTTCATTGAGAAGTTCCGTATGTCTCCAGTTAAACTGCGTGAGCTGGCTGCAGTTCAGCCTACTTGTTAAAGATGCCATCAACCTTTTAATTTTGCCAACAGGCTTCAGAGGAGCATCACATTCACCTAATAAAACACATGGACTAACTTTTTCATCCTCCTTCCAAACTGCTGTCTGAACGCAACCTGCTGGTAGGACATCATTACCACATCTTACACCACCTCAGTAAGCTACTGGGCTCATCAAGCTGTCTGTAAGAGTCATGAAAATTATTGCAAGGGTTATATGGAGAAGTGAGTATCCAGAAGGAGGAGAAAGTCTCATCTTCTTATTAAACATGCCTTTAGCCCTGATGGATAGAAACACAGGAACAAACTGGATATTGACTTTCTAAGATGGTATAGAGAAATGAGGGCTTCTCTCTTGCGGATTGGATTTGCATCAAAATGCTGAACAGGTTCCTGAAAACCTGCCACTAATGCTTCATATCTCACATTGCCAGAATGTTTTAAGTGGTTCTTGCTGCTTTCCTGAACAGCCAGTTCTTGCAGCTGGGTGTTTGGAAAGCAGAGAGTTTGTTTTTAGTGATCAGTTTTAACTGCGGACTAAACAAGGATTTCTCTCTGAAGGATCTTAAAACATTTCCATGATTGGAAATGAAAATTTCCAAACCTCTTCAGAAAGGAGTTTCTGAAGAAGAAAATACGAGGGGGAGAGGACTTCCCTCTATCATCTTTCCAAGGAATCAGTCGTAATTTGGTGGCTGAAGAGAACAGTGTGCTTGAGATTTAGTCTGTGTGAGGTACACAAGTAATGCATGAAGGAGCATCATTTCTTTTGTACGTACAGAGAGTATTTCAAGCATATCTACATTCTGGCTCTCCTGCACCAGAATGAATCTGGATTATTTCCACTGCAGACAAAGACAGAACTTCCTCTGATTTACAGCAGAATCTTCATGTTTTGAGGCAATCAGGCACAGTTCCAGACAACCATCCATGACCCACTGTACTTGTATGCAATTTTTAGTCTACATCTGACCCTGTGTCACCTCCATGTATCTGTTAAGCACTGCAGATGTCACATTGAGTGCAATGACTTGCAAGTGGAGAGTACTTGTAAAATAACCTTGTAACTCTTGCAAAGCTTCTCAGGAGCGGGATGTGGTGTTCAGGTCTGATACTGCCTCTAGTGTGTCCAGCCCCCACCTCTTTTTTGTCACACATACTCATATGGCATTAGAGAGCTGCCTCACAGCCACTGCCCTACTGCAATTTTGGTGTAGGTCCCTGCTTTTTAGTTTGGGGTCCAAATAAAGTGACACTTGGCATTTACACACTGTGTAGCCCATGCAGAGTGTTGTCCAAACATGAGGCTGCTGACCTACATGCCAGCTGTATGAATTAGGTCACCCTGGCTGTGTTTTGTCTTCATAGTACAGATAAGGAAAATAATTTATCCTTGTGGAAAGTGGGCTGGAAGTCAGTACAAGAATTTTAGTCCAGGCAGACTTGTATTGTTTTATTTACCAGCCCTAAGAGGGGATTATAAAAATGAACGGGGGGGAAAAGTCATAAAGTGCGAGGTGCATGCTGTGCCCCGGCCAGAGGACGCCGTGTGTATGAGCCAGGGCACTGCCTCTAAACAGAAGTCTGCGTTATCCTGACAATACTGAGATCCCAGCAAGAGACAAGTCTTGTCTAACTGATCTGCAGGTAAATGCATAGGAATAGACCATTCTTGCCCCACAGCCATTACAGTACATTTGCTTAGAGGGAAGCAGGAAGAGGATTCAGCCCATGGAGAACTGAGAGGAGGTATGATTTTTCCCAGGTTGGAATAAAACCTGTGGCAGAGCCAAGACTTAAACCTCTTTCCCCCTTTCAGTGCTTAACCATCCCTTCGCCAAATGTCCCTCTGTGGCTGTGCCTGCAAAGCTGTCATTTTGAGGAGCATTAGGAGCTGCCTCCAAAGTGACTTCAGTGCAGTTTCTTTCTTCCTCACCCCCGCACCCTCTCTCATTAACTTGAAAGCTCCTATTTATAAACCTGCTCGAGATTGCTTGTTCAGAAAGGAGGAGCCAAAACACTCCGCGCACAGACTAAGAGACTCAGCAGAGATGCAGGCAAGAGCTACTTCTCACTCAAAGGGTAATAACCAGATGGAACAAGTCAGCAGGAAGAGTGCCTGAAATGTCACAGAAATGAGATCAAGCAACAGCTAGAGCTGTGTGTCTGCAGGCAGAAGTGGAAGAATCACAGGATCACAGGAAACAGTAAGAAAGAAGGGCTGAGAGGAAGCAAAATATTTAAGTGGGTAAGCACATTGGACTAAGTGGCCTGATAATCTCCCTAGACCACCACAGTTCCATTATGCATTTTTGACACTCTCCCAGCCTCTGTGACTGTGGTGAACAGGAGGCCTATAAAGCTGGCTTGCTGTGAAAAAGTGTGCCAGGCTACTCACTGTGGAGTGACTTGTCATCTCTGTTGTTAAACAGCTCACTTGCCTCCCTGAATCTCATTGGGATGCTGTTTGTAAGCATAAAACTTGTTAAACTCAGGCTTGCCTGCAATTTCTGTAGCACCTGGTGATTTTGTGCTGCCAAGCTAGAGAGCAGGCTGATGACAACTTGAACCCCTGTGAGGGGAGAAGTGAGTACCTAAATAGCTGTCCTACATTGTATGGCACTATTTACAACAGCCTGTCTTCCTTAGCTTTCCTCCTGACTATATTTTATGATAATGATCCAGACACGACCCAGCTATCTCTGCTCTTCTGGCGAAGCACAGCACAACTATGAAAGATCAGACAAGCTCATCTGCTATGAAGATACGGGGGAAAAAAGGCCAGTGCCTAAGTTTTATATAAAGAATAAACAAAACTGCAGTAACCCATAAGGAGTCACATTCATGGAGAGAAACAGAATCACATTGTTCAACAAATCAGAGGAGAACAAAGAGGTTCAATGACAAGCCAAGACCAAAGCCATTTCTGCTAAGGAGCCTGCATCCGCGTACTGAACATAACCTCACCTCTTCCCCTTCCGGCTTAAGTGACTTCATGGAGCTCTTTGTGCCAGCGTGCAAGCAATTCCCTGAGCTGCTTCTCTTCACTGGGCTTCTCACTAGAGGGCAAAGGATGTGCTATACCAAGTGCTCTGCTCTTTCGCAGTCTGAATTCTTCCTGTTACTCTCAAAAATACCAGGTTTACTCTCCTTGACATCTATGCTCTTAGGTGCTTTGTCATCTGATATATTATTATGTTACTTTAAAAACCCACGTTTTAAAGCTCACAATCTTAGCAAAGTGAAGTCTCAATGTATTAAGTGACAGTTTACAGATCCAGTAAAGGACAAGCATTCCCACAAAATGCCCACGAGGGGTCAAAGACAAGACACAACCACTGAAGAAAACAGGTAGACTGAGGGAATGAGGGAATCAAGAATTTGGGTAACAAAAGTAATGTGATGTGCACAGTTGTGACATTTTCAGACTGGTGATTTCAATGGTGGTGTGCTGGACATACCACAGTACTGGGACGTTCTTGCAATAATACCAAAAAATTTCTAAGAAGAAACTTACTGAATTTGTACTTGTTCTCTTTGCTGGAGAAAACCTGATATAGTTTGTGGTATCATCTGACATATCTTACATATTTAAGAAGCTCTCTGCTGACATCAGAGAAAAAAACACTGTCCTATCTAGAGCACGTCTCAGCCTCAGACACAGACAGAAGTGGGTTTAGAAATGAGCAGTGAAAACCATCACTGATCTAGAAAACCTGGTAAAGAAAAATTATTGAAGGAATTGCATTTACTGGGTTTATGAAAAAGAAATTTGAGGAGGAACATGGGAAACAGTCTTCTAGCAGAGCTAGAAAAAGGACAGGGATTAATTGTTCTCTGTTTCTGTGACAGGAGGGGTGTGCCACAAATAGTGGCCAGTTTTGTTTGCATAAACAAAGATTTTGGTTAAGTATCAGAAGGAGATTTATTCTGAAAATAGGAAGAAAGAAGCAGTGAAGCAGCCTTGAAGGCTGTGAAGTCCCTGTTTATGGAGTCCCTTAAGAACAAAGCTTTGTTAGTCAGTGATGGTGGTGGCATGTTTACTTTTTCATAAGGAAGGGGCCTCTGAGGTCCTTCCAACCCCTTTATTTCTGTGAGTTGTACTAAGTCTGCAGTTCTAGCAGAGCAAGGCTGCAAGATGTAATCTCATATAAACAAACAGAAATCTCCATTGTGTTCCAAACAACCAAACCTGGAAAGGGAAACAGTTTGGTGAAAACAAATGCCCCAAGAACCTTTAAAGATTTATAGGTGTAATTTGACCCTGCAGTTCTATTTAGGAGTATCTATGAAGAGTGTACTGGCTTGAGTAGGCTAAAGAGGGGGAAAGGACCCCTACTCCTTGTCCTTATTTTTGTGGCAGGACAAACCAGCTTATCCTGTGTATAACCAGGCAGCTTCAGGGCTGGCAGTGGGATCTGGCCTGAATCTCAGTGACTACACTAAAAATGTGTAAATAACAAAACTTCTAACAAAATTTTATTGATGGAAATATCCTGAGATAGCTAAAGTGGTTCACAATTTCAAAGCTGGAATAGGAGAGAGGTTTGTGAAATTAAGGTATCTATATTCCTTGCCCAAAATCAGAGGGGAATGCTGAATAGCACCTGGGTAAAATACATGAACTTTAAATTACATTACGAATAACCTATAGTATAAGTACTACACATAAGATTGCTGAGTATTTTTAAACAGCACCCATTGGGTTTGAGTTGAACCACTAGATTTACTCAAGTGTAAGTTCTCTTAGTTAATAAAACTACATATGATTTGGCACTGTATAGATGAAAATCTAGTATGTTTGCTTTGCAAAAGCTTCATTAGGTTTCTTTCTTCATCCCAAATAATTTACTGATTGTTCATTTTCCATAATCTCAGTGTTTTTTGTTTTGCCTTTATTTTTTGTTTTTGTTTAAAAAGGAGATTTCCATGTCAAACAAAGGCTCCTAAACAGTGATAGGTCATGACCGATGATCCTACCTGAAGCACTCAGGCATACATGTAAGAATTGAAACACTGTGAGCTTAACTCTGGAAGATGATAAGAACTGTGGCCCCAGTCCAGCAAACTGTATTTGTCCTGGGAATAGTGTGATTCAGCTGGATTATTTGTGTGCTCCAGCCTAAGCACCGGGAAGGAGAGCAGTTCAATCAAGACCTGTTGGGATAAAGAGAAGCTGTGCAGATTTGATCATAGCAATGAAGTGCACTCCCTTATCTTTGGTGCAGTTCCTGTGATGTATGCAAATGTGAGTGAAACTGGATCTGGATCTCTAAGGTCCTTTTTCCCTTTAGATTTCAGCTTTCAACACGATCTCTTTCACCTGGAATAACATCAGTTAATTGAGATAACAGAAACATATCACTGGTTTATGACAGAAAGAAGTAATTTCTACAGGTTCTGTAGAAATTACTTATCTTTGTGTTACATAACCTAATGAATATATATTCTCCAGGAAGATTAAGCTTGGAGTTTCTAAAAGCCCTGTCTGAAGTCCACAGTGGTGAACAAAGCAGGCTCTCTCATGCTGCCACTGCTAATGGCATGGAAGGATGGACAGTTTAGCCAGGTTGGTGTGAACTGATGAGTCTCAATCCAGCTACAAAGAGGAGCCTTGGCTCAGCCCTGCCACGAGCATCTCTGTCCCATGCTCCACTACACAGGGCAGAGAAAACAAACCTGGGGAAACCCACAGAATAAACTGTTCCAGAGGTCAAATCCATCCTAGGGTCTAGCTGTTAGTCACCACTTCTCTATCAGAGCTTTGTTCAGTGTGGCCCAGAAATGAATAATGCAAAAGCCTATTTGAATCATGTGGCTTCTGCTTGTTCTCAAGTTTCTTGGATGAGCAGCAGTTAACTGCAATACTGCAGCATCTACATCCTGGTCTTGGACTGTTTTCCATCTTTCTTGCTTCATAGTAGCAGGGCTTGGACCACTGAGAAGGATTAATGAAAATGCAGAACATGATCAAGTCCAGAGCTCCTGGCTTAGAGAAATGGACACTTCCTCTTTCCTGCCTCTCCCATGCAAGCTGCATAGCCTGGATCTGATAACTGGTTAGCTCGTCTCACTGGGGGTCAGCTCTTTGCAGTTAGCCCAAAAAACCCCAATTTGGTGCAGAGCTATACATATGGTTATATAGAGCCATATACATATGATTACTCAGTAGTGCTTATTGTATGTTGACAGGAAATGGAAATGAAAAAAATAGAGAAAACAGCTAACACAAGGCTGTTACAAACAGCAAAGTAAGAAGGAAATCCACTGTTGTGGATTTGTTGCTGTTCTCTATTCCTTCCACAGTCTCTCAGTGTGTAAAATCATAATTGCATTGTATAACTTACAGTGCTGATGTCACTGTGGAATTTGGTGCTTGGCTGTTGGATTTATTTTTATTAGATGCAGTGATTAGAATCTAAGCAGTGATCATAGCTCTAAAACTTCTATGAATATGTACTTGTTTCCAATGGGATTTTCTTTGTACTTCTTAAATATCTGTCTGATTCAGAATACTTATTGAAACTTGGAGAATGAATGTGTATGGAGAAGTATCAGGAGGGGAGGTTTGGATCTTAAAAGCATAGTCAATTATGTTAAGAGCAGCAAATTTGCACTTTAGGGCAAGGTGTTTTATTGCTTAGGTTACTGACAACTGTAAAATACCTTCCAGAAGAAACATACGGTCTCAAAAGTATTGGTAAGGGGGTATGATGTGTTTTTTCATTGTACTGAACCAAAGCTAGCCCAAAGCCTGTGAGAGCTGTTACTGTTGAACTTACTGGAACTGTGGAAAAGGGGCTCAAATCCTAGTGCCTGTGTTCCCAAACACCAGGTCACTAGTGAAGGATCAGGAATCAGTGTCCACCTTTTCTTTAACCTGTATGTGATGAAGAGGGGTCCCAGGAAGAGGAGCGAGGAAACTGCACTCCAAGTGAGTCCATTTCTGTACAACAGATTTCTCTGCTTATGTGGGGATGAACTGGAGTGTCCCACTGAGGGTAGTAGGCCAGGTCACATGGGAAGGGAAGCCTATCCTTCTGTATGTATTTGATTTGCTTGGTTTGAAGGGGCTATATTAAATCCACTGGAGTAATAGTCTTAAAAGAGGTGATTTGCTCACTAGGCTAAAATTAGTGTACTTTGTGTTTTATTTTGGTGGTGCCTTTCCTTGACATATCTGGCTCTACCTGCAGTTGTAGTTATTCCAGAAAAGGAGTGCCTTTTTCTGGTTTAAGATAAGCCACTCCTGTACTAGGTTATAGGTACTGCTCAGTGTTACCTTGCCTGGCCTCTTCAGTATTGTTTGCTCTCCTTTTTTGGCCATCTTGTCTCTTTAGGTTGACAGTTTTTCTGTCTCGAGCTATCTGCCTGTGTAGTCCTTGGAAAACCTCTTATCATGAGAAAAGTAAAAAATTTTTTTGAACATTTTCCAGCATATGTTCACAGACACAAGGAGCAGGCACATCCTTGGGAGCTATCGACTCAGAGTCCATATTTCAAAATGTGTTCTGGCACACATTGTTTGTTCGGGAGAAGTCATACAGAAATACTTCTGAGACATCCACACCTTGTTTATCAGTTCAATGTCATTGAACATTTTCTCTCACCCTTTCACCAGAAGGAAGAAACCATAATTGCACACAAAAGGGTCAATGTTTTTGAAAGGTCAGTAATTCCAGATGAAATGCAAACCTAAGCCTTAAAAAAAAAATCTCAGTTGAGCAATAAGACACTTAGAGTTTGACTTTGTTACGCAAGAGAGAAACTTTCCATCTGGCTGGCAGTGGCTCCAAAGGGTGTCCATGTGGTTATTGATTAATTAAATCTATTGTTACTCACTTCTTTCATTAATCCAAGTGTTTTCTCTTCACTTGTGTCCCTGCATAACCCTGTTCTAAAGATTTGGAATCTGCCAGAGACAACTCCTTTGAATATCAGGTTGCTTAGTTGAAATGCTAACTCTTCCTGTCTGAGAAATTTCTAGGTGTGGCATTTTAGACCTCATAAGAATGAGAAAGCTGCTTCAAGTTGAAGGTGCCTCCTGTCTCATGTTCAGGCCTGGAACTCTGTAATGTGTAATGTGTAACGGAGAGGAAGGGCACAAAAGGCTGGACCACCAGGGGTGGCTCCTCTGCTTTCTGTAGCACTGCACTCAGTTCCAGTGCTAAACCATAAACCTTAGTGGGTTGTGTGAGGGACAGATGTCTCTAGTGGATTGACACTTGCTGTTCAGGGTTCTAAATCTCCAGTGGAGTAGTGTGGAGGATGAGATTAGTAATATCAGCAAGCCCACAGTGCAGTTTTGCTTCTCTGTATACCCACCTTAGCCCCAGATAAAATCTCTAAATAGCCTTACACCCACATTGTCCTCTGCTCATGGTCCCAACAACCAAAGACCCTGAACAGTACTGCTGCCCCAGCAGCAGGAGGCTGGGTCTAAAAACCAGAGAAAAGCCCAGCCCTTGCTAGGCCACACAGTCCCCAGCATCTCTGCTGTACTGAGGGTACTTTGTGTGCTGGTCCCTGGCCCGGCGCCACTGACTTGTGTCACACAGGAAGCTGAAGCCGTGCCAGCTGGGAGCCGCTTCTGGTCGCTATCTCCAGCCATCGGTGCTCGATTGGAGCCTGTTAACCAGGCTCCTGACCTGCCAGCCTTGCAGGTCCCAGGCATTTGCTTCCCCTTTCAAGCACATGAGATAGCAGAGTCTGTTCTACTGTGATGAATGTGTTTAGGAAATGCCAAGTCTGAATTAACTTCTGGTGGGTACTGGGAATTTTTTGCTTGACTGGAAGCATTTGCCAGAAAGTAGGATGGACTGTGCTCATGCCTAAGAGCAGGGCAGACCTCTTTGATAAAGCTTCCCCACTGAAGCAATTCTTTATCACAGCATTGACAAGTCACTCCTAGTTCCTTCCTGTTCTATGCCAGCGTTATTTCCATTGAAATATGGAGGTCATTTGAAGAGTAAAGCTGCAGCCATCACTCAAGCCAAGAGAGCACCACCTCCACCTTTCTGAAGCAGGGAAAGAGAAGAGACACTTCCAGTTCAAGACTATTTGGCTGCTTACGGTTTTGTTTGGTGAACATAAAAGAGACTTGGAAATTTCAGAGACCTCTTTTAGGAAATCCTTTACAAGTTCCTTTAGTAGATGGGTTTTACCTCAACAATTCAACTAATTACAATGAGTCACTTGATCCTGGAAGAACAGGGAAATTGTATCATGCACGTTTCATACAGGATTTACTTAAGCATTCCGGGTTTTAGCTCTTTGGCACCTGCAGTTAGTCCTTTTGCCTGTAATTTTGGCTGGCAATAGTACTGATGCCTTCGTACCAGAGAAATGGGCTTCCTCTTCTGAGGAGCAACAACAACAGTGTCAGCTGGCAGGCTCATTTCTTGCAAAAATCACTGGCAAACAAAATATGCATAGGTTGGTCTTCCAGTCCAGTAGGATAACAAAGAAGACATCTGTGCCTGGGGGTGTCCATTTTCCCCCAGCTGCAGAGGGGGAGGGAGGGAGGCACCCAAAGATTACCTTGCTGATAAGTGTAGATCACCCTGGTTATAGCAGTGCTGCTAACAAAATCTGTGGTAAACCTTCATGCAACACAGTACCAGGAAGGCCACCTCCTTTCCCTAAAGCATGTTTAAATTTGACTTTTTAACCATTTCCTAGCCACAACAAAGTGTTGGCCATCATGAGAATCAGTCCAGAGGACCTAAAACCTCAGAGAGGGGCTGGCACTGCAGATGCAGAGGAGCAGCTGTGGGGACAAGCAGACCTGTTTAGCTTGTGTGCTGCTTAGCCATATAAATGTCTTGAGCACAGAGGAAATTTGCAGTCAAATTGGTGCAAAAAAAAAAAAAAATCAGCATAATTGCAGTAATTAAACAGGAATGCTGTTTTTAACTAAACATCTGTTACCTTTTTCTGATTGAATTAAATAGTTATAGGGCTCTGAGGCTCACTATTACTCTCTCTTCCTTTCTATCTTAAATCTCCTTTCCTGCTGTCTGTTTTATCCATCAGTGATTGTGCCTGAGGATTTCGCAGTGCTCTCTCTTTGATCAAATTCATAATGTTTGTGGTTTCTTGCTCTCTGAAGCCTTGCACACACAGAACAATCTTCCACAGCTACCTCAGGAGAGCTTGCTGTGCCAGCAGCTGCCTGCCCTTCTCTGCTGATGCACCACTGCTGCCCTAACCTCTGTGGAGGGCACTGATCCTAGAAATATTTTGATCCTGATATGAATAAGGCTGCCAGTAGAAGCAGACAATGCTTTGCCATCATGCAGTGATGTCTAACACACAGGAACAAAGACGTAGCCTTTCCCTGAATTATAACGATGCTTCGCCTGCTTTTGGAGTTGTGTTGAAGCAGTCTAAGGTGCTACGACCAAATCAGATGCAGGCAAAGCCACTTAACTCTGTACTCTATCAAAGAATTTGATTGTTACCGTCTTTCCCCTGAAGAGCCACCACAAGCAGTGTCGTGGGTGGTGATGTCTGAAAACTGCACTACCTGATCACAGATCATAGTAGAGATGACTCTTCCAGCCTTCTGTCTCTTCAGATCATTTTCTGTTGCTTGCTCATCATCTTATCCTCATCCACCTTCCATGTTTTCCTCTTTGCACTCTTCAAATATTTCTGTATTGGTGTTTTAGGTCACCTAAGTGAGGCTGGAAGAAAAACTGGTTATGAAAGAGCAACAGTGATAGCCAGCTTAGCAGCATGACTCCTGTGTACTCAACTCCACTAGGTTCCCTCGAATGTAAGTGCCTGGCCTCACCTGACCTGTGGCCCCAAGCAGTCCTGCCTCTGTATTGGTTTAAATTTGCTGCAAATAGGTCACTCTATCTAAGAAAGGCTATAAGAACAGAATCCTAAACATTTTAATTTCTGAACTGGCAATAATCTTGAACAGTGCATGATGGAGCTTATAAATACCACTTTGAGTGCCCGTGATGTCACAAACCACAAGAGCGTCTGACTTTTGATTTATTGCATCAGATCATGACTTGTTCATAGGCTTGTAGTTTGCAGCTTATTTACAGTCAGTACACCCACTATTATTCCTAAGCCATCCCAGTGTTATGCAGATACATAAATGCTGCCTGGAACTGAAACAGTAAACAACCAATTAAAAGTTTAACCTCTTCCTTTCTCATCTCTTCCTGCGTGATTAACTGAGGATACTGTTGCATAAATTACAGTTGTGTCAGATAATGAAAAATTGGTGTTCTTTCATTCACCTGTGTATCACATTTACACTAAAAAACACTTGTAGATTTTTTTTAATATTTGTGCTCAAAAATAATTTCTCATTAAAACCGCATTCATTTGAAGACATGTTCTTTCCTTTTCTTCATTGCAAGATTGTTTTATGAGACTTCCTAGAATAAAACAGCAAAAGCTAATTTCTGGCATTTAATGAAAGAAGAATTTTAATTCTTTTTATAGTTCTTGACACTACACACATATGCACACAAATTGATTTATCTAAACAGCAGTTTGAAAAACCAGAGTTGGGCAATGTAATTAGAAAGGGAAAAGCTTGCTATTCAGATTAATTAAGCTAAGCAACATTCAATTTTTATGTCACATCTTTTTTGCAGAGGGGGTAATCTCATTTACTTAGACCATGTTTTGGAAGAGGTCACAGATAAGATTTAAACATAGGTCATATAAACCCCAGGCATTAATGAATCCTGAATGTAATGATTTTAAGATTGGAAAAACTCTTTGTTCCACTCCCTATCTATATCACTGAGTTACAGGGATTATTCGGTTTGGAATAGTCCAGTTGCAGAGAAAGGCACTCACCTAAAAATCTACAGAAAGAACTAAGCCATTTCAACCAGTCCTTGTTCAACTACGTGCATTTTAAAACAAAGAAAATCCCACCCTGAGAAAAATGTGTGATTATATTCAGGTACCTAAAAAGTGGTATATCCTGGTATCTAAGAGTGGACAAGGGAGTAATTGTATCATTCAGAAATGGTAAAATGGGCAATAATTTATGTAGGTCCTCTCAACTGAGTATCAGTGGACCTGGCTGGTACATCAGCATGTGCTTTCTATCAGAGGTTACAGTAAAGCACTCCTAAACATATTGTGATTTACTCCCTCTCTTTAAAAAAAATCCCTCAGGTGAATCTAAGGCTGTAGGAGAAGAAAAGTAATTATCAGCACTAATGTCCTGTACAATACCTGGGTCTATGCCTCATAGTTTCATAGTCTGTGATCTTAACAATGCAGTCCTCAGAACAGAAACTCCTTTTGTATTCTCACAGGACAAAGTACCCTAACCCAGCTGGTTGAAGGAGATCAAACACTACATGTCAGTGTGATTTGCAAGACAGACAAAAAGGAAACTTTTCTGTAGCCAACTGGTTCTTTCTAAACATTCATTTGTGTTAAAATATTTACAGTGTTAGTGGCCCATACTGGAATTGGAACTGAATGCAGATAAGACAGCTCAAGGTGCATGAGAAATCAGGTTTACTGAAGTCTTCTCTGTACAGATTTTGCATTAAATACCTAATCTTGTTTTTAAGTAGTGAGTTGGCTAGCTGAGGTGTACCAGTGGCCATGAAAGAGAAATCTAATGCACAGCCTGTCAGCAGTATTTCTTCTTGTTGAGGTTACATACATCTGTAGGTGGCCTCAAAGCTGGGTTTTATTCATTGTGACCTGTGTTTCTAGACTCTGGCTGGGGTAGGCAGAGAGATTAGTGGAGATCATGGGAGAGCCATGTGCTTGCTTTCTCTGAAAAGAAGAGACACAAGGTGCCTTAAATTGAAGAAAAAATCCTTATCTTTGTTCAAAGAAAAAATATTTGTGTACACTGCTACTAATATCAGGTGTTTAATCATCAAGGAAGAGGCCTTCAAAATTCAGAAATCAAATGATTAAACAAACAAATAAATAAATAAATAGGGAAAAAAAAAATAATGCCCCCTGAATATGGGAGACATTGGTGAAGAGAGTTCTGTTTTCAGGATTTTTTACACAGTCATGACAGCTCAAATCCCATTTCCCTTTGATCAAAGTACTTATGCAACCCCTTGATACGAGGAATTGCAGCTCTAAGGAAAATATTGCAAAACTTTCCTGGATGAAAGTAAGCAGATTTTTTGGTATCATCTGGTTCCTGGCACACTGCCACTGGCACAGAGCAGTGCTGGAGGCTGACTGAGTGCCTTCCACAAGTATCCACTGTGGATCTTCCTGTGTCTTACCATATCTCTGGACATGTGGTAGCAGCCACTGTGAGAACATGGGCAATGGCTAAATAAGCCTCTGCTAGGGCTTTTCTTGTGTCTTATTTTGGATTTGGAAGAGTTAATAAATATACAGAGTTCTTCTTCCTCCTCCATAATTAGATCCCAGAGTAAAAATGTCCCAAGCCTCAACTACATCCTTAATCTCTTGAACAGTAGAAACTGTGTTAAAAACCCCAAAACAACTGTCTTCCTCGGAAGAGTGGATGCTCGTCAGTGATCCTCGGCTGGGTTTCTGGTGTGAGCCTTGCACGGGCTGGCTGGGGGCACTGAGGGGGCTGCCTGCAACAGCTTACCTGGGCTGGGCTGGGCTCCTGCCAGGCAGGTGTTTATGGCTCAAAAACTGGCAGGATGCTCTGCAGCAGTGTGGAGGGGTGTTGGGGAAGAGGGAGCCTGGGCAGGTGGGTGAGCAGCTTGCTCACCGCTGTAAGAAGTGTCTCCTTTCTGGCTGGGAGTGCTTTGGCAGAGGGATGGGGTGGACAGATGCTCTGCACTTGCCCAATTTATCTTCTGGAGAGGTGCCTTCTCTCTCCGGGTCTGTCAGCTCCCCTGAACTAAAAATACCTCCCTGAAACATGCCCTCCTTTGCACTCAGTCGTGCAGAGAGCCTGACCCTCAGCTCTGCTGGCAGAAAGCAGTCTTCTGGCATTTTCTGTGTACTTCAGGAAGGGCACAATCAGCTGCCCAGAACCATTATCAAAAGAATTGGGACATAGAATTGCACACATTAACCCAGCCTCTCCTCTCTTCCTCCTCCCTCTGACTCAACAAGTGGTGTAAGCTCCAAACAGCATCCTTATCCTTCAAGTGTGTTTAATTTCCTTAACAAATTGAGGTATTAGGAATTTTAAACCCCAGATGTTTCTCAGAGTTATGTAAACCAAGAGGCACCCAGATGCTAACGTAAGACCAGAGGGAAAATCCCTTTGGGAACATGTGCCTGGCCCACGGCTGCAATGGGCTGCCAAGCAGTGTTATTCAAACTGTGACATGCAACAGGCTGAGACAGCAAAAGCCCAAGGCAAGGAGAATGAGGTGAAGGTGTAAAGTGACACACTGTTCCTTTTCTTTCTCCCCAGGTGGGCCTTGGGAAAATTAGAATATACTACAGCCATGCTTTCCAAATCAAGAGTCAAGTTCTCCTGGGCATGAACTCAGGCAGACACCAGAAAGAGGCCTACATGACAACAAGTATCAAAAGAAAAAAGATGTAACAAACCAGGTAAATATTAACATTCAGTGTTTCCCAGTGTACTGTATTTCATTTTCCCCTCCTTGTTTCACTCCCCTTTTGAGACAAAGAATTGTCATCTGGAAAAGAAGAAATTTCCTCTTGTTTTGTTGCATTAGGGCATATAGGAAGGTTTGAAAATATTTCGGTATTTGAAAATTACTGTCTATTTTTAGAACTGTCACAAACACTGAGTCTGTTTCCTGGAGATCTTTCATGGTGACCTTCAGATGTTGACTATGAAGTCTTTGAATTCTTAGAGAAAGTAGCTCGGTCTTTTTTTCCTTCCAACAGCTTATTTTGTCCTTTCAATTGAAGAGATGTTAATGAACACACACTGTTATAAACAGCTGTTCCTGCCTTGTACTAGAGCTCATCTCCACCATAATAACTCTGCTGAAAAGAGAAAAATGATCTTCCAGTGTGGATTCAGTCCTGTGTGAACTTTTGCTTTCCTTTCTTCTGCAAGGCTCTCTCCCTCACCCAGAATTGGCAGCCTGCCTCTGTCTACCCTGGGATGTCCTGTGTTGCAGGGATCAGTGACACGACCTAGCCTTCTCTTGTACAAGGAAATTATAGAGCTATCAAGAGTGTGGAAAATACCTTTTCTCCCCCTCTCCTCCCACCAGCCAACTGCAATCAGTACAAGCTTTACTGTAAATGCAGTGGTAAGAGGAAAAAGCAGCAGCAGGAGGCTTTTTGCTGGTGTGGCTTATTATTACTATCTGAGAAAATAAACTCCAAATGCAGTACTGAGGTTTGCTAGTTACACTATTGCCCCTGTAGCTGTGTCTTGTTTAGTGGAGGCAAAAAATAAGATTGGAAAGTGTGCAGCCAGTAAGGCAGGATTTTATTAAATGCTGCAGCATCCTGAGGAGTGAAGGAGCTAAGCTGTAGGTACCTAATAAAAGCATTTGATAAGGTTTTGAGGACATCCACATGCATATGGGGCCTTTCCAAGGGGACCTTCACAAAACTCTGCATGTCTCTTCCCACATTCTATCTCGCCTCTGTTGAGATACTGAGGAATCCATGGCTGGGATATCATCAGGCCTTTCTGGTACTGACTGTAATAGTGTCTGACTCAGTTTCAGCCTAGTGGCCTCCTGAAACTCTCAATATGTGCCAGATATGAAGAGGTCTTCATCATGCAGGTATCTCCAAAGAACCAAATTGAGGCCAGCTTCTCCTGGCATGTAGAGTACTAATCTGAGGCTGAGTCACCATTGAATCTCACCAGACCAGGTTTTGAATCAGGTCAGAGGATCAGTTGTTTATTGTCAAAATCCTCAAGCTCCCTATCCCTACTTGCCAGGAAAGCTGTTTAGCTTGCCACCACTGTTTCAAAGCGTCACTCGTTCGAAGTGGCCTGTGCTTGACTTCTCCTTAGTGCAGCTCCCTGGAGAGGAGGAAACACAGCATCACCCTGGGCCAGGGCTGGGTGCCCTGGGTGCCTGACCTTTGCCATGCTAACCTGCCCTCATCTTGCCCGGCAGCATTAATTGCCTCTTAGGGCAGCTTTGTCGCCAGATCTGGGAGGTTGGGACAGACAGCTCATGCTTCCGCTAGTTAGGAGCTGGTAATAGCCACTTTGGGTCCTAGGATGAGAGAAGAAGAGGCTGGTAATACCCCTGCTTCAGTGCCCCATTAGAGTGAAGGAATCCTCAAAATGTGGGTTAGTTTCAGCTGAGCCCCCTCCCTCTCCAGCCCAGGCTCTTCCTCATCTTGTTTCAGCTCTGCACCACAACCCACGTGAGGAGGGCGTGATGCTATTTATTCTTGTTTCCTCCCTCTCTGAGATCCTATCAGAAACACCAGACTGAGTCAGAGGCAGAGGCTGTGACTGAAATGAGAGAGAAACTCGGAAATGCACAGATTTCAGCCCAGTGTGGCTACCCCAGCTCTTTGGAAAACTGGGCCTCAAAAATGTGTGAGATACTCAGCAAAACAGCAGCTAAAGAAAGACTATGTGAATTAGAAACTGCCTAGCAAGCAGCAAGAAAAGGAGTGGCTGGCTTGTTGTAGGTAAGGAGCAGGACTCAGAGGAGTGTTGTAGCATGGGTGTTACATGACCTTCTACCCTCTTGCAATATCTGCTATTTTTGGACATTTGCTGAGAAGAATCCCTCCAAGATCACTCCTCTGGTTTATTGGGTGGTGATAGCTGGGTTTTCCAGCACAAACAGAACTGTGCTACAGCGAGAGGTTTCCAGCAGTGATATTTTTCCACATGCATTTGGATGAAAAGTCATTTAAAAGGCTATTCTTTGCATTTGGCAGGTAGGGGCAGGGTACAACAAACCAAAAACATATGTCCAAATATTCCAGTCCCAAAGACTTAGATCTAGATGCTTACAACATGTTTCATTACATATTAAGCAGCACAGATCTGGAAGGATCTGGAAATACTTTCCACATCCAGATCTCCCCAGCAAGAACCATGTCTTGGGCAGATTGCATTTTTACTGCCTTCATTGCCTTGCTGAGATGGTATCCCAGTACTTAAGGTGAACTGTGTGAGTAATGGTACTTCAGTAAAATGGAGCCATTTACTTCTGCTCAGGTGAACTGGTGCTTAATGGTCTGTACAGTTATATGAGCTCTGGTTGCGATCTGATCAGATAGCACAAACTAAATGCAGTGGAGTCTTGCTGATAATGGGAGGAGAAAGGAGGCTCAGGGTCTAGGGTATTGCCCAAAGTAGGGACAACTGGTCAGCAGGTGGCAATCTTATAGCTGAAGCAGGAAAGGCCCACCGCTGCTAGAAGAATTTGCTGCCAGCCATGTCTTCAGTGAGATGTGTAACTGAGGAATCTGGATGCTCTGTGTACTGGTTCTAATCACATGCATCTAATTTTTCTTTGCAGGCTGTTAACAGCACACTTCTGCCATGTCCCAGATGTTATGACTTAGTTTCCCTTCCTTCCATTTTGCCGTGCCCTCTAGTTGCAGATCTGATAGGGGATATTCAGCCTCCTCCTTGGCCAGACAGCAGTATGGGTCCAGACAGCCTTGCTATTTGCTGCTAAAAAGCTGCTATGGAATGGGTGCACCTTGCAAATGTGAGCCATGTATTATCATTAACCAGATCTGCTGCTCAGGTGTGTGAGAGAAGGGCACTTCGGTCCTTGAGGACATGAATGGCTCACTGACCTCACTGGCCTGGTTTGTCCATGCAAAGTCAGTCAGCTGCAGCAGTTTGACCAACACCACCTTTAATATAACGCTTCAGCTTAGGCATCTTTGCTCATACAGTGCTACTTCTGAAATGCTTTCATTTGGGCCTTTTTATAATAAACAGAAAAGAGCGGCACAAACCATTTCCAGAGCATTTGACCTCATTTTCAGCCTGTCAAGTGGGAGAGAGGCCGTGAAGCATAAGGAGAGTGGTTGGGACCAGGCAGGGAATATGCAGCAATGGCAGCATTTGTGATACATGTTGTCCTAACAACAGCAGCTCTCTCTAAGCCAAGATTTCCTGTGCTAACATCTTGAGGAATCCTTGGGTATGGCCTATTACCTGAAAGGCACTTCATGCTCTTGTGGGGAGGGAGGAGGTGAGAAAAAAAATGCTGCTGCTGCTGCTTTTAAAATGAATTTAGCATTGAGGAGAGTAACTTGTTCCCAAACCTGGAGCCTGAAGCTCTGTCTTATCCATAGGGCATGGGAAACAGACAGGGCTGGAGCAAATGGCCCTGCATTTTCTAGGTAAACTGGAACCTTGCATCCATTCATGTGAAGTGCTGCAGGAATGGGGCAAGTGTTGGTGATAGCCAGTTCCTTCTTGTGGACTTTGCTGAGCATATATAGTGGCCAAGCTCCTTACAGACCTCAGAGTACTAGTCCCCAGTAGTCTGCCAACAGTGCTTACACTGCTTTCAGGGAAGCAAGGTAAGGGGACTAAAACCAGGTGACGTGAGCATGGTTACATGACAGCTTTGTTGCAAGACAAACAGTTATACCAGAGCCTCCCCAGTCCTTGGCCTTTCTCTTGGGTTAGAGCAGCTTCATTTGCCCATTCAGATCTCAGCCCCATAACCAAACAGCTAATTTGAGCCTATTGCAAGTGAGATACGAACCACCAAGGATTAAAAGTCATTTTTCTCATCCTGCCAGCAGTCACCAACTGGAATTTGACAGCTAAGCACTGCTAGTCTGTGCTTCATCTAAGCTGGCAGCCTTCTTGCTGAAGTCAAGGTCACCAGGAGTATAGCACAGTACCGTGAAGAGCCAATTAAAGCACACAGGAGCCACCCGGGCACTCACAGCAGGTTTGATTTCTCACCCCTTCTGCTGCCCAGTTTTCACAACACACATCTATGGATTCAGGTTATAACCCCAGAAGTGTTGCAACAGGTTAGGGCTTGGAGCACGTTTTGTCTGCAATGTTTGCACGGTCTGTCTTGCGAACAGCCAGGGCTGTCCCAGGCACGCCAGCAATGCAGGTGGGAATGGCTGGATGAAACTTCCAGGTAGCGAGCAGGGCTTTAGCTCACACCCATTGTAACCCAAATGGTGTCAAGCATAAGCTCCCTGAAACCAAAACCTCCCGACCTACTCCTTGCTTGGCTGCCTGCAGCCGTTACCCAGAGAGCTTGTGGTGCTGCAGCAGTACAGATCGTGGTGTGTGGGAAAGAAAGGGCGAGCATCGGAGTGGTGCTGGCTCAGACAGCTGCTCACACCCTGCCCACCAGAGCAGTGATCTGCATTCAGAACCTGACCCAATTCCAGCCCCTGCTGGCTTCACAGGAAAAACACTGTGGGGTTTTCAGGAAGCACTTGCACAACAGCCGATACCAGGTGAGCTGCAGGCCGAGACAGATGTGTCGTCAAAGCAGTGTTGCCACCTGTGTTGCAAGGATGAGTGAAGGATATTGGCATTTTGTGTCATTCATACCTAGAGGACCATTTTCTCTTTTCAAATGCAATCAAAATGGAGGAGAGAAGGGGATAAGCATGGTTGTGACTTCAAGACAGCAGTTATGAGTGGGAATGTGTACCTGGTATAAAGTCAGTTCTTTCAGTAATGCTTATGTTGCTTTTATGCTTTTGTAGAAAACTCATCAGTGGATTAAGACCAAGAAAAGGATAGGGGCCTTTGCTTCAAGAGAAGGGCTATGACCTGGTGGTGTGAAATTACTGTGTTTTGGAAATTTTCCCTTCATATCTGACATTGGCTCTACATCTGCCCAGAAGCTCTGACCTGTTTCTATGAACAACCTCTAATCACATGTGAGCACAAGTGGAGGATAATATATTTTCTTTCACCAGAATGAAGAGGGAAAGCAGTGACAAACACCACAAATTATGGGAAAAGTCCTCTCTTTAGTATAAACCAGATGTCTTTCAGCCTGAGGAGCTGGTCTATGGCTCACAGTGGAATGGGAGTGCTGGGGTGGACAAGAGGGCTTGGAGTGGTGCAGCTGGCCTGACCTGGCCATATATGCTCCTTGGGACCTTAGATGAAACACTGGTTGTTTCTCTCTGAAAGCCATTTGCTTTCCACGTACCTACTGTGTCCGTCCTCAGAAAAGCTTGCCTTGAAAAAAAAATGCCTGGTCATCAGCCTGGTAAATCAGGTTTTTGTCTCCTCTCTTTCTCTTGACCTCTTTTCCCAGCGAGAAGCACGTTTGTCCCAGACCCACAGAGTCCACATCAGAAATCTCTGCTTTAGCTTCCCTGGATCTGGGAATATTTAGAGAACTAGAAGAGGGAAATGAGAGCAGAAGATGGTGCAGGGAGGAATCAAAAGAAATGGACAGGAGAAATGAGATCAATGTGTGATCCCAGGCTTCCGGATGGGTGTGTAAAGGAAAGGAAGGAACAGGACTTTAAGAAAAGAGTCCTCACCCTAAGGGAACTAGATGAGAAACATGGTGAATTTTACTAGAAAAGTCTCCAAGGCCGAAAGATGTCAAAAGGCTGCTAAGAGCAGGGAAACAAAACAGTATTCATCTTGGAAAATGTGAGGGGTAGGGATAGCTGCAGCCCTATGAGAGGTTCACATTTTTCCTTAGATGGCCCTTGTTTAGTTATGCTCTGCACCAGTACTTACAGCACAGCCCTGCTGATGCCACAACTTAACCCTGCAATGTTAGCAAGTGTCTGCAATGACTGGTCCCAAACCACGTGGGTCAAGGTGCCACACGGCTTTCCTTCTTGGCCAGCACCCCAGAAGGAGCCGCAGCAGCTCCACAGGTCCCATCCCCACCCCTGTCTGCCCGGAGGCCTCCCCGTGTCCTGGCCAGCTCAGTGTGGGGGCTGGGAGGACCGAGGTGCTGGTGTAACTGGTTTGGGCAGCATACCAGACCAGAGCCGGTGCCAGACAGCGCTGTCCCGGCCGAAGGGCTGCTCCTCCGGCACCCCCACGGGGAACGGCAGCAGCAGGGACCGGCACCCCGCGCTCCTCAGCACATCTGGGGGGCTGGGCCGGGCCGCGTGGGCGAGGGAGCAGCTTCCACTGAGGAAGGGCCCCGTGCTGGCCCGTGGGCCATGGGAAGCCAGCGTGGCGTCCGAGCGAGCGGGAAGGAGCACGGGCCGGTGCCAGGCCCGGCTGCGGTCAGGCCGGGGCAGCGAGGAGCATGGCAGAGCCTCAGGTGCCTCCGCCAGGCCGAGCGAAGGCCGGAGGGGCTTCACATCAGCTCCAGCCACGTGTGCACGGGGTCAGGGCATGGCACCACCCGGGGCACCAGCAGTGCCACGGGCTGGTCCGCAGGGAAACAGTGTCCTTGCAGAAAAATGACTCTCAAGGTCCCTCTCTTTTGCTGTCCCAAGTTGCCCTTGATATGGTAGTGGAAAAAGCCAAGGCGGGAGTCCTGTTCTGCAGCATTTTCTCCTTGAACTCCAGAAGGCGAGCTGATGTTGCTGTAAATGCAGCAACACACTTTGCCACTGGGGCATTTCTGTGTGGCTGACAGGGATTTTGCCTAAATGTCATGCAGGAGGCCAGAAATATGTCATCCTAGACTTAACAGCTCTTTCTGCTCCTCCTGCTCTAAGGACTGGCATGAAATGATGAAGAGGACATCAGGCAAGGACAGCTAGGCCCTGTCTTCTACCAGTCAAAGTCTTAGCTGGAGATTCCTGCCCTGGAGGTCATTAAGCCAAGGAAGCCTCCTTGACACAAGGAAAATACCAAATCCTAGACCTTGAGCTGAGACTCAGTCCTCACTGTCATCAGGCTAGATAGGATGAAGCCAGGCTGGATTATTTCCTTCTTTTTTTAAAATTTCTTTTGTCTTGAGGCCCTGATGGTATGGACAGAATTAAGAAACTTACCCTTGTGCTTCTTTGGGAATTTTCGCATGCTTCTTGTATCCTGGGAGTGTGCAAACTTCCCATCCTCTTACCACAGATTGTATGTTTTTTTAACCCCTGTTTTCCTCAATGCATTCCAGTGAGAAAAATGTCCTGTAAGTGTTTTGTCTCAGATCATCCTGCCCTCCACAAGCCAGGACTTGTGGAAAGGAAATCTATTTAGGATTGGAATGTGTTAACTATTCATTGGTGGCTCTCCCATCAGGGGCTGTGAGCTGTGCTGGGGATTTTGTGCCGGGGATTTTCCACCAGCTCTGCCTATTCCAGCTTTTCAGCTGGGTGCATTTTGCCACAAAGATGTAGATATGTTATGTCTCAGAAGTGCCATCTTCACTGCTTAGTCACTCAGGTAAAGAAAATAGTTTGAGCATGGTTCTTATGCTGCCTCCTTCCTACCAGGCACTTGGCTTTATCTTGCATTATAAGTGAGACTAAATCTTTTTGAAAATCTATGTGTCAGCACTGAATTATTTATAGTCATGTCAAACATTCCTGAGTAGATGGATAAAACCCAGGATAAAGTATCCTAGGGTGCCACTGATGACAAAAAAGTGTTGTGCCAGTCTTGATGTGATGCAGACAAAGATGGTTTTTGCAGGCTGGGGAGCAGGTGGGGGGGTAGGGGGGTGTGCTTGTTGTAGCAAAATCAGTATGTTGTATTTTAGGATCACCTTAAAAATCACACATATAATAATGTAATTTTCCCAGCAGCTGACTGCAGCAGCAGATAAAACCCTAGAATTGTGTTTGTGAATTTGACTGGAGGAGATTGCAGACTGTTCCCAGGCCATGTTTGTTCTCTTCACCAAAGCAAAGTATTACTTAAATAGAAAGCTAGAGACACTATGCTGCAGCTGAAATATGACCCATTAGACATGCCTGAGAAACCACAATTAAAAACTCAAGAAATACTAAATAATTTCTCCAAAATAAAACTAGGGAAGGGAAGGTAATTTTATTGCTGCATAAGTTATGAATCCAGATCTTGCTTTGTAGATGCTTATTTTCATTATATGCTATTTGTCCTTATTTAAAGAATAACATAGGCCTTATACATCTGCATATAAAGTATGCAATAATACATCATTATCCAGCTTGTTCTTTATTCATTTTCTATTTAAAAATCTTCCAGCAATTGGAGCACTCATCCTTATATTCAAAAACTGTTTGACATTAGTAACTGCCCTCTCCTGTTGCCAAAATAATTAAGATCTCCACATTTTTACATTTTTTATTTCATTTCTGTCTGACATACATATTGACCAACCCACTCTCACTACCCTCCACTAAAGGGAACTGTGATTGACAGATCCTGTCTTCAGTAAGAGAAGGTTTCTCAACAGGGGCATTTAGGAATTCTCTCTGGCTGCTGTGGTGCTCAGTGCATTGTTCACACAAATGGGCTGGACCATTGTCAAAGAAGTGGTTAAATCTCAGCCAGACCTGAGAGGGTTCAAGTGGGCAAGGAATTATAGCCTTTCACCTGTTTTGGTCTTCTCAGTCTTATCATAGCAATATATGCTTGCTTGGTCACTCCCTTTCGAAAAACAGTCGGTCTGCTGAAAAAATAGATCCTTTGGTTTGCTCTGTATTTAGGCAAAACCAATCTTGATTCCAGGACTATAGAAATGTATGCTTTTCTTTCCACCCTTCAGCTAAGGAAATGGGGAAAACAAAAATCTGAGCAAATCTATCTATAACAGTGTAATATTTTACAAATCTGTTTAATAGACAACTACAGCAGTGAGGGGAAACTCTGACAAGTCACTGCTGCACTTTATGTTGTTTGTTCTCTGAAGGCTGTTCAACTTCTTCATTGTCCTGCAGAGTTTGCAGATTGGACTGTGATTTCTTGATGGGTTTAGTTCATGAGTATAAACTTCTATTCTGGTAATGCCTAGATGGGGTAGAAACTTCAAAACCATAAAGGACCCATTGACATCCTCATTGTCCTGAGGGCTGAGGACAGATGATTGAAGGGAAAAGTTAAATAAAAGGTGGGAAAATCAGAGTTACTGCTGTTGGCTCTTCAGCAAAGCTGTGTGACTTCTCACACTGGAGTGAATACTTGTCCCCAGGTTTGTTTTTTCCCTTTCTAAGGGGTAATGGTGGTATTGATAATATGTATATGAATTATTCTATATTAAAATTTTTTGCTGTCTTGTTGAGGTATACTAGTTGGGAGCACACAGGAGAAAACACATCCAACTCCGGGGGCTGTCACAGTTCTGGCCCTAGCATAATTTAAATTATGCTTGGAAAAAAGCATAGTCTATTTAAATAGCTGAGAAAATAACTTCTCTGTGGTATGAATGGCATCTCCATTACTGAAGAATTTTTGTCATGGCTCTAGCAATATATATATATATATGCTGGAAAACTTTCAATGTAGACATACCCTAGAGGAACTGGGTGTCCTGCTGGTTGAGAAGGTCACCTACATATCTAACTCTCAGACACACTCAAAATCACTACCTAAAGTTTCCCTTTTGGAACAACAGCTTAATACATTTCACCAAGTTCCCTCCCACCCCTGTGAGGCCTTGATGAACAATGTGCTATCATCTTCCCTCAATCCCAAATCCAGCCTACCTGTTACTCACCCTGCCTTCAGCACTGCCTTTCTCACATACCCCAGGCAGTAAAGCTGGCAGTGGAAGCCTTGACTGGGCTGGAGAGAAAGTGGAAAGGTAGGATGAGGTCTGTCAACAACATGTTTTTAACCGGCAAATCAAGGGACATTTCCCTTTAGCGACAAGACCTGCACCTGTGATGTAAATTAACTGGAATATTTGCAGTGTCATAGCAGTGGATGTAGGTTCCACTTCTTTTAAGACACACATAAATCCTAAATCTATTTTTCTCTTTCTTTTCTGCCTCTGGAGCTAATGCATTTAACTCTCAAAGAGGAGACAGCTGATTGTTAGCTCCAGATTCTCTTGATGTCAATTTTATTTTTAAAAAAGCTTGCATATTATTCTAGATTAATTATATCTTTCTGCAAATAAAATCATTGGAAGGGGTCCACCTCCCTCCCCCCACTCTGCTCAGTTTCTTCCTTGATTTCTTTCACATGTCTCTTCCCCAGTGAATACATCTGAATGTTACATGGTGTTAATTAAGGATCTTAATTGCATATTTGTCTTTGCAAAGCCTGCCAGTGTGTACAGGCAACTGTGGTTGATTGACGGCATGCGAAGAACAATGGAGAAACCTTAACAAGGCTTGGCAAAGCAATACAATCAGTGGAGAGCATGCTCAGGGGAAGAGATTCACACAAGGATTTCAGGAAAATCTGTGCCTGGTGACTTTTATTTCCTTAATCAACGGCAGGAAACAGTTCAGCCATGCGGCAGCTGGTGAAAAAGTAGCTCCCCTAAAGCCCACTGCTAGATGAAATAACCACATGGCTTGAGGCAGAACAAGCTGTTCTGGAACATGCACTTTTGTGGATGTTATTTGGAGAAGCCTTAAGAAACTGTGGTTCTTCTCGGCATTGACCTGGAGCTGGGATATTTTGATTTTGGGCTCTGCAGTTGTGCCAGCACAAGGTGCTTGTGATGCTGGTGCAGAGAGACTCCCCTCCCAGCTGAGGTCCTGAGTAATTGACCCAATGCTACACAGGCCAGCCATCTGTTCTGCTGCCATCCCAAGGCAAAGCTCGAGCATACTGGAAGAGAAAAAGTCTGGATTTACCTCAACTCATGCAGAAAATCTCCCACAGGCAGGGTGAGCTTCACTTGCAGCCACCTGCCCAGGATGTCAGGGGAAAAGCTCATCCCAGTTCTGTGCACCATCCACAGGGCTTGCCTGTCTCACATGCTGTGGTCATCTCTGGTACCACCAAATCTGAGTACCACGCCCCTTCCCTCAAACCCCTTCTCCTCACATTCCTAAGGGGCTAAAAACTGCTGCAAGCCCTGCTTTACAGGAGACAAGTGGAGATACAGAGATGTCACCTGTAACCTCTTCAGTTTCCTAAGCAATTATGAGAATTTTAGGGCAGAACCAGAAATTTAACCCAGGTTTCCCAATGGTGCTTCTTGGGGCGTTCCCTCAGGGGCTTCCAGCCCCCGGAGCCAAGCAGCACATAGAAAGAGGTGCAGCAGTTCAGGCAAAACTCTCAGAAATCACAGCAGTCTGGGATCTGTTACATTTGGAAACAGTAGCATAATGCAGCAGAAACTGCTTTCCCTCCATCTGTCACGCCTGGAGTGGCATTTACGCAGGCAGATCTCTATGCCAAGGGGTCACGTTACAGCCCAGCTCTCTGCTAACCATGTTACTGCATGTTTTTGTCTCACCTGTGTACGCAAGTCCAATCCATGTTACAGCTCAGAGGACAAATTCCTTGCTGAAACAGAGTTTGACCTTATGTTTAGCAGCAGCAATGACCACTGCTGCAGCAGGACTCCCAGGCGTGTTCAGTTTTCTGTGCAGATAGGTCTGCCCAAATCAGTGAAGAAGGCCACCAAAGAGAGGTGTGCACTGTAAACCTCAGGGGCAGGAGGGTGTGATGATATCCTGACCTATAAAGGTCTGCACAGTTATTTTTTTGCCTATTTTACCTCCTCCTCCCTGTCCTGCATTTGTCTCCTGTGTTGAGAAGCACAGAAGATCAGGTGTTTGGGTGCTGGCAAAGCACATGGGAGTCAAGATCTTTGCCTGCTGCAATCCTTTGCATTTGAGCTAGGGGAACCACTTAGGGTTTGTCTGTACCAGGTGAAGTAAATGCTTGGGAAGTTATACCTTCCTGTAGGCAGCAGTCAGATAAATTCACCCAGGAGAACATAGCAAGACTGCCTCCTGATTGATTTAGAGCTTGTCACTCAAAGAGGTTGCCCAGGCTGCAGGGATGGCCCAGCTCCTGAGGAAAGCAGCTGGTGAACCCCTGTGGTTTACAACTCTCATCGTTAAGGTAAATTAGCACCAACACAGGAAACTTTAAATGAAAAATGGGCACATTGGATCCCTCTATATGTCTGTCTAGTCTAGTATCCTCTCTTCGTCAGTGGTTGATAGCAGATGTTTAGAGAAAACTCAGTGAAAAAGGCAAGCATGTAGTGGTAATTCTCTGGTGTACTTGCCAGGCTGTGGGTTCTTGAAAGCTTCCTAAAATCTTGCTGTTTAATAGCACTTAATAGATCTGTTTGCAACTTCGTAAAATCATTTTTTGAAATCTCTTTTAGGCATCCATAGCACTGCTGGCAGCAAGCTCCAGAATTTAATTACCCATTTGATTAAGCTTTTCCTTTTGTGAGCCTTGAATCTGCCACCTCATAACTTTATTTTATGCTGTTTCTTCTGTATAATCCTGCCATATGATCAAACTGCATGCAAGTCATCAGGACACTTCTCAGGCTGATGTCTTGTCCATAGCTGCATGCCTGTGAAACTGTTGTGGTTATGTTGTGGATATATGTGGCATATGTGTCAAGGGGAGGTTGTTTTTCACTTAACCAAGCCCATACCAATATAACTCTCAATTTTAAATTCCATTACAATAACCTGAACAGGTCTGTCAATGACTAAACTCTTCTCTCTTCCTGGAAGTCAAAGCTTTGCCAATGTAAAGCACTGATACATCACAGAATCACAGAATATGCTGAGTTGGAAGGAACTCATCAGGATCATCGAGTCCAACTCCTGTCCTGCACAGGACACCCGAAGTGTCACCATGTGCCTGAGAGCATTGTTCAAGTGCTTCCCGAGCTCTGGCAGACTTGGGGCTGTGACCATTTCCCTAGGGAGTCTGTTCCAGTGCCCAACCACGCCCTGGGGGAAGAACCTTTTTTTAATAACCAACCTAAACCTCCCCTGACACAACTTCAGGCCATTCCCTATGGTCCTGTGACTGATGACCACAGAAAAGAGATCAGTGTCTGTCCCTCCTCTTCCCCTCATGACGAAGTTGTAGAAAGCAGGTGTAGTCAAAAAAAGCTTGTCTTTCAACCACAGCTTTGTACAAACCCTTTTCCAGCACCAATGAGTTTTATCAGGGAGGTGTCTCTCTGTGGAGATGGTGTGTGTCAAGGCTGTGCTTCGTACCAGCCTGTAACTCACAGGCAGAAAACAGGGCTTTGCTGAAAGAGTGGTGCAGCAAGGCAGCTCACCCCTCTTTGCCACCAGACCCATCAGTAGGCCAACAGAAGTCTTTGGTAATCCAGCCTTTGGGACCGAACCAACTGACAGGGTGCAAAGCTGTCCCTCAAGTCATGTGAAAGAAAAAGTAAAAATATCTTCATGAGGTCTAAGGAGCCTCGCCGCTCAACACCTGTACGAATGGCACAAAGTTCATGAAGACTTGTGCCTATGATTTGCTTAAAAAGCCACATCCCCAAGACCATATCTGAAAGTCTGATAAAAGACTTGATTTCTCAGGAACCCTTGAGTTTCTATAAAAAGAAGTGAGAGAGATTGCGAGTTCTGCTCATTTGAAATTCAAGTCATTCATGTAGGAATCCAAATATGGACTTGGACTTTTATCTTATGATATATTGGCCTTTGTCTTGGGCTGCAGTAAAGCAAATATGATAAGCTAACAAGTGGCATAAAATTTTCAGTTACTTTCTAAATGTTATAGCAGCAAAGAACCAAGCAGAATTACTGAAGGGTCAAAGGCAGAGATTAGAAACATCATTAAGAAATGGTAAGAATTACTGATAAGTTTTAGTGTCTTTGTTTTATTACTTCCCTGTCTCAGTCAGATCTGCAAACACACTGATTCACGTTTAATTGAACAACAGCTTCATTGTGAAACCTGCCATTCTTAGCTCCAGTAAAGAAAATATCTTTAAAAACACCACCCCCGCTTTCTAACATTGTACAGACAAAGAATTACAGTTCATCTGCCACAGGATCTACTCTACAAGTGGCATCATCTCCCTTAAGTCTCGTTTTCTCCATCACACGTGGTGTGACAAGTAGCAGTCTGGAGACCTGTGTGCTGTGTGTGCCTCTGTGCAGCAGGGTTCCTTCCCCCCACTCCTTCGTGCTCCTCAATGCCTCAGTCATCACCAGCAGCCTCTGGCTGGTGTCCCAAAGCCACAGAGTGGGACAAGGCAGGCCATGCAGGAGGTGAGTGGGGGTGACCTTCACTTTGAGTCCCCAAAACCCTGCCCACACTCCAGGTTGAGCACAAGCAAATGTGTCCCACTTCCCCAAAAGCAGCACTCCATGAAGCATGTTCTGCTTCCACTGGCCATGGGCTGTAACATTCACTGCCTGTGGTCAGATGTATATATTTGATTGCTCTCACAGAAATCAGAAGGATTAGCTGGCTCTGTAGAGCATTGGCCTACATTTCACCATTTTGCTCATGAAGCTGAGCTGGATAGGAGTGCGAAAAAAAGAGCTTGTGAATGCCCTAGTGCTGACACAGTTATGTCAGCCAAAAAGAAAATAAAAATACTCAAGAATAAAAATGTCTCAAGAACTAGTTTCCTTTTGAGGTGATCTTCTCTGTGGCTCTCACTGCTGCAGAGGCGAGCCCCACCTCACGCAGATCACGCAGTGCAGAGATGATAAGGGCGTGCAGTCCAGCCTGGCTGTGGCTCCAGCTGCGTGCTGCTGGCGCCTGCTCTGTCCAGGCAGTAGTGTGGTGTCCTTGGTGCAGCTCCTAGGAGAGGCACACATCTAGTGCAAAGTTTAGGCTTGAGAAGGACATGAGAGGCTTCTGACCTGCCTCTGATTCAGGATACTGCATCCATGTACTTAAGGGTGCATTCAGCTCAGCTTATTTCAATTCCAGCATATGGGCACAGCGCAGTGGAAGGTGCAGTGGCTTGGAGGAGAATGGATGGTCCTTTAGGTCTGACACAGATGCAGGCATGTATGCAGGATGCCCCAGGGTATGTCATACATCCTGTGTCTGCCTCAGGCTGTGAGGGATTTCACAGCTCTAGTGTCACATAAAGTTCACCACAGTGATTTAAATTGATGTAACCAACCTAAAAGTGACACTTCAGTACAGACGAATCCTTGATTTTTAAGTTGGTTATTTACAGTAAATCCGCCTGATGAGTCACAGCATCTGACCTGAACAGCCCATTCCACTACCTGGGTAAGGATTTGTCTGGTTCTGTTGTTTTTTGCCATTTTTAAACTCCTCATGAACTCCAGGGTGATAGAAGGAGGCTGGAAACTTATCTGGACCAGTGAAGCCTTCTCTCCTGCTCTGGGTTTTGACCTTTTACTTTCAGCCAAAATTGCTGGAAGTCCTTTCCTCCTAATCTGTGCACTACAGATTATGAAAAGCTAATGAGAAAAGCTAAAACTCATTTGCTCAGAAAGAATAATTCCAATTTTTTCCTGTGGCAAATGAGAAAATTAGGCAAACAAATGCATTTGTCATAGACTCAGTTGAATACACTGTTTTGTTCGGCTTCATGTAAGGGTACCCTAAGAAGGGCCTGGGCATAGGTCCCTGATGGGTTAATACTTTGTTTCTATGGGGCTTTTCAGAGCACTGTAGTTTTCCAGATGGAGGAGTGGCAGCCTGAGGAAAGGTCTAGGCCCAAGGGGTCCTGACAATAGAAAGGCAGGATGGGTGGGTGTCTGAATGTTGCAAAAGATCATGTCTGTAGACCTTTACCTGACAACCGTGCCCAGCTCTGCTGTGGACCCCTGGCTTTGGCCAGATGGGTCCATGAGTCATGGTCCAAACACACTGTCACTATGATTTGTGAGTGTTGTCTCCAGTGCCCTGGTAAACATCTGCCCATTGTGAGCAAGGCCAAGTCACTTTTCCCATCTTGCTTTCTGCCTTAGGAAAAGGTAAGAAGTAGTGACTCTTGTCCTTAGCATCATGTTAAGATCCATGAGTGGTGAGGGTGGTCTTATATTTGAATTAATTGAGTGAATATTTGAGTGAATTACGTACCCTAGAGAGGCTAATCTCCATTTTCTGTCTTGCTCATTTTTATGCTTTATTCCAATGTGTGTCTGCATCTCTCTGCACTGCCCAGCCTCATGCTGCCATTTGGGTGAGGGAATAGAAAAGGCTACATTTGTGGCTTATATATGAAGAAACCTTGAAGCTGCCCACCAGATCCTCCTTTTGGCTCCTGTGGCGTGCCTGAGGCTGGCACCACCCTGCAAAGCTTGCAGGCTTTGCTGACACATTGAGACAAAAAAAAAGGACTCACCGTATGTCCTCAGGAACCGAGGCATAGCAGTGACAATAAGAAAGAGGTAGCTGAGGTTAGGAGAAGTTTGCATTCATTCTGGTGTAATAATTTCAGCCCCCCTGGAAAAATATCAGTGTTCCCGCTTTAGGTTTTTTAAACTGCTTGTAGACCAAAGCTGCATCCCCAAGAAGGCAAGGATTATGATTTTGCACAGAAAGGCAGGTCTGTCAGAGGGAAAAAGATTATAAAAGAGTAGTTTTCTAAAAGCAAAATTGATTTCAATGGAAAACATGTATCCAGCAAAATGCCTGGAAAATTTGACTGCAGCAAATACCTGACTTTATGTTTCAGCCAAAGATAAACTATCAGGCAGACTGAAGAAGTAATGGAATGAAATTATGTCTGTGTTGTGCTGGAAGGGCATAATAAATGGTCCCTAGACTGCAGTCTCAAAGGACTGTGTCATTTTCATGAATTTTCTGCACAGTGTTTCTTGGAGCCAGACAAGACAATCACTATCTTGCTCTTCCCATCTTGCCTCTCCTGTTCAGGTCTGTTGCAAAGCCTGATGTGGAAAGGGTAGAAAAAGAGTGCTAGATCTGCAGAAAACAATTCCTGCAGTGGAAGAATGACAGTGGAGGGAAAAGCTTCTTTCCTGAGTACTTGTGTATGTCTGGTCTCCCCCACTTCTGCTCCTGACACCTCTTTTAGATAATCCCATCCAAGACCCTTCTCTCTCCTGAATAGGTTCTTTACAAAAGAAAATGGAGGGGAAAAGTCATCTAAGTGAACTAGAGGCATGAATTTTAAATAGGTGAGTCAACTGCATTAAAGTGGACACTTTTAATAAGGGTAGGCTAAATCAAATGTTCTTCTTAAGCTAAAATGCCCACACGTGGCCTTAATGTGATTTAAATAAGTTTTTAAAGTTTCATCACTTGCAAAGTTCATTCAAATTAGGTTTCTGGAGCATCTCCATGTAGATAAACCCACTGATGAAACGGGGACTTCCCTGCCTTAGAAGGGTGCTGCTGCAGCCCCAGCTCCCCAATACCTAGAAAGCACTTTGCTCTGCCGGAGGCACGGGGCCAGACACACGCAGCCGACTCTGGCTCTGGGCAGCTGCTCGTGGCTGTGTGCAAGGCTCCCAGCTGCAGCCTCTCCAGACACCTGCCAGCTGGCGAGGACAGTGCTGTCACCTGCACGGAGCCCTGTCTGAGGTGGCAAAACACTGGCTCTGCTCTTTCTTCTGCCACCAGCTCCCCATGTCCCACATGAACCCACCAGAAACGAGGCCAGAACAATGGGTGTGCATTTACTCTTTAGTGTGCTTGGAAGTCAAGGGGGGAGAAGGGGATTTGCAGGCCTGTTCAGTGGGTGACTTTCCTGTGCCATTTCATTAGGGGAACTCAGCTGCAGCAGATTCCTGGAAACCTGATCCCCAAGATAAATGTGGAAGAACTGAAACAGCAGTATCTGTCCAGGGCTTCAGACTGTCAGTTCAGAGGCGGGTCAGAGCCTCCCTGACCTCAACAGGGCTGCCAGTCTAAAGGCAGCTGCCCTCACTCATAGGCACCCAGTGGGCCTAAGTGGAGGCAAAAGTTACATTAAACAGCCACACTGCTTTCAGAGTCACATGAGCACTACTGACACACATTTTCTAAGAGACTGATGGCATTTAAAGGTCTTTCAGTAAGATATTTGCTTTACATTTATAACAAGGTATTCATCCCACTGCTTGCCATGGGAATGAAGCACACTGATCAGCCTTCCCAATGACCAAATGTTTGCCATCTCAAAAACATTCTCCTGGAGAATAAGATACACATCTTTATTGTACAGTTCTGCCTCATCAATAATGCTGGGGCAGATTCTCTTACAAAGGTATCAGGTTTAAGAGAGCAGCCATCTTACTATCCACACCAGCCTATTTCCAGATGGCATTTTGAACACAATATAGACCAGGAACTTTGCTATCTAATCCATTATGCAATTAATTAGCACTTATAAATTAAGTATGTGCCTAGCAGAATGTGTCCTTCCATGTGGCAAGCCTCGTGTGGCAAGGACAGACTGTGAGTCGGTGAGTCACCACAGGTGACACAAAGGCCACCTGTGCCGGTCATTTTGCCGGAAATGGGAGGCAATTCCCACGTGCTAGGAGGCTGCATCTGAAGAAGAAGATTCTCTTTGTGCACTCTTGTGCTGTAGGCTGTTTGTTTTCTGGTGGTGTTGACACGGGGATGCTCAAATAGCAGCGTGGCAGTAAGGCAGGTAACCTCCCTCATCAGTGAACTACCGTGTGTCCAGCGAGGTTTACGGCTCACCTGTAACTGCACACCCCGTGGGAAGGCTGATCTGTGGGCACCCTGAGGCTAGTGGTGACTCAGCCAGACCGGGGACAGCTTTGAGCCCTCTTGCTGGGCCATGGTGAAATGCACCCGTGACAGGCCAGTGCTGGCTCTTCCTGTGCAGTGTGTGGCTGTGGTGACACGTCCCTCACCCCTGCACCCCTGCTGGCCTCTAAAGCTCACCCAGGTGAACTTGCAGGGGCTGCAGCCATTAGGCTGGAGGGTGAGGTGCAACGTGCCGGATACAAACTGCTTCTCCAAAGTGAGCCACAGATTAGGCTGGCGACTACGCCCAGTTTACTTAGCTGCCAGTGTACTCCCTGGCTTGGGAAATCCCTAGGTGGCAGATTCCTGGCACCTGGGAGGTCACACTGGTTCCTGTGTACTTGCCCTGTTCTTGGGCTCTTTTTCTAAATATTTGGTACTGACCACAGATGGAGAAGACATACTGGATTAAATGGACCTTTGGTGTGCTCCAGGTGTTGCCAGTCTTATGTGCTTACAGTCACCAAAACTAGCTTGTAACAAAACCAGTTAGCTAAGACCATTTTGGTAAGGAGTGTTAATTTGTGAAGTGCTTTCAATATCAGGCAATAGTAGCTAATCTTTGATTACCAATAGTGACTGCTTTTCCAAAAGGAGATACGGGTGGGCAGAAAAAGGAATTTCTATTCAGTTCCTGGTCCTGGTTGCCTGGGGAATTCTTTTAACATGCAGAAGCACAGATTTGCATGTTGGTATTTTGGGGATGTTTCCCGTGAAAGAAAAAGTGCAACTCAACACTAGCTGACTTGGAGGTCTTGTCATGATTATATCCTCCAAGGATTTGTGTTATTCAGCTGATAAATAGGGTTTAAATAAGGGAATAATAAAGGTATTGCCTTAGGTCAATGACAGCAGCATCACAGCACAAGACCTGTCCCGTTGTTAGGGCAGACACAGTGGAGCTGTTTGCTCCTGGTGTTCACTTCCCTGTGGCCATCACTTGTGGTATCTTATTTAGCCAGGATTGAGAGTCTCTGAGAAATGTCTGATCAATCTGTGGGCACCAGTGACACAAGTGCCCAGGTCCCATCACGATGTTGCAGGATGGATTCACTTTGACACAAGTCTGGTACAAATGTCCGTGTCAAACGTATCCTGGCTACCTGAGCACAAAGGCAAAGCAGATTTTCCAAGGTATACAAGCATCTAAAAACACACATTGAGGCTCATCCAACTTTTTATATCATTCACACAGGTCAGGTTTTTAACTCCTACTAATTATAATAAAAAATTATATGAGAATTATAATAAAAAATTACATGAGAATTATAATGAGAAAAGTGCTTTTTAAACACCTATTGGATGTGTCTGCCCCCTTTGGCCAGCATGATAATGCCTCTCAGGCTGTGTAGTGTGCTGCAGTCCACAGGACTGGCTAAAAGAGAAAAGGGAATTTCAGACTCCAAAGCAGTTACCAGAGCACCAATTCACTCGAGGGAAACAAAGGCTGACAGCTTCCATCACAGCTGCATGGTGTCTTTGGTCATAATAACTGGATGTTCAGGACTGTAGAGGGATTCTCCAGTGAAAATGTGTTTGTTTTTACATGTCATGTGTCACTTCAAGTGAGGGTGCAGTGTTGGTCACTGCAGGATGTCACAGTGGAACCAGACAACCCAAGACAAATCAAAGTCCACCAAGAAGCCCACAGTGGGCAGCAGGCTCTCCAGTTTGCAGACACATCCACCTTCAGCTGGTAAGAAGTTCTAGTGTGGACAATGCTGGAGTAATCTTTAAAATTACCACATACATCTGTGAATAGTTTCAGGGAAAAGACCTCCCATGAGGAGAAGCAGAAAGCCCTCTGGCAGGCATTGTAAATCATGTACCATCCCACTGATGTTTAGGAACAAGTTGAACCTTAACTTACCATTCCCATTGCCAGCTCCTGTTGCTCCTGATAGCTAAAAATAGATATGTTTTTCCACTCTGATTTTGTTTTTCTTTTTAGAAATTTTGTTTTTTCTTTTTCTTTTAGAGAAGGCCTCAAAATAGTTTTGGAGTTTATTTAGTTCTCGTTCTTTGACTTGGTTTCCTGCTGGATGTCTCAGGCTGGCTGGTGCTGGAGACAGCAGAGCTCTAACTGGTGCAGACAGGCAGGCTGGTGCCCAAATACAACCTTCATCAGAAACCCCATACAGGGCTTCTGGTCAGGGCCAAGTGGAGAATGAAGTCCTGAGATCTTACTGCCTGAACAGAAAAGTGCTGGCAGCCTGCTGGGATGGTGCACAGTGCTTCTATATCCAGTAGGAGCCAAATGGGGACAATTTTTTTGGGCCAGCAGGGGTGAAGCTGTATCAGGGCCTCAGACTTGCAGCTGCTGGCTGCATCAGGAGCTTATGTAGCTGCCTGAGCTTGGTGGCTGCATACCAGGAAGCTGGCTACTGCTCCAGTAAGGTCCCAGGTGCCCATTATCACAAAACACGTGTTCTTGATAGCTTCATAGCTAGTTCCTGGGTAATGCTGCTTCCCTGTGTGGTGATCACTTCCAGATGTGCCAAGGAAAACAGGGCAGATTTCATGCAAGACAGTATTTTCATATTATTTTCTGTGAGATCAGAGTAATTTTTTCCATATCAGCCAAAAAGCAAAATTCTGGCAATATGATGTGACTTCTGCTGCGTTCCCAGGTTGCCTTTGTCTCCATCAGAACAGTGTTGGTAGCTGGCAGGTTTCACTGTAGCAATCACAGAACTCTATACTGTCCACTAGAAGTATTTATCCCAGTTATCAAACACCAGGCACACATTACATTGTCTCTATTGCATCCAGTCCACTCCAAAAACCTTCCTTTGGTTCTGCAGATAGTCACCAGTTCAACATGAACTTTTTTCTACCACTGACCATTTCAGCCTTCTCCCACCAGGAATGGTCAAAAGTCTGCATCAGCTGGTCACTGTGGCAGGGAAAAGTGGCTCAGCTCACGTAAGTTAAAGCAAATCAGGACTGAAATGGTTTATTGATTTATTAAGGACATGTAATTAATGGACAATCCATGAATTATACATTCGGGGTCTATGTCAGCAATACAGCAGTTCAACCACTAGGTTAGACACTTAGAAAACACTTAAAAATTCCTGCTGGTTCCTAAACACACCTTTGTAACAAATCCCCAGACACCTGGGCACCAACCCCTCTCTCACTGGCATGGGGGTCACTTCTGGGATCACAGGTCCCCCCAGTTATGTCCTGCTCCCACTGGAGTTGTGGTCACTCCAGCTCTGGGGGTGCCCACACCACTCCCTGCAACCAGCAAATGCACCTGCTGGCAGGAAGGGACACCAGCAGGTCTCACCCCCTCCCAGAGTGTGAGTCCTACACGCTGCACCCCACAGGGTCAGGCCATGTGCTGGGTGCCTGCTGCTGATGGTGTCACATGGATGGGGAACTGTTGCATCTGACCCCAACAGAGGCTGTGATGTGACAGACTGGATTCTAACAGTCTGAGGCCTCTCCCTGCTCTGTTACTGGTTTTTATCTTTCTTTTATACAGTCTTTCCAACCAACTCATTCTTTGTCTCATAGTTGTCTTTGTCATTCCCTGGTTACCATTTAATCCAGCTGACAGATGCCATCCTCTTTAGCGTGATCAGCTGAGGTCTGGTATTTGTTTTCCTCTTCAGCAAAACAAGCTTGGGGCAAATGCCTCAGATGCTTTTGGGTTTTCCATCCATACATGCTTTTTAGAGGCATGTACCTGTTTTATTGGCTCTTGTCTTACACCTCATTTTGCCAAGGCTGAGCTGTGGAAGCACCCCAACATAACTAAAACTGATATTAAGGAAAAGAATAGTGTCCCCATGTCTGAATTTGGGCGGAGGTTATTTCTACATATATTTACTTTGTCAGGGCCTACCAGTTCATGAATCCTCAACCTTAGTTACCTCACCTTGCACAGCTATATGCAGTTAATCTGTTTAAATTCTGCAGCCATCGTGCTCAGAGAACCAACTGCATATGTCTGTAAATGTAATCGCTAGTGACCCCACACTGTAAGAGGGACAAGGAGAGGAAGGAGGAAGACTTGAAAGACAGTTTTGTCCCAGGAGACAACATACCCTGCTTGAGTCAGAGTTATGTGTAGCAGCCCCTGAATGGGTTTTTTTCTCCTGAACCTCCCAGGCAGAAAATTGGAGGACAATCCCAAGGCAGGGTCCTGCCGGACCAAAAAGCTGGCATGGTGACCAAACACTGGCACGTGCTTTGCTGGGACCCTGAGGGCAGTTCTTGAGGGTCACTACTCTCCCCCTCAAGGCCCCCAGAGGACTATAAAATGGCTGTTTGCCACCTGGCACCTCGATGGCAGTCTGAGGGCTCCTGTTCAGTTCCTCATCCTCTCTCACCTGTTGTGTGCGAAGCAGGCTTGGTGCCAAGCAGTTGAGCAGCTGCCCTTTCCCAGCTCCTGGCCATGCCAGTCCAAGCAGGCCCATCCCCATTTGTTTGCAGTGGCAGCCCATGGAATAGTAACGACTTGAGGCCATTTTGCACACTTGTGTCACCTTGTAACTTGCACTTGGTCCCACAGCCTGAGTTGCTCCCTGCCCTGGCATGCCTCTCTCCTGCTGCTCATCACAGCCACCTGCAGAGATGCTTCTAGATCACACATTGCCCAAAGTTTCTGTGTGTGACCATCAGCAGCACAGTCTCCTTTCCCCCAAAAAATGAAACTAAGGGGCAGAAATCAAGCCAGACGAATCCTTACTTTGCTTTGCTCTGCACTGGCCATTTCTCTTTCGCTGCTACATTAGAAATAATTGTCCACCCTCCTGCTCCATAGTGAGAGAGCTTTCCTTGCTCTAGGTGCTTTCCTCCAGTCCCACAAGGCAGGAGATCAAAAGGAAGCAGGAAATCTCTTTGATGGCTATGCTTGAGGCAGTGAGATAAACGCTTAGCAACTTCCATCCTGTAGGTTGTTCCTTCCTAGGTGTCAGTGCACAGCTTTCCCTAACCCCATCCTTCGTCCTGCAGCTAATCTCCTGGACATGCATTGCTTTGCACATTTTGTTCTTGGCAGTTTCCAACATTGCCTCAGGCCCTTATCGCCTTAAAAAATCAGATCATGGTCGTGGCCTTAGAGACTGCCTGATTGATATCTAAGCAGCCAAACAAACAGTAAATTTGAATAAAATTTGGCACCTCATTGCCTATTAATTCTGCTGATTCTGAGAGAATAATTCACAGACATCAAGTAAAGTGCATGTCCTGAGCATGCACAGGACAGTCTTCAGTTTTGTAAAAGGTTGGCAGGAATGGTTTGTGACCCTCACAAAGGGCATTTTGCCCATTCCACATCCTGCATGCCCCAGACTTTGCAGTCATGGGGATTTGATACTCCTGGCCACAACCAACCCAACAGGACTTGTCTGTGTATTTATACAGAAATACAGATGCTTGCAGGAAGAGGAGAGAGTTTCCCAGTGATCCTTGAACAAACACCGATGAAGCCAGGAGCTCCTGCAGCTCGGCTTCCACCAGCAGCACTGGAGCTCGTAGCGATGGTGTGCGTGTGCTCAGAGGAAGATCGTGTTTCTGGGTGGCCATTTACCATGTAATTGTGATACAGTTCTTCAGATATTCTCTAGTTGCTTTCTCCAAACTCATTCTCTGTGGTCATAGGAAACAATGCTGTGGTAGAGTGTATCCCCATTCAAATCTTCCCTGATTTCAGTACCACCTTGACCCTCCTGGAACGCCCCATGCCTGTTGTGTTTTGGATGACCCTATTGCTCAGGCAGAAGGCAAGAAGGAGAGGGCTGCACTGACTGCTGCTGTTGCATGTGCCCTGAGCTAACTCATGTGCTGCTTCTTGCACAGAGCAGATGAACTGGGTCCTGGCCTGTGGATGACACGAGACATAGCATTGCAGGGCAGGCTGTCTGGTGAGCAGATTTCATGCCTGGGTGACACCACCATGCACCCATACATAACTCCCAAACTGCTGTCCTTTGTAAGCTAGCATACCTGGGCTATAAATTGTACCCAGGGAATTAGAAGGAAAGTTGGTTCAGCTCCCCAGTTGCCACTAAGTTGGTCTGCTGTTGGTTCAGCAGACTTGCAGCACAGCAGCTGAGAGGAACAGACTAGCTGGAAGAGCAGCAACTGCACTGTGGTCTGAGTCAAAGATGGGTGGTTTTTCCTTCAGCAGTGCTTGTGTATTTATTGGCTTGATTGTAATCACAGCTGCCTTAAGTTGTAACTGATACTGCTCTCCCTGCAGTTGTAGATGATGTTCACTTGGGTATCAGGTACTGCTGTCTGTGTTTGCTTTTGTTATCAACCACCATCACCAGGACTCTTTAAAAGACCAGCTCTGACCAGACACCAAGGAGAAAAGAGAGATTCCAATTATCCTCTTGGCCGTGGCTCTCCAGCTCTTTCCCATCACACAAGCAGCACTGAGAGCTGATTCTCCTAACCCGGGACGAAAATCCGTGTGGCACGCTTGGCTCCCTTTGATCATGTATAATGTATCATGGTGTGTTCATCAAACCAGACACTCCCAATTAAGCACACACAGCCTTCTAGGCAAACAACCTCTGTGTATCTCTAACTTACAAGCCTTCATGGCTTTGAGAAGTCTGGTTGCACATCTAAAGCTAAGGAAGCCATCCTCAGCCGCTCCTATGAATGGTGGTGTGAGCTTGAGGGTATCTGGCCTGTCTGAACCTAGAGCAGCAAAGGCTGAGGGCCTACAAAAGCAGGTCCCTCAGTTGCTTCAGGGGCTGGTTCAGGGTTGTAGCCATGGAGAAGGGTGCCTCATTATGACTTGTGTCCTAAATGCTGGCTTTAATGGCTTAGGAAGGGTATGTGATGATGGTGGCCAGACCACTCCTTCTTAAGACCTGAGAGGAGCATGTTGAGTTTGGGTGACTTGATTCCTTGATTGCAGGCTAGGTCATTCTTGCAGGGAACCGCCAGAATGTGCACCTGCTAGGAAGTACCATGGAAAAGCTCATCTTAACGTGCATTCATCGCAACTCCAGACCTTAAGGAAAAAAAGGGAAGATGGACTAAAGTTCAGAGAATGTATCAGTAGCTTAAGGCAAGAAAATATGTGGAATACAATACTGCAACTCGACAGGAAGTTCAGAGGTAAACCCAAGTATGCTTAGATGTACAGACTTAATTTAACTGTCCTGTAATGGTACCAGGGGACCAAGGCACGCTGGTTGCCTGTGATCACAGAGGCGTCCCCGCAGAGAACCGCCCGACCCCACCCGGTCGGGACATGGGTGCGCTGCCGGCGGCTGGGTGTCCCCCGACCCCGAGGCGGCAGCGGCGTTTGTGCAGCGCCCTGAAGGTCACCCGGCAAGGGCGGCGGCGGCGGCTGTCGCGTGTGAGTCGTGTCCCTCCCGCCACAGGGGACGGGCAGGTCCCGCTGCCGCCGGGGAGCCCCTGCCCGCCCCTCCCGGCTGGTGCTCCCAGGGCGCGGGCGGCGGAGCGCGGGGCCGGGACGGGAGCCTGTTGGCGCTCATTATTCCGCCGCCGCGTTACACGTGAGCCCGCCGGAGTGTGGCGGGCCCGGCGGAGCGGGGCGGGCGGCCGCGCAGGGCGCCAGGAGCACGCGAGGGAGAGGGACGGTGCTGAGCAGCGCCCGGCCCATCGGCTCCGCTGCGGGGAGCAGGGACCCGCGGGGAGCGGGCGGGGCGGGAACACCGGGAACGGGCGGGCATGTGTGCGG
>VZSE01007810.1:115425-322431 GCA_013398275.1 Promerops cafer | reverse complement strand
GGGGCGGGGGGGGGCTGGGGACAGGGCGTCCCCGCGGGGCGAGGGAGGCAGGGACGGGGTCCCCCTGCTCTCTCCCCTCGGTGTCCGCTGGGGCCTCGCGGGGGCCGGCGAGCGCTGCCCCCCGAGTGCGGCTCCAGGTGGGTCCGGGGGTGAGGCGGGGTCGGGCCGACCTTGTCGAGGGCACCTCGTCCTTGGGTCTCCTTCCTTTCCCGGTGGCTGGCCCGGCCCGGGAGCATCGCCGTCGGGGGACCTTGACCTCTCAGCTCTCATCTGCCTTAGACCTTATACAGGCTTTTTCTTGTTTTCTGATTTCTCTGGATAAATGAAACTAAGAGAGTTTTACTCCGCTGAGAAAGAGCAATTGACTTTTAATATCTCTGCAAGAAGGAAATGGCTCTAGGTGTATTCCTCATAAATGCTTGTGCTGTATTCATAGCATTTAGCTTAAAGAGGTTTTTAGTTTCTTTACACAAATAGACAGCCTTCCAGTTGCTGCCAACCACACCTGGTGTTGCCACCCTTGCGATGTTGAATTCAGCTCCTATTGTAATGGATCGGCCGGAGGTGCCACGTCCAGAGCCGGCAGCTCTGGCAGGTGGACTAGAGCAGGCTTCTGCCGTATCTTTACGTGAGCAGAATGGGGTTGTGGGTGCGCATGGAGAGGTATTTTCTGCTCCTGAGGCACCAGGCAACTGCGCAGTGCTTCAAACGCGGAGGCTGAACCAGGTCCTTCTCCCAGAGTGCCCGTACCTATCCGCCTAGGACTGATTTCCATTTGCTGAGTCGATCTGCAGGCTGATGATCAGATTCTTCTGTTATAAGCCTACCTGTTGCAAGAAGCTTTTTCCTTCAACCCTGTGGTGCTCGATGTTTAGACCCACTGCGTATTTTCTGAGACCTTGGAGTGGTTTTGACCTTTAAGGTGTCTTTGGCGTTTAGAGCATCCTGGCTGGGAACCTGATTAAATAAGCTACCTCCCAGCGTTTGCCTTTTGATGTTACAAAACTCAAAGGCGTTACGCTGCAGACAACAGCATTAGTGTTTGGTTTGTTACAACAGCACCTCCTATGACCGTGCTCTGGAAAAAATTTCCACACGTCCCTGACGTCACGGCCATTTGCTTTACGCTGCCTGGATACCAAAGAGTGTTTTAACTCCTGGAGCACCACGTTACTGCACCCAGCTCTGCCCTCCAGCCCTGGCTACCTCCGGTGCACATGAGGAAGACAAGAGGATGGAGTGCCTTTCTGACAGTGACCCTCAGCTTCTGTTTCTCTGGGTGGTCCTCCTGCTTGCCTGTTTTTCATAGACTTAGAACAACCAGACTGCCAGCTTTCATTGTGAGGCTTCTCTAATGATGTAGGGGATTTTTTATGATGGAGCTGGGGAGTGAGGAGGAATATTTCCACCCACTACTTACTCCCCTTCTCTGGTAGATCATCACTTCAAGTCCTTCAAATAAACTACATCTGTTTTGTTTGCCATTAGGTGAGGACAGTCTGAGATCAAGCAGGCTCGCTGTCAAGTTGTCTTTGGCCTCTGCCTGTCCCTGCAGCCTGATGAGCAATACAGTTGCTTGGCATGGGCTGGCCTACCCTTGTTTGTGGCCTGGTGGTGTGTAGTACAGCATGTTACCCTGCAGTTAATCAGTTCAGATAATCTTTGTAAACTGGTAACTGATACCCAGAGCTGGGCTGCATCTCCAGACTCTTCTCCGTTCTTCCCACTCCCCCCACAAGATGATTCTAGATGTTCCCTTTAGACTGAAACTACATTCAATCTTTCATTGTTATGTAATTCACTCTTTAATTGGTGTGAGCAGTGCCAGAATGCCTTTGTAGGCACACAAGGCTGGTATATGTGCAGTATTTTGATACCTTAAGAGTACTTTCCTACATTTGAGATGGAGTACTGAAGTTAATTGGGCCTGAACTCTTTTCCCGTTGTCTTTTTTTGGAGGTGATGGCCTGAATTCCTAGAAGAGATCAGGCTTTACAATGGCTTGTAAACGTGAATGCAACATTTACTGTTACTGCTCCTGGAAATAGCTTTGAGCCCCAGAGCTGTGTGGAATGAGTATCCTTCAAGCACGGCCATGCTTGCTGTGGGGCACTGGGATCGCTGACCGTGTCAAGTGCGAGGGCCTGTGGTGGTGGTGCTGGGTCAGCCAAGAGATCCTTGAAGGTGTGGGGGAACATGGTTTAGTGTTAATGTTTTATAAGCCCAAACCCTGATTCATGGATTTCTAAGTTTTCAGGGGCTCATGTTTCCCCACCACCAAATGACTGGAGTGCCTTACATTTCCTGTCTGCATCACGGCATAATCTTACTGTTAAACAGATATCTTTGCAACATCTGAATTTCCTGTGCTGGGCTCCTCCTTGCAAGTGGCAAAGGTTGGAAGTATTGTCCTGAAACGCGACTGCCATGAGGGCTTGATTTGATTCCTCTTTGTTTGTTTTCTCTTGCAGTTAAGATCCTCCTCTTCTATGTCATCTTCTACGGTTGCCTGGCAGGTATATTCATCGGGACCATCCAAGTGATGTTGCTCACTGTCAGTGAATTTGAGCCCAAATACCAGGACCGAGTGGCACCTCCAGGTAACTAAACAGGAGGCCCGTGTTTGACTTTGTGCAAGCTGTTCTGGGAAGGCGGGGTTGGTTACTCACCTCAAGAAGGAGGATGAAATAAGCGTGTCGTTGCTGCAACACATATTTGTAGGGGGTGGGTATGTTCTCAGCCTTCTGTGTTAACAGTACCGGGGCTGGAAGACAATCCTGCTAGAATTAAACGTTGCCTCACATGAAAAATGTCTCCTCTCTGAGAGGAACTTGAACCTAGTTTGGTTTTCCCTTCCCCTAAGCTGAAGTGATGGGGTGAGGCTGAAAGGCTTCCCTTTTGGGAACGGGCTGTACGAGGAAGCTGGGTCAGGTTTTCTTTCTTCAGAACCACTCTGTTCACATGGGTAAGTGAAGGGATAAAGAGAAAATGTTGGCTCTATCTGTGGAAGTGGCATGCACAAGGAAAAAGGGGACAGTGCCATTCTGGGAGTTCTCATGGACTTGCTTTATCCAACACCAAAGTACCCCGCGCTCTAGAGATGCTGTGGCACTCACTAGTGGGAATTGCGGCTGACTGGCGTGGGAGGCGAAGGGAGGGTGGGTCTGGTAGTTGCTGCTGTGTGACCTGTCCTCACAGACAGAAGAAATCTCTGCTCGGAAGGATGCCTGAGCAGTGCCTGTGGCCAGCCAGCCTTGGGGAGGGCAGGTTGAGCTCCGCCTGCCCCGGCAGCGCTGCGCTGTCGGACTCCCTCCGCAGCCGGCGGCTGGAGCTGCGCAACTGCTGCTCTGCCACATTGCAAATGACCTTGAGGCTGCCTGGCGTGGGGCATCCTAACGATCCGTCTCCAGTTGCTCCGTGAAACAGTTCAGAAGCTTTTAATAACAGTGGTATTTAAGTGACAATTGGGAGGCTGATGGCTCGTAGCTACTCAAGCTGGCCCTGGTGCTGCACTGTGTCTTGCAGCCCCGCTGTCTGTAATGCTGTGCTGTGAATCCCTGCCCTAAACACAGGGAATGTCACTGTCACCAAATGGTGTTACAGCTCAGCTAAGTCATCTTTCCCAGATAACTGCTTTTCTACCAGCATGCTTTAAACACAGAACAGAGGCTGGAACTGCTGTGTTAGTGTGTTACACTTCATGTACTTACCACCATGGCTGGTGCAAATGCTGTCTTAAGCTCTGAAAGCAGCTCTTTTAGTCTTTGCAGTGGACCCTGACATTGGCAGGAAAAACTGTCACTGATACTGCCCAGAGCCATTGGCTGCATCTGAAAAGCCATTGTGGCTAATGCTGGGGTAGTTGTTACTCAATAATGTGTTTTTCCCTTCATGAAATAATTAGGGAAAGCGCCCATGGATCTGAGGTCTCACCAAGATAGCCCTGCCCTTCAGCCAGGTGTCACATAATTACCTGTTCTAGGTAAACTGTTTGCTTTCTATGAAACGATTCCAATTTCAAAGCATCTCTGGTAAAATTTTTGTGAGAGATTTCAGCCTGCAGAGGATTTTTATTAATATCTTAGTTCCATACTGCACCAGTTTTTCTGGGGCTTCTTTTTTTTTTTTAACCAAGGAAAGTAATTTAATTTCAAGATACTCTTGAAGAGTGTACTGCAGAAATCAAAATGGAGGAACAATGAAAAGGTTGTCAGGAATCTTTTGTTGAGAGCTTTCAGGACATGCACTGAAATCAAGGGGAACAAAATCCACTTCCTCAAATGTGTGGCAGTGGGGAGCCAGTAAACAAGGGTTTTGAACCAAGCTGCAATGGTATATGCATAAAACTTCAAAGAAATAATTAATAAATAGAACAGGGTCCTTTGCAGAGCATCACTTGACGGCTCTACAGGTGTGGACAAGCTGGTGTAGGGCATGGCAGAGGCTGGCACTTAATATTGAGTACGTTCCTTATCCTGTAGCACAGCAGCCATGAAACTGTGAGTCCAAAGTAGCTCTTTAATGCAGGCTTCCAGAGACACTGACAGGTAGTGAGTGGCTGCACTGCTGTTTGGGGGCTCAGCAATCCCTGTATTCCCTGGTGGTGCAGGATTCTCCCCAGTGCTGCAAACACGGTTGCTGTTTGAATGAACACACCTGTGGTGAGCATCAAACTTGAACTTTCTGTGATCTGAGACACCTGCAGATGATGAGCTATATAAAGTAGGGTGTTGTGCAATTCTAATTCCTGGTTCTTGTGGGAAAATTTGTGAGCCAAGTAAGTATACTGGCAGCTTGATAAAGCCCTGGATTTTATAGGGAGCCAGAAAAGCTGGTTTTATTCTTGTTCCAGTGCTCTGTCTGTCTTGGGCAAGTCACTGTTTTGTCGGCCCAGAATGTTTTGAGAAAGGGAAAATTAGACTTGCCTTCAGGACTTGCAAGAGAAAATGCTGTAGGGGCTGCTATAATATCATTCTTGTTCTGAAATACAACAGATTTCATAACAGCAACAGAACCTACAGGGTGTTGTATTGAGTTATTGACATGGGTATAACAGTGAAAGCCATAAAGTGCTATTTTTGTAGCCAAGTGTCATTAATATGGTAATTGGTTTCCGCATTGAACACAACAGGAATGTTATACAGGGGGTTAGGGCAAGCTGAGTATTGTACCTTTCCATTACACTGTTTTTTTCTTTCTATTGTCTTGTGGTGGGGGAAGGGACAGTGCAGTTCCCCTGCCCGTGCAGCCCTGCCATTGCGACAGCCCCAGCTCCCAGTTCGTGTGTGCTGCAGGCTCGGACTCTGAACACAGAGGACTTACCCTGCTAATAGTGAAGGATGAGGATATTGCCTCTTAAGAAGCATCCCTGAAACATAATGCTTCACTCTCCCCCTCCCCACCCCAATACGAATTGGGCTGTGTATCCTGCCATCTTGTGGTGTGCATCCCGTGGAACAGCATTCCGTCACGGGCTGGCCAAGGGGACAGAGCTCACTGCAGCCTGAGGCAAAGCTTTGTAAGCGGTGGCTGGAAGGAAGAATCCGTGCTCCAGCCAGGGGATTTCAGGTGTCCCTGCTTCAGGCACTGCTGGGCAGTGAGTGCACCATGGAAAAAGCTGCTTTGATGTGTGTTCCCCGCTTGGCTTATTTAGCTTGGACAGCAGCAGCAATGTGGCAGGGAGGCTTTAAAGGAGTGTGTGCTGCCTCCTGTGAAGTTGCACTTCTTTGCTTCTCTCATCTCAGCAGCACCTGTGCTTGGGAAAATCTGAGGCTCCAGGATGTTACAGCCAAGCAGGTTTTGCTGCGTTCGCAGAAGAGTTGCACCTGCTTTTTTCACTTTGGGGATGAGGTTGACTGTAAGCTTGGAAGGACATTGTTTGATATGGTGGCTTTTAAAATCTATCCTCACATAGTGAGCTGGAGGAGGGTGTAGTGATCACTCAGTTTGTCGTCTGTGTCATCTCAGGAGCGTTCATACTCATTTGGAACAAAGATGACATGGTACTTGGAGATGAGCATGGTGTGATGGAGCAAGAGTGGTTACTACGGCCTTATACAACTGTTCCTAATAACAAGCCTGATTTCCCACTTTTAGTTTCTTCCCCTTTACCCTCAGGACACTTCTCCTGAAGTCTTGCTATTGCAGCTTAGAATGATAAAATCTATGTGGAAAATTGTTTTTTAAATGAACTTGAATAAACAGGATTTTAATCTGCAGTGGCATTTTGGAAGTGGAACTGTAGCTGAAAAAAAACCCCCAAATGACTTTACGTGGGTTTTTTTGGTGTTTGATGTCCTTGTATAGTCACAGCCAACAGAAGGTGGTGTCCATTTCCAGCTCGAGGCATTGCTCATCATTTATACGGACAATGTCAGCCAAGTGAAGATGAGACTCTTATTTCCTAACAAGGCACTCTGAAGTGCCAGTTGCAGCAATTTTCTAATTTGTCAGTATTTTAGCAATGAGTTACTTCATTCTTCTGTGTGGAAAGAACAGCATTACCTCGTGACACCATGGTGCATCTCTGTCGTAATAGCTTGAGATGCGGAGCTGTGTCATACAGATTATAGTCTGAGGATGGGGAGAGGGTTGTTAGGCTCCTGGCTATGAAAGCACCTGTGGGTTTGTTCCTTTTGCCCCTTAGGACTTGCTCATGAATGGCTTCCTCATGTGTATGCAGCCCCTGAAAGCTTCATTCGTGCCAGCCACACAATTCCTTGGGTGTCTAGCAATATGTGCCAGGTAGTACTGCAAGGGCTCAGTTTTTAAATGTTTTTTCTTGTCCCTGCTTGCTTAAGTTCCCAAGTGGGGGTGAGAGAATGTTCCAGAAAGGTTAGTGTTCTGCAGAGGTTACCTTCTGCCGTCGTACAATGTGCTTGGTTTTCCACACAAGATTGCCTAGGGTTTCAGTGATAGTGCTGCTCTGCTAACAGCACCACAGCTTTTTGTTTGGCTATGGGATGTAGAGAAGGAAATGATACATCAGGGCTTAGGGCTTTGCATCCAGTCAGTTGCAGGCTTGTGAGAATGGAGGTTGTGGTAGAAGCCAGTAACACATTTTTTTTAATTAGGATAAAGTTAATTTTCATGACAAGTCTTCTATATTCACAAAGATTTTCTTTCTTGCTTTGTAACTGGGAAGATTGATCTCCACTTTGCTCCTATCCTAAACAAAGCAACCACTCGTGTGCCAAAGCCTGGTCTAGTCTGGTTCATCCAACCACCTGGAAGTGCCCCCAGTTAGGCAGAAAACAGCCCAGCTTTGCCCACAGGCTACCTGGCAGGAACAGTGGTTCCTTTGTGCTGGCCACTGGAACAGCTGCTTCAAGGTACTGCCTGGGCTTCGAGGCAGTTCTATGGAGATGTGCAAGACAGGGATACTTTGGGATGGGTGTCTGTTCTCCAGCCAAATCTGTCTGATGGGCAGAGGGTTGGCTTTGGACTGTACCTATCAGTGGCCAGGCTCTCTTAAAGAGAGAACAGAGATCTTCTACTGGGTGGCTTTTACAAACCACAGGGTTTATTGCTGACCTTCATGTCACCTTTGCCAGGCCTGTGTGGGTGCCCTATGTGTTACCTTGGCCAAGACAAGAAACAGAGATGGGGAGGTCCTGAGCAAAACTGACATCTTCACTTGCCTGACTGGACCTTAACAAGCCTGGCCATGTTTTCTTGGGTTTTTTTTCTTTTTTTGTATTTATACACTTGGATGACACACCTGTAACTTGAACTCTGGAAAAGGCAGACCCAGGAGAGGACCCAAGGCCTGGCCTGCCTCTGCTGCAATTCCAGACAGCCACTTCAGGTGACTGAGTCTGTTCTTTCCAGCTGAGTGGTAAAATGAGAAGGGCTTGGCAGGATGGGATTGAAGTCCCTTACTAAAATGGAAACTGGCGTATTTATTCTATATATAACTGTTTGTGAAGAAGGAAAATGAGTAATTGCTCAAAAAGGGGTTGAAAGCCACTGACTTTGGAGGGTAGAATGTCATTCTGCTAGAGGAATAGTAAATTGCTTCTGAACTTGTAAACTCAACCCAGTCCATCTGTACCAGAGGGATTTTTGAGCAGGTAAAGCTGTTTCAGGAATAAAACTTGAAACACCTGAGCTCCTTGCTGGACTTCTCGCAATCTTTGGCGATCAGGAGCTGTGTTTAGGGGAACAAAGCTAATCTTTGTCCTAGGTTACAAATTCCAAGTTAGTGGGTAGTGGCAGGGGGGTGGGGGGAGTGGTGAGTTGGTTTGAGGAGGGACTGAGCAGAAGCACTCAAGTGGCTTTGGAAAAATTGCTGGAGTCACAAGCTCTTGTGGGTTGGGGCCAGCCAGCTAAGCGGCCTGGGTTTTGCACCAGAGGAGCTTCTTGGCAACAGGCCTGTTCTGAGAGCTGTCAAAGCAAATGCTGCTCCCCTGCTTCTTTTCTTGATCTTGCTAAAATGAAGATGACAAACTGAACTGAAGTCAGGACCTCAGTAATTACAGTGGCTGCCACAAAAGCAGCATGAACTTGGTTCCCATTACTTAAATTAAAGTGTTAGCCATGCATCAATACGTTCAATTAAAATGTGACCTAAACGTTGCATAGGAGCAACTATTTCTAAGTTCCACAATGAAGAGCAAAGGAGTTGGTGCTTTTCATTATCTGTAGGCATTTCTGGTTTATAGTCTCTCCTCTTCTCCATGCATTATTATTATAGTCTAAATCTGAGCTGGTTAGCACAGCCCAGAATCTGGAGAGTCTTTTAAACAACTCTTCTGTGTGGTGGCATTTCCTACTCATCACCTTGGTGATGAGCTGCTGATAACAGAGCTCAGAAATAATGAATTTTAGAGTCAGAAATACCCAATAAGGCAGTGAAAAGAGAGGAGGCAGTGCTCAGGCAGCTGAATTTACTAAGGGAGAAAATGCCTCCTGCCTCACAACCCACAGGGGAGACACACAAAGGCCACATGGGTTCCAGCTGGCAGAGCATGACCGGACTTGGGAAATGTCTCTTGTCTTTTATTGCAGGAGTTCATGAGTGGACAGCTGTGCTGTATCCTAAACACAGTGTTTGCAGACTCTGAAGGCAGCCTGTTAGGGTTACCTGTCTTCTGTGTGGTTGGTCTCACACGCAGCTTCCCTTCTGTACTCGAGGAGGAGGCAGAAGTGCACAGTGGACCTCTGATTGGCTGTTTTTCATGAAGGAAGCCTTAACTTGTAGCCTCACTTCTCCATTTTGTGGTTTCTGTCTTTTTACCTGATGCAAACACTGTGATAAGTATTTTAAGACTGTTGTTGAAAAGAGGAGAACCTCTCCTCCAGTGAGCTTAAGCTGTTTTGTCAAAGTTCTTAAGTCTGAGAAATAGAGATTATTATTACTACTATTATTATTATTAGGAGTTATGTTCTTGGTATTGCCTGGAGGCTGTGCAGCCCTGAGGTGTACTTAATGTTTTCTTCCTGATTTTGCTTTTCTTAGGACTGACTCAAGTCCCCCAGGTTCAAAAGACAGAAATTTCCTTTACTGCCTATGAAGCCAAAAGTTATGAATCCTTTGTGAGGAACCTTGATAATTTCTTAAGGGACTACAGTGCTGAGCAACAAACTGAAAACATTGTGTTTCAGGACTGTGGAGGTAAGTCTCGATTGTTTCCTACAGCTGAGGACTCTGAATGATGCCTCTGTCAGGTCCACCAGAAGCTGAGGTTGAGCAGTGGTGGTCTGGGTCTTCAGCTGTTCCAGCAGCACGTTGGTTAACTGGCTGCTCATTAATTTCATTTGGGCAGACCACACTGGGACATACTTAGCAGCTTATTGTAGGCTTGGGAACCCCCACATTTCACTTGGAGAACATTGCAGCTGACTCTGAAGCTCGTGGCACTGACCTTATTCTCGCTGAAAGCCACAGGGGTTGTACTGATGACTTTGCTAAAGCCAGTGTTGGTCCTCTTCATGCCATGCAGTCAAACACCTGGGAGGTGTTAACCTTTACTAGGTTATTTGTAATCATGTGAATGAGACTCTCACCTCATAATACATCTGTATCAAATCTGAGGGGAACCCACTTGTAAAAGCTGCCCAGAAAAAAATAAGTCTCTGAGCCAGGTGACTCTGGAAGAAATTTCAGTTATAAAACTCCATAAAACTTTCTGGTCTGGGAGCAGCCCCACGGGAAAATCCCAACTGCCCAGGGATGTGTAAGTGACGTGCAAAAGATCCCACTGCATATGGTTGTCTTTTCCTTCCCCTGCCGTGACAGACACACCCACTGAGTACAAAGAGAGAGGACCATATAATGATGCCCAGGGCCAGAAGAAGGTCTGCAAATTCAAACGTGAATGGCTGGAAAACTGTTCTGGATTAAATGATCCCACCTATGGCTACAAGGATGGCAAACCGTGCATCCTTGTCAAGCTCAACAGAATTATTGGCTTCAAACCTCAGGCAAGTATCTCTCTTCCCTTTCTAGGAGAAGCTACTGATCAGGAGGAGGCAGATTTGCTGTGTCTGCTTTTTGGTCTCCAGAAAGAGATCAGTATTAAACCCTTTCTGCAGAGGATAGATTATAAGACAATCTGAATAATTTGCTCTAAAAGTGCTTCTAACTAAAAAGCAGTGAAAGTGGTGCATTGCAAGTTGGTAGCAAGTAGCAGTGAACCTCACAGTGCAACCTCCTGGTTATTTATCTGGTAACTTCTGAGCCTGCTATTGGAGTCGCTGTAAAGGGGCATTCTCTTTAAATGATAAATTCTGTTTTAAATTCCTGTATGCTTCCATGGGACCATCCCAGACCAGCCCTGTCTGTCGTAACATCAGTACATTCTGTCATGCCGATCCACTCCATTCTTTTCCTCAGGCAGTGTAGTCTTGTCTGCCTTGCCATAACTGCTTAATTAAATAATAAAATGCTAATTTTAAATACCAGAGTGAAACACAGGCTCTAAAGAGTAAACTACATTTGAAAGTGAGGCACAGCTGCAAGAAAGGTGAGGAGGTCTTTAGTTAATTTAATGTAGTTTTCCAGAGGCTTTAAGATAACTCTGCCAACTGGTTGCTCTGTCCTTCACCCAAAGGGAAGTTTGCAGTAATGCAGAAGGGTGTTAATCTGGACATTCATGGCTTTTCCTTCTGGATTTTTTCCCCAACGCATTAAAATGCTAGAAATTTCTTTTAAGAATTCAGTGGCCAAACATGTGCTGCTGAATAAGGTGGTGTGCAAAACCTGCCATGCTGTCTTTTGGATGGGGAACAGCGCCAGTGGTGTTCTATGCCACCTTCACCCCCATCTGTCAGGGCACTTGAGGATGGGAATTTGTGCTCTCTAAGGAGTCCTGAGGAATGTTTTCCTTCAAAGGGAGCTTGTCCTGTGCTAAAAGAACCCAGCGAACTTTTGGTTTATCTGATGGGTGGTGGAAACATTTTAGCAGAATGTTCTGTGGTGGCTGTGGGGTGACATGAGATGTGCATGTTTGATGACTGGGAAAGAGAAGGGTTTGGTGTGTTCCCGTCTTTTTTTGCCATGGAGCTCTGGAGACCTCCAGACTGCATTAGACAGCGTGGTCTAGTCACAGAATGACTTTGCAGGTTTCATTTAGAAACAATGTATCCAAAGCAGTATTTTTGTGGTTCCACACTCCAGCAGACACCCCGTAGTTCTCCTAGCTCTCGCATTGGAAAAAGTGTTTGTAAAGCAGATCTGAAACTGCAATATTGTCAAGCAATACTGCTGCACTTTAAAAGACCAAAGCCCGACTGGGTTAGTGGTCAGACTATGAGAGTTGGCACTCACACCTTTCTGTGATATACCCAGAGCTGTTGTCCTTCCTTGGTGGTGGTGTTGAAGTTCAGCAGTGTCAGGGTGAGACTGCCCCACTTTGTTCTTTCCTGTGCATTCCCAATCCTGACTGCACACACCTGGCAGGCAGGTGGCAAACCCTGCACCAGCGCAGTCCTGCCACTGCCTGAGCTTGCATATACAAACCCCACTAGCTATAGACACTCTGCTGTGAAACGCACTCCCCAGGGACACCATGGAACTAAACCCAGCCTGACCTGCTCGTATCACAGCAGGTGAGGCTGTAAGAACAGCCAGCAGTTCTGCTTGGGTCACGTTCCCCTGCTTCCAGTTGTGTTACACTACTTGTCTGTCCCAAGAGCCGCTGAGAGCTGTTGCCTCTGAACTGTGCTTAGAAGGGATTCCAGTTAATGGTGTGTGTTCGGTACTGCTGGTCGTTGTTGCTGCAAAGGTGCTCCAGTCTGCAGAGGAGTGCCCAGTGCGTTAACATCCCCTTGTTCTGGATTTCTTCTAGGCTCCAGTCAATGAAAGCCTCCCTCCTGAGGTTATGGCAAAATACAACCCGAATCTCATCCCTGTCCACTGCGTTGCCAAGGTAAGTTGAAATGTGACAGAGCGGAGTTGGGAAGCTGCAGGGGATGACTAAGCCTTTGTCCAAGTGTACTCATCCCCCTGCCTGCCTTTCCATAGACAAATGGGGTGGTTCTTACTTGGGATATCTCCTCCTCAGAAACAGAAATTTCTCAAAGCCCTGCTGATGGATGAGTTAGTGCTGCCCTCACAGTGTGGGGTAAAAGCAGGGAAAGATAATTAAAGGTATCTTCAAAAGTAGTCATTTGGCTTCCAAGTGCTGTGCTGGAGCCAAACAAAAGGCCTCCAGGGAAGATATTTCATACTTGGCATGTGCAAAGCAGCTGAGAAACAGCAAAGTTTTTGTAGCCAAAGCCTGTGCAATAGTACCACAGGAGGCTCTGGTGGTTTCTAACCATGTAAGTTAGAGGCTTTAAATTAAGCAAAGCCCGTTTACTGGCTGATGTGTGCCGGGAGGTGCTGTCGTTTGTGCTGACACGTTCTCTGAACCACTGGCTGCTCTTGGTGGGGATCAGCACTGACCAAATGGGGGGGTCGCGACCTCGCTGAAAATCAGCTGCTGATACAGCCAAGGGCTGCCAAAGGCGGAGTTCGGGTGGTTGTCATGGGCTGTGCCTCCTCTTCCCGCCTGCAGCGAGACGAAGACGCAGACAAAATCGGCACGGTGGAGTACTATGGGATGGGCGGCTACCCCGGCTTCGGGCTGCAGTACTACCCCTACTACGGGAAGCTGCTGCAGCCGCGGTACCTGCAGCCACTGGTGGCCGTGCAGTTCACCAACCTGACCTACGACGTGGAGGTGCGCGTGGAGTGCAGGGCCTACGGGCAGAACATCGTCTACAGCGACAAGGACCGCTTCCAGGGACGCTTTGATATTAAATTCTACATAAAAAGCAGCTGATTGTAAGCACAACTCTCTTCCTCCCCCCTCCTCCTCCTCCTCCTAGCCATTTAAAAAGGTTAAAAAAAAAGAAAAAAAGAACAAAAAAGAAAACCTACTAGTCTTGAACAAACTGTCATACGTATGGGACCTACACGTAATCTATATGCTTTACACTAGCTTTCTGCATTTACTAGGTTAGAATGTAAACAAAGTGTAGCAATAGCGACAAATATTTATTCTACTGTAAATGACAAAAGAAAACAAAATTGAGCCTTGGGACATGCCCATTTTTACTGTAAATTATGATTCCATAACTGACTTGTAGTAAGCAGTGTTTCTGGCCCCTAAGTATTGCTGCCTTGTGTATTTTATTTAGTGTACAGTACTATAGGTGCATACTCTGGTCATTTTTCAAGCCATGTATTGTATCTGTTTTCTACTTCTTGTGAGCAAAGACTTTTGCTGTCCAAGGTGTAAATACTCAATGGGACTAGAACTGGCATGAAACTTCTCATTATTTTGTTCCTTTTCAAAGAAAGGCCCACCTGTGAGACGATATTTAACAGCACTCCATAAGGCTTCTGGCTTTTCTGTGGTGTTAGGGTATTTTATTTGGAGGGGTGGCAGGGAAACTAACTTAAGTGAAGTTAAAGAGAATAGGTGATTGTGTACTGTGCTTTGTAGCGAATGCTGTCTCTCTCTCCACCTCTTCCCTTATCCTCCAGTATGTTGTGTGAGAGACTGGGTCAGACTATCACTCTCCTCAGTGATAGGCATAACTCTTTGCTTTGTATATTTTTCTTTTTCTTTTTTTTTTCTCCTGCTGAAGGCATCGCACACTGTGGTGCTAATGTCTTTATTGAATGTTTTAGCCATTTTCATGGTGGAAGAATTTTATATTTATGCAGTTGTACAATTTTATTTTTTCTGCAAGAAAGTGTAATGTATGAAATAAACCAAAGTCACATGTTTGAAAATAAATCTTTATTTTAAACTTTATAAAAGCAATGCAGTACCCCATAGAATGGTGTTAAATGTTGTCTAAAGTGCAAAACTCTATGTTCTAACATGTAATAATAGCCAGGAGTATAGTGCTCTTGTTGATCTTGTATTTCAGTCAGGTTGAAACATTGGACAAATAAATGAATGAACACACAGTTCTGTGTGCGTGTCTGTTGCAGTGGGTGAGGATGGAGCCTGTTAGTTGTCCAGAATCTTGAAGAAGTACTGCACCTATTTCAAACAGAAAATGCAACTTTATCGTTCCCATACAGTCTCAGCAGGAGGGAGTTGAAACATTTGAAACATTGAGCTGTTACACAGCAGTGCTGGTGTCTGTTAGTTGCTTGTTTTCCCCTCTCCCTCCCCCTGATGCGAGGCTGCCCTGGTACCCATGCCTGTGCCTGTTGGGACCCCAAAAAGTCTCTTCCCCTTTACTGCACACACTCTGTCTCTGGAGGCACAGGCTCTGTGTTCCAGACACAACACAGCAGGCACAACTGTCCATCCAAGCACAGGTTAAAGCTTCCAGCAGCCAGCACGGAGCCTGCACACTGAAGCCACTTAAGTTTTAGGGCAGGCACTTGCTCTGTGTTGCTGCTGGGCCTGTGGCCAGGGCTGAGGACTGGCTGTGCCTGATGGGGCTGCTCAGATGTGACAAAAGGTGGCAGCTGGCTTCGTGCAGGAGTCAGGCTCACTTTGTGCTGCATGACGCAGACTACCAGGGAGAATTTCTCCATGTAAAGTGACAACACAGGACTATCCTAGAGCAAGTGGCTTGATAAAGACTTCCTAATTGGAACACACAATCCTGGAAAAGCAAGATGCTAAACTGTTTGCCATCTGCTAGAAGGAAAAGCGTGGTTACAGTATGCTGTGGTGGTTAGTGCACCCATTTAGCTGTTCCATGTTGTTCCCAAGGAGCAGGTGCCAGCAGAAATCACACCTTCAGCTCTTTCTTTTGCTGCTGTATGTTTAGAGCAAGGATTTAAAAAGCTGTGATGAAAGCCCTAAAATACTCCCTAATGGAAGCTCCACCTGCAAAAAGAACTGCAGGAAAGCTGAGCCATTTTGGCTCCCAGCAATCAATGGGTTCCTACTGCTACCATTCTGTGTGGGGAGTGGGGATGTTGTTCCGCGGCGCAAGTTTTGGTAGGATCAACCGCTCCTACTATTCAGTTCCTAGGTGAACAGTCTGTGACAATTTAAAAAAAAAAAATAACAACAAAAAACCTCAAACCAACCAACAAACAAAAAAAAATTCCCAATTTTTATTCGTATAAGACCCAACTCATGGTTAGGTACTTTACTGCCTTTTAATTCTCTATATGAGTGCGAAGTCCAAGCATGAACTATTAATAAAGATTCTGGCTTATTCCAGGGGTTGGGACAACCACTGTGGAAAATTTAAGGTGCTTGTGTTCACTTCAGTGAGCAAATGTCAAAAAGGGCTCCTGTAACGTACGCTTAGGAATTGCATATGAAATTAGGCAAAAACAAACCTTTACCCAACATCCCCGCCCCAATCACTTTCTCGTCCCACATCAGTGAAAGCAGAATGGCTGCTTAGATCACTAATTAACCAGGCAGGAAGGGCAGTAGCTATCCCAGCCACAAGCCCTGCAGCCACCCACTGAAAAGACCCACCTGGTCCCAGGCTTCAGGACAACTCTGCTCCCAAACGACCACACCCCCCACGCCCCCCAAACAAACACCCTCCTCAATGCACCTGGTCAGACACGTCCCCTTCCCCTGTTACAAATGCTGCTGTAATTTGTCAGACCTACTAGCAATACAGCACTAGAAGACTGCAGGATGGTTAAAAAAATTCCCAAACAGCCAAAGTCCAAGAAAACCTCACCCCACCCCACCACAAGCAGGTGTAGACTCTTGGCTGGGCACCCTGCTCACCCAGTGGCACCAGTGCTTTGGATACACAACAGCCTTGATATCAAAATGACCTTTCACAAGTGGCACTGACACAGCCTCACTGGGCTGGGGCTGGTCAACAGCCCTGGGGGCAGAGGGACTGCAGGCAGGGCAAGGGCCTCAAGATGTGACATCTCACCAACCCAAATTAAACCATGTATTGCCTTCAAGATTCCTTATTTTATTCTGTGCTCTATCCACTCTCCTCAGGAAGGCATCGCTTTCCTTACTGCCTAATAGGACATTACATTATAAGCTGCCAGTCTGAACATGTTGTTCTTTCTGCCAGATTGACTCAGCATCGTTAAGTATAATTGCAGCCATTAAAGTGAATTTTATCTCCTTTCTTGTTATATGGGACACCTGCATTTTATAAGAGACACACAAAAGCACTAGTAAAATAAAAAGCAGAGAGAGAGAGAGACACACATATATTTAACAACACAAGCCTCTGTGTCTGCACAAACACTTGCACTAGCACACACCAGCTATCAATTTTGCAGCTCTGAGCACTGGCACTTGTGGACTTCTGTCCCCAGCTTGGCCAAGGGCAGGTGTCCAGCACGGGCCAGGCACAACCCTCGGTGTGGGTGCGGAGCTGTGCCAAGAGTAAAGAAAAAGGCCAAGTGCAGTGGAATCTGCTTCTTCCTAGGTAATAACTCCACATCAGCCTCAGCCCGGGGTGCTGATACAACTGCTGCCACCACAGGCCCGTCTCCCTGGCATGGAGCAGGTTTAACAGAGCTGACTCACCCCTGCCTAGGCTGCCTCAGCTGGAGCTGCATGGCTGCCCTGGGACTTAAGTACTGATCCACCTCTGCAGCACACACTGACACAGAAGGTGTCAGGTGAGTGCCAGCCTTGCCCAGTGCCTGCTCATTTGCCACTAGCAACAAAAGGATTTGTGCTATTTTAGTCTCCAAAGGCCCCTTGATTTTGTGCAACCAATTTTCCCAGGCTGGGCTGCACAACCTCAGTTTACTTACAACGTGTGCAAAACCTCTTCCTCCTCAATTAGCCTTTATTGGATTGTTCAAGATCCACACACACTGTACTGGCAAGGCTCAGACATCAGAACAAGCAACACTACATTTCACATACTGTGCAAAACCGGGTGCTGGTATGTTCTCTTTATGTGGGTCAGCTGCCACCCAGCTCCCAGTAAAACCAGTTAAGAGCTGGCATATCTGTGGTATGCAGAAAGGATCCTTTTCTCTAAGAACCTCACCCTCGGGAGCACGGCAGTGCTGGACAAGAACCACCAGAACTTAGTTACCCATGGTTATCCCATGACCGCAGGTATGGTGTTATGAGAAGAATCAAGACCTCAGAAGAACCAAGATTTCAGCACTACCAAGACATTTGGGGTGCCCTCATCTTATGAGGCCCCAGCTGGAGACACCTTGAAGAACCCCCATTTCTAAAAGCACCAGGTCCTTTTCCAAGGGTATGCAGGACTTGGTGATAACGTGCAGCAAGCATCCGGATGGGGGTTAGATACTCCAAAATACCCTGTATTTTAGGAAATACAGTTCCTCTTTCCCAAGGTCTGAGCATAGTCCAAACCACAGAAAGGGGAGCTGTGCCAGTACAAAGCATCTGAACAAGCCTCACATTTGACCAAGGGCAAGGTCAGCCTCTCTGAGCCAAGCACACCTCTGATCTTTACAGGATCCAAGGGTGACAGAGCACAAATCCACACCAGGAGCTTATCTGAAATCAACCAAACACATTTCACAGATGCCACCCAAATGCTTTTCCAATGATGCTAATATTCAGGTGTGATCACTGTTTCCCAAGCATGAGACAGGATCTAATTTAACATCAGTACTCCCCTTGCAGATCCTAGGAACCATCTACCTGCTTTGCAGCATGCAGCTGTGCCCTCTCCAGCTCCTGTTCAGGGACAAACAGCAATAATGCTCAGGAAGTAACAACAGGCCAGTAACTGTGACCTTCTGGCTCTGACCCCATAAATGGCTTCACTGAGGAGGAGCTGAGAGCTGCTTCAGTTCCATGAATTTTTGCTTCAGTCACACTCACTCCCAGCAAAACTCATGTTAATGAAGTCAGCAGCTCTCTCTGAGCACTTCCACGCATCACCACAAAGTTTCAGGAGCTACTACAGCAGGCAATAACAAAATCCAGTCTAGTGCCCTGGCTGAGCACAAGCAAGTATCACCTGAACAATGTGTGCCCTAAGTGCATGGAAAGGCCAGGCAGAATTATAAAGAGGGAAGCAAATCAAGCGAGACAGCCAGTTTTCCAAGGGAGAGCAAAAGATCTTGGTATTAACACAGGGCCCTGCACAGGCATAAAGTGTGCTGAAGATTCCAAGTGTAAGAACTAGAGGCACTTACAATTTAACTCTCCTTCTGTCCAGAAAACAACACAAACAGCAGTGCTGATGAGAGGTGCCTGCTGGGCAGCTTTGGAGTCAGAGCTTTTGTCTACAGGCCAGACCCAGGCACACCTTGGGCTGTAGCAGCACTCCACACAGGAAGAACTGCAGCCTCAGAGAAACCCCGATACCTCAACTCTCATTCCCCATGTTCCCTTGGGCTGGCAGTTTTTGGTAAGAGACCCTGTTAGTCTCCTTCATGGCAGAAGCCAGGGGACTGACAGGGTGACACACTATCAAGAAAAGGGCTGAGTTCACAGATTCACTTCTCATCCATCACCAGAAAGGTGACAGTAATTTTCAGTCCTTCCTCATCTCTGCAGAACCAAAACTGGCAGGTGGGAGATGGAAGCCTTTTCCACCCCTGTATCCATTTAGAGCCTGCCAGGAATCTTGGTGCCTTCCATGCAGCTAGACAGACACTCACCAGCACCCTCTCCCCAAAACCACCACAACACTTTATCTCCTTGGTCAGTGTAGGCATCCAGGCACATGATCCTTTGCTGACCCAAAGTTTCAGCATCAGTACACTCTCCCTAAACATTTAAGTGTGATAATTTTTTACATGTTATCTGTTTGAGGTCACAAGTAGGAAACAAAAAGCTTTTTTTGCCCATTAACATTGGTTTGCACACCTGCATGAACTCACCAACACTATTAGCAAGCACACTTGCTAAACAGCCAACACCTTCAGCTACATTCACACGACTAAATCATGAGATTAACACACTGAAACCCCCATGGATTCATACCATCCTTTCAGCCACAAGCACTCCAGAAAGAAAACTGGTTGTCAAAGAAGATAGTCTACATACTTACTATTGTATGTGTTCTGGAAATAAAGAGTTATTTTCCCCCAGAAATCTGAAGAGGGTTTAGTTTGTTCAAAAAAAAAGGGCAGGTTTATCACTCCTGCCTCTCTCCCAAGTGTCACAGTGTAAGAAATAAAGCCAGCCAGGCTGCCCAAGACAGAACAATTTGTACACATGCACTTCAACTATACACATTGATTTCTTAAGTAGAGCTGGGATAAAAACCCCAATGCACCAAAAAAATGAACCTTGCAATGGAAGGTTTTATTACATAAACACCACAGGAGAACACAGAGTGCACTGTGCTTTTATCCTGTGTGCTGTTAACACAGTCACCTCAAAAATTGTGCATGGTTATGTTCAACTCTGAAAACACAGTGGAAGAGAAGGGCAAGGGAAGCTATTTGGAAATTGTAACAATAAAATAAAAGATTAGAAAAATGTAAATTCCAAACAGGATGGAAATGAGAGGACAAGACAGTAGTTCATTATACCACAATCACAAATACCAAGAAAGTGAGTTTTATGCTATTTACTCTAAGAAAAATGAGTGAACTCTGAGTCTACTTTAAAATAACAAGATGTTGTTTTTATATCATGTGTAACTACTCTGCTGACAGATGACTGATTTCTGAAGCATAGATACTTGTAGATTTAACAAGAAGGTACAGATTCATTGAATCTTCTCAGTCCCCACCATAAGCCAACTGCTCTGTAGCTGGAGCTGAATATGTTAGTTCAGAACTCTCCCACCTGGCGTTCTACTTCTTATTTAGTAACATCTTTGGCCACCATCAGAACACATCAATGGCTTGGTAGAGCCAGTGGAATGAAATAAAGTGTAGGATCCCATCTCCCATCAGATGTGACAAACTCCACCACGACAGCAAGTACTGCTTTCCTGAGGATCCCAAGCAGCTCACTGAGTGATCAGGATCACTATCTCTGCACTTCACACTTATCTTGAGGGACACTTGCTTGCCTGCCTCACAGTCAGGAGTTGTTGTGGAGTCTTGTAGGATGCCCTTGAAGCAGCGAGCTGAGGTGAGACAAGACACCACAAGTGCACCACAGGTGTCAGTGCAAGCTGCAAACACATCCCAAGCACTGGATAAAAACACTGGAAAGGGCCCCTGCTGCTCGTACCTGCAGTATCTAAGCAAAGCCAGGTTTGGATGTGTTTGTACAAGCCACAGGCATTGCCAATGCTGAGCAAAGTCTCTCCAGCCTGCTCACGCAGCACTGACAGTCATGGTCCTCACGAGATACCAGGATATGGCCAAGAGAGGAGGAAGTGATCACACAGAGACAAGAACATGTTTTCCAACCACATCATAGATTCAAGTGAGGATGGAAGTAGCAAACAAGTAAAAAAGTAGAAGGCACTCAGCATTTAAAGCCCTTCCTGAGCAACCATGATGTCCAGCAGATTTGTGCAGGAGATTCAATAGGCTACACATGGCAAGAGTGTTAAAATTATGAAGATGAGACAGGAACAAAATATTCTGAAAGAAACTACTAATCAAAGGCACCATCAGCAGGGGCCTTGCGTGCACCACCACAAGCCTCTGCACTGACTGTGGCTCACTGTGCTGACAGGAAACATCCCACCAAACTAATGGCATAAATTCCCCAAGCATAGTGCTCAAAGTACCTTCTGAGAGATGTCAGTGAATCTAGAAAGCTCCATCTCCCTGTGGAATGGGTCATTATTAAAAGGGCAAGAGATTGTTTCAAGTCTCATCAGCCTTCAGTGATTTCAACACTGCTGCTGAGTGCTGAACCATGTACTGGCATGGCAGGACTGGACTTGACACCTCAGTGATCAAGTTACTGTTCAATGGCTGGACTAAGGCAGCTAACTGAGGAAGCCCACGGTTCCCAGTCTGTGGCTGGGTAGTCTCAGCACACTGTTTCTCTCCAGCAGAACAGCAGTAACTGGCACCAATGCAGAAGGAAACCTGCCCACTTAGCAACTCCGAATACTTCAGAGAGAATTGCCTCTTGCTCAGACTTGCTGACATATGTCAGTGCATCTCAGGATGCATCATTCCTGCCTATGTGCCAGTGCACTTAGGGGTTAAAGACAAAGAGGGAGAATGCAGCTCTTACCAAAAGCAGAAGATGCTGGGTGACTTCAAGGAACCCTAGACTATAGCCAACATCCTTTCAGGTGACCACTGCCATCCTGTTCTGTGTTTGCACAGCTGCTAGCACAGGATCAACATGGTGTCTAAGCTCTCAGCACTACAACAGCACAAAACCAGTAGTGGCATGAGACTGTGCTTTGAATCATTAGCTATTGTTAATTACGAAAGAAGAAGTAGATTCTAGAGCTTGACAAACACTGAACTCAATATATCCCATGGTATTAGCATCTATGACAGACAGGAAACCTTATTCACAGTTTTCTATCCATATTAACATGTTTGGCTTTGGGTTTTTCCCCCCATGTTCCACATATATTACTGCTGGTTGATGGCAGTCAGTGAAGGAAGCTGCAATGAGAAGGGAAGGGGTAAACCCTACACAGGAAGCACCAGCAGAGCTAATAATTTGTCTATTTGACCTCTAAGAGAGAGTGGGAGATGCAACTGGCTGAGGTCAATAACAGGAAACCACATAAGAATTCATGTGCATCTCACAGCATGTGTTACAGACCAACAGTGTTTCTCTTACCCCCCTAAATAAGGTGCAGGGCCCCTTGCTCCAGAAATTAAGGATATTCTGAGCTTCTACGTGACTGTACAACTACTGCATGCCCTTACTGCTCTTGCTGTATAAGCTGTTCCCCTGGGCTTTTTTGTCTTCTTTGCTGTAGTTTGCCCATGGTGCAGCTGAGCTGCAGCCCAACTGTTGCTCTGCTTCAGCTGGAGGAAAAGGAGAAATGGAAAAAGGACCTGGGCTTTTTGGTTAAAAATGAGGACGTGCTGAGGTAAAGAAAGAAGGCAGCAGCCTCAAAGACACAAACTGGGCCTCAGATGAGTTATCAAGAAGTGTCACGCCTTCCTTCCACCTTGACCTCCCCTCCACAAAATTACTTTGCTCAGTGCAACACAAACACGTGCCAAAAGCCAAGCCCTGTTTATCACATAGGTTACCTTCAGGATCAGGTGAAACTTAAAGAGCTTTGGCAGCTGCTTGGTTCACACTCATTAACTTCTTCTCCCTGGTACTTACAAACTTCAGACTTGGCAGAACAAGGGGTAACTGGACCTGAGATTTTACCCAGAAGTGGAAGCACAAGAGGTGAACTATTTCACAACTCTGTTTAAACAAGTTCCTGGTTTAGTTTGCCTGTCTAGCCCACAAGTATAATAATTATACAACCTATGCTCAAAATGAGGCTGCACGTGACCTAATAATACAATAATCTTTAAAAGAGAAATCACCAACATCTCCAATATCCATCCATCTATTACTGCTATTTTTAATTCTTAATTTCCTTCAGATAGGCCTAGGCAAAAGGATTACTTAATTTTCTGTACAAGTATATATACAGCATCAGGAAACATTGCGAGACAGCATTCCAGTGCTGGCTAACATGTTCTGATATGCAAAAACACCACCAAGTAAGATTAAGTTTTCCTGCACTCCAGATTCTTTCCAACCTGTTCCCACAGCTGTTGGATAAAATGTCTCAAAGTTTAAATGGAGAAGCACTTGAATCATAATAACCATTACCTGATAGACCTCCCTAGAAATCATCTTGTACCAGGAGAGACTGAAATTTCCAACTGACAGACAAAAATAGCTACTGCTTGGATGAAAACTTGGGAGAAAAAAAGTGTTAAAGCCAATCTCACCCAAACCACTCAATTTTTATTACTTTTCACTGGAAACGGTGAAAAGCATTTTACCCTGGATTATGCAGCTCAGTATGGGCCTCTAAAAAAAGACTTCACTGCAAAATTGCTGTATGACTGAGTGAAACAATGGCTTCTTTATTAAAATATTTTAAAGACTCCTGAGGGAAATGCGGACGGCTGAAATGCCCTCAGTGAAAGGTTCATTGCCATGCTATGCACTTCTGCTGTGTAATGTTTTACAAGCTGGGCTGCTCTGTGAATGGGGAGAGTTAGCTCTGGGCTGGCAGAGGCAGCTTGCATAATACCAGACAGGTTAATCGGTAACAAGCAATGCAGGAGACCTTTGTTCCAAGTGTGACACACACGAATTCCACACTAAGCACATTGACGCTTCTGAGAGTTACTCATTGACATGCTTTATTAAATTGCTCGGACTATTCCCCAGTGCACCAAAAAGGACTAGTTTAACAGAGCTACACCCTTCTGAAGCCTTCTGTCCTAAACCCTTGCACTTCATCCTCAGCCCACGGATCAGCTTACTACTGGTATGGAAGCATTTCCAGGGTGGATGATAGCGAGCACCTTGAGCACACCCACATGTCCAGACAATGGCAGTGGGCAGCCAAGGAGGCAGCACACAGGAAAGGGCAAGCTGGCAGCCAGCAGAGTGCTTCTGTAACAAGAAGTGGTTATGGAAGCATGTGTTGTGTTCCCCTCTCCAAAGCAAGTGCTCCCCTGTCCACTCTGAATAGCTTGCTAAAATATTACCCTGCCCTCAGCCTCCCTGAATCAATGGAAAGGGAAAGGAGAAATAAGACATGCTTCTCCTGGCACGATCTGGAATGCCAGACCATGGACAGCTGGCCTCTAGCAGGTGGAATACACACTGCACCAAAAGCTTAGGAGCAGCACAGCTCTTAACACTCAGCAGAGCATTCAGTTTATACCAAGTCTGAGGAAAACTATCATGGTTTTGATTGTCCACAGCACCAGCCTGGACAAAACACTTCTGCTGAACTGGACCACCCGGTCACTGCCAACAGTGCAACATCACCTCCCATCTCCCCAAGGCCAGATCCAGGCAGCTGAACTTCCAGTGCCAGAGCTGTGGGAGCCTCTGTCCAGCAGATCACCATAGCTGATCTGTCCCTAGGTGACATTACTTGTTTGCTTTAATGCCCTAGGAGCAGTAAGCCAGTCTCATTGGTTCAAGGCTGAGCAAAGGCACAAAGAGCCTCCAGCAGTTTGTTGTACCATCTGCCAATCCCCAGCCCTACACTTGAACACCACTGCACAACTGAAATTCAAAGAAGTGATAGGGAAAAAACCAACCATCATGACAGCTCTCTCAGAAGACAGATGAAACCCACTCTTTGATAACAGCAAAGTCATCCCCCTTTGACAGGTTATTTTCATGTCTGTGAGTGCCAAAAATAGCTCTGAGGCAAGGGAGAAGGCCAGCAAACGATACTCGAGGAGGTCCTCGCTCCTGCCTGTCTGGAAGGCTGCCCATGACACTGAAAACTGACACCCACGGTGCCGATGCCCAAGGAGGAGCCTGACGCACCCGGCAGCCATGCGGTGGCACACGCAGCGCCAGCTGAGAGCGCCCGTGGGGACACAAGATCGGGAAGGCAGTTGGCACATCCCCCACTCCCACAAAAAGTAGCTTGAGAGATCACCCCCCTCTGCAGTTCCACTCGTCGCCTAGCAGGCACACAAAGGCACGGGTAAGCTCAAACCCGCAGCAATTGTCACGATATTGTCCAAGGATTAGTCACCTAATAACAGCGTCGCCCTCGGCAACAGGGAGAAGGCTGTTCCACCCAGAACTCAAGTTTTATCCATCCCACAGCAAATCCTTTCTCATGCATATCTCGCTGAGGGCAGCATCCTCTCCCTCTGTGTCTAAGTACACACACACAAACACATGTACGACTATTAAGGACTAGGTAATTACACGAAGAAACCCCATGAGACTGACTGATTGCCCCAACACCATGGCACAGGAGCACAAAGGCAGCGTGGGTGGCTCAGCAGGCTGCACTGCAATGGAGAGACCGTTCAGGTTACCCCATGTGTGCATTCTGTCATCCCCAGAGTGATTTTCTGCACTGCAAATGCCCTCATGGAACTGCTCACACACACAAGAAAAACAAAACCAAAAACCTTGAACTGCACAGTATGAGCAACAAGTTACAGGCAGAGCGTGCCAAACCCCAGAAATTCTGGTTTTGTTATAACTGCAGTTCTAGCCTACCAGTTTTTTAATCATGTCATTTCCTGCATAATCTGAAAGGTACTGAGCCACTTGAGACCCAGGGAACTGAGGTGTGTGTACAGCACCACCTCCTGTGGGAAGTTTTACTCACTGTAGTTTCAGTGATGTGAATAAGGCCTTTATGACTGATTTTTAATTTGCCTTCACTTCTTTAAAGAGGGACACAGACTGTGAAGTCTGGTAGCCACAATACTTCTATCACTTCTTTGATTAAGAACTATTCCAGGAATGATCAATTTTAAGGAAACTTCTTTTGTCTAGAGAATGATGATTCATCAGATCCAATGGTTTGCAAGCTTCTATTTCAACAAGGTACTTATCAGAAATGTTCCTCAGGTCAAAGATGGTGAGTTGAGAAACAGAATCATCTTTCACCACATGTAGATGACACCTCTCTAGTCTACTAAACAGAGCAGCTCCTTGGCATATAAAATTTGCATGTTCCAGTCCTGGCTCTACCTGACTCAGAAGGAACATGAAAGCAGGCGAGTACTGTAATTGCTTTCTTCAAATAGTACCTGCTTTATACAAAACACAAAAAAAAAAAAAACTTGACAAGAGGTAGAGCTGTACCTGCTTTGGATGTGTGAAACAAATGCAACCACCTGCTCTGAATGAATGTCCTACACAACATCAGCTGCTGGTTGAACCTTCAATCATGAAACTGCATCATCTCACAAATACTCCATTGCTATCAGTCTCCCCTCTCTACTCTTCCTCCTCTCTTTCCTCCTCTCATTAAAATGGGAAACTGATGACAAGGCTGAGGAAACAGACTGTTCTGAGCTATTTGTGTCTATCCATTGTCACTTGTAAAAATACATTTTGTACTGATAAGAGGACACACAAGTCGATGAAGTGAATAAGTAAGTGCCTGACCCAGTAAGTCAAAGAACTCATCTAAGAGATTTCAGGGCAATATTCACACTCCTGTATCACAAAACTAGGGATAAAATGACCACTTACAGCTCTGCAAATGAAAATACACTGAATTTTCTACTGTGATTAGTTGCATTTAAGGCTCACCCACATCTCCCCTCGTTTCTTGAACCAAAGTGAGTTATTCATTAATTCCGATATTCTTTAGTCACTGCCTAAAATGTGAAGTAGTTTGTAGAACAAAGACAGGAGTTAAGGGTCATACTGGTGGGAGCAAGTGCTCCTATTTGCTTTTGGGGTTGGTTTGTTTGTTTGAGGGGGTTTTAAGATTAAAAGTGAACTTTCCTTTTTTCAGATCCATGGAAAAGAGGTCTAAGAGAAGAACATTGAAAAACTGCTGTACTACATTATTTAAGTATAGTGTTCTAAACTAGGTGCACAAGCTGACCCTTATTTAGTTAATTAGTCCTTGTTGTTCCCAAGACAGTGCTGTTCTGTCTCCTTTCATCGAGTGCTCCTTAGTCATGATTTCTGGGAGAAAGGTCACAACCTTGCCCTTCCTAGTGACAGTCAATTAAGTGCAAAACACCAAAGCCATCTAGAGTTTGGCTATTAACTTCAGGAAGCACTTTATCTAATCCTCAATCACCTAGCTCATCTCCTCTAAGAAGTCTCCATTTGTGGACAATGAGACAGCAGCTGCCATGGCAAATTCTTCAAATTTCAGGTAGATCTGAAACTGGATGATGAAAACTGCAAAGGGTAGAGAAATCTTAAGATAAACAGTGTCTGGCACTAAAGGTACCAGAGTTGTCAGGAAGGCACCCATGCGTTCCCTTCTACAAGGGAAATGCCTCTGTTGTGCTTCCATAAACACTATGCATTTAAGGCCCATCACAGAATACTTGGTCAACCAGGGATCCCCCCTTTTCATCTCCATTTGGTTCTGGAAGTTCAAAAGTCACAGAACCAACTAACACACAAACCAGCCTATTCACCTTTCTTTACACAGTGTCAACAGCAGCAGTTTCCTCCAGGATCCCTTGGGCACTGCAGGCCTTGCACACATCCTGTGTGCACACAGGACACAGCCACAGCAGGAGTCTGGACTGTGGCAGGGACACCTAATAAGCTGCTTTAGCATTAACAGTGTAAATATTCCATGCACCAACCAACAGGTACAGCCAAGGCTTCCTTTGTACAAACCCACTGCACTCAATTCAAAACGTTCACTGCTTTATTTACACACTAAACAACACTGAGCCAAGTCCTTTACAACTGCTGGCTTAACCCGGGCTGTTACAGAAGAAACTACAGATTGATGAACAGCCATATTCTGCACACAATTATGCCTATGGTAAAAAAAGATCTTAGATCCCTTTCCCAAAAAAATACAATCAATAAATGATTGTTAAAATGGTCAGACTACACCAGGAACTGCAAGGTGTGTAGTCAAAGTAACACTAGATCAACAACTTCGGTTATGACTGAGCTGCGGGATTCAAAGTACAAACACACGTAATGGAGACCCTTAAGAAAGAATGCCAGCCTCAGTTTTTGTTTTGGAGAAGCAGTTCTTGCCTCACTTATAGTAGCTCTCAACTCAATTGAAACAACCAGCAAAATCTGCTTTGCACCAGCATAAAGGCAACAGACCCTGGAAAATTCTGACGGAGTACTAAAATGTTTTTTGAGTGTTGGCCTGTTTAATTTTTCGCTTACAGGCTATGCCTTTTGTTCTGCTGCCACTGGAAAGCCATGGCTGAGGAACTTTAGGCATATGGTGAAAAACACCTGTTTGCTTGTATAAACCCTTAGGGAACAAACTAAAAGTTGTAAATTTTTAATGACACCTTGAAAGCACTCAAAAAAGCTGCAACTTGGTTTATACTAGTTGCCATTCTCAGGGTTGAATTTCACTAATCTGTGCCTTAAACTAGATGGGATTTCCTAGCCCACTTTAACCCACAGGTTATTTCATGGAGGAAGATGGTGATGAAGTAAGGTCTTCCTCATTCCCCCATGAAACCACCATTTTGGCAATGTAAAATTATCTGAGTAGGACAACACTTTCTGGTCCATGATTCTGCTATACCTGACAGAAAAGCACTCAAAAATATATACAGACAGAAAAAAATAAGCTGTGCATGCACTGGAAAAGCATCTCCATTGACACAGAGATCCATCCAAGATTACACACCACTTCAACCCCCTGCTATGGACCTTAGTTTTGAGGCACAGAATTAAGTGAACAAGCTTGTACTGGTTTTCATAGTGAGTACTTCTGTCTTTACAAATTCCCTTAATTTAATATTTTCTTATTTTATTGGACTTTAATGAAGGCATACAAAGCCAAAATCAGATAATAATTAGTAAGTTAATATAAAACACAGGAAATATCCACTGATGTGCGTAAGTATGACTGTCTACAAATAAACCTGGGCCCTATCTGGAGGATTTGAATCCCTAGTGCCTATAATATTCCCAGCTCCACACAAGTTCACTGTAGAGACAATCTAGATCAGGAGTCAGGGTGGTCATCTAAGAAAGGGCTAAGAAAGTGTCCCTGCAGAAGCACTGTTAGGTACTGATATTCAGACCCAAGGACACACTCAAAGAGAAGACTCTTGAGTTTCATTCCATTGATACTTCATTGTACTATATTCATTCAAGAAAACTGCATCGATGAACCCTTTTACAGTATCAGAATTGACTGAGTCAAATGCCCTTAATAAACTCTCTTTTTGTGTCTAGTCTGGTCTACAACACAGCTACTCCACATAGAAAACACTTACTGGCTTAAAAGAATGTCAAGAGAAGCATTTCACTTTACAGCTTCCTGTGACATATGAGAACATGTTTGTCGAGCAAGCCTTACCTCTAAAAGTCCATCTTCAGGCAGGTCTGTGCAGTGAACAGCATTCTGAATCTTGTCCTTCCCAAAGACAGCACGCAGAGTTCCAGGTCGGAGGTGACGGGCTAATGCCTATTGAACACAAGCGAACCAGAAGACCTTTGTGAACCACGCTGTTTGTTTGTATCATGGATTCAAGAGAACCTTATAAAGTAAAACATTATTATGCTATTAAAATATGTTTAGTATATTGAAATATGTGGAGTACACTATAAAAGAAAACATAGATTGAAAGCAGACCTCAGGAGAAGGACTTGTGGGTGTTGGTGGATGAGAAGGTTGACACGACCCAGCAACACGCCAGTTGTATCCTGGGCTGCATCAAAAGCAGCATGGCCAGCAGGGTGAGGGAGGGGATTCTCCCTCCCTGCTCCACTCTGCTGAGACCCCACCTGGAGTGCTGCATCCAGCTCTGGGGCTCCCAACAGAAGAAGAGCATGGACCTGTTGGAGCGAGCCCAGAGGAGGGCCATGAATGAAGCACCTCTTCCGTGATGACAGACTGAGAGAGTTGGGGTTGTTCAACCTGGGAAGTCTCCAGGGAAACATTAGAGCAGCCTTTTGGTACCTAAAGGGGCTACAACAGAGCTGGAGAGTGACCTTACTTGGACAGGTAGTGATAGGGCAAGGGTGAATGGCTTTAAACTGAAAGAGAGCAGGTTTAGAAAAATATTACGAAGAAATTCTTCACTTCGAGAGTGGCGAGACACTGAGTCAGGCTGCCCAGAGAAGCTGTGGATGCCCCATCCTTGGAGGTGTTCAAGGACTGGTTAGATGGGACCCTGAGCAACCTGGTCTTGTGCAAAGTGTCCCTGGCTATGGCAGGAGGGTTTTGAACTACTTAGTCCTGAAGATCCCTTCCAACCCAAACCATTCTGTGATTCTATAAAGAGAGAAATTCCAACTTGTACTACACACATAGACAACTGCTGAAAAAACATGACCACGACTATGAATACCTGCTTGAAATTGGGCCAATCAAGCCATGTTGAGTGGCACACAGGACCCTTCATATTGCAGACACACCTTACTGGTACTTGTATTAACACAGTTAGCTCATGTTAAGAACTTTGCAGCTCTCAAGCACAGGATGTGCTGTCCCTGAGCAGACACAAATGTGCTGCCTTGCAGATTGTTTCCCTTAACACGGAGCTACTTGCTTCAGAACCTGACATTTGTGAAGTCCAGCTGCTGAACAACCTCTCAGTCTTCTCCTTTGACACTGTGACTAGTGCCAACATCTGATCCCCTCTAAGGATCAGTCCAGACTCTACATCTTTCTTTGTTCTTTGAAATTAACATTTCAATACTCTTCTCCATCTACAATGCCAAGTACCTCTTAGGCCTCTCAGAGGCCTTTTTACTACAGCACATACTCAGGTCCTGAGATAACATTGCTCCCCTACATCTTTACTGTGGTATTTCCCTTCATAACCTGGACAATTGCCTTCAAAGGCTCTCCCCTTCATCATACTTACTTTCAAGCCACAATGAAGTCCTGCTGTACTTCTCTGCACTATCACCTTGCACTGTTGTCTTTTAACCCTTTTCCTATGCCACCCATGCACTTGGCCTCTCTTCCCAACACCTTGGAGGCTCTTCTCCAAGATCTATCTCATGCACAGTGAAATTAACCCAGTTTTTCCTCCTTAAAACCCTTTGGATGTTCTCCCAGGAGTGCCTTTGAGGGGACAGGTGGATGAGAAGTTCACACTAGAGCTACTGAACAAAGAAAAGAACTCTTTCCTTGCCAACAAAGCCTCCATCAGCCCCTTTCTGAATTGGCACTGGGTATATTAGAGTGTAATCACTTTGGAAGTGGCCAGTGCAGTTTCACTGTGCCACTCACTGGTGTTTGTTTCAGTGTCACAGCCGGAGGTTACTGTTCCCACAACTGAGTCATCAAACTGGATTGTCCAAACATTTCTTAACTGTCAGTGTCAAATGGGTTCGAATTGACTTCATCAGTAGCTCTTAGCTGACCTGGAAAACCTTGCACAGGTACAAATGAGAACCAGCCCATGATGCACAGTCTTGTCTGGGATGGCAGTGAATGTTTTAAGCTAGTCCCAAAATACCTCACAAGAGCATTATCTGACAACACCACCCTTTGTCCTCTATCCAGCTTCACCCTTTGTTTATGTCTCATTACCAAACTAAGACGATTGCACTTTAAGGGGAAGAACTTCTTATAGCTCAGCAAGTCCTAGATACGTTCCTGTCATAACAATTAACGATTATTATGATCTGTTACCCACCCAGAAGACAATTAAACTGCTTTAATGCTCAGAGTGTGTATAATCCAAAACATGATATGAGGAGAAGTTTCAGTTCCTCATTGTTACTGTGTACATCACAGGTTATACAAGATCTTTTGATATGAATGTCAAGGACATTTGAATAAGACACTCAACATCAAACGAATTTTGCTTCAGAGTAAAGTTCAAGAGTTTCACTTTAAAAAAAAAAGACCCAAGGAGAAAAAACTCCTATTCTACATGGTCCTCATTAAAGGCTTGAGATAAGGAAGTCTGCTGGAGAAACAAAAGTCACATGCCAGTTAACCACAACTATGTGACACTTTAATCAAGCCTTCCTTCAAGCAACTGTTGATTGCAGTAACAACTAGCTGTCAGGAAGCCGGCAATAGCACTGGAGCTTTCAATCATTTTAATGAAAATTTGGGAATACTAGAAAAAATGATCATGGCTATGAAACCTTTGGAAACAATTTAGAAACAACTCAAGTCTAAAAAGCTAAAGCTTGGCATTTTATATTCTGTTTACTTCCTATCCATCAAATACTCTTTTGCTCAAACTGTTCTGTCCTCCACCAGGTCCAGAAATGCTGCTTCTTATGAAAATTCCACAAGATTTTCCTTGACTCATCTTCCTCATCAAACCCACTTTTCTTTTTTTTCCTTCTCTTATCTCTGTTTTTGAAGAGCAGCTATGGCCTCCTGACTTACCATTTGTCCTAAGCCATCATTTCTACTTCACAACCTCATGACAAAAGACATTATGTTTCTTCCTGTGGACTCACTCACTCTCACTAATGTGGGCAAAAGCTCCTGCTGTTGCACAGTGCAATCTCCTGTTCTTCCTTCCATTTTTCAGTGCAGGTTGCTACACTTTCTAGTGCCCTCCTGAAACTCTTGCACAAAGAGGGATGCATTCTGTTCTGCCCAGATTGCACTGGATCAGAACTGCTCAGAGGTAGGTCCTTCAGCACTTTACACTGTTTAATAAGAATCTAAATAAGCCCTTCTTGCCATTAGTTAATAAACAGGATGAAACAGTCTCTGCTTACATTTACACAGCCAAAAAAAAGTACAATAATTGTCAATTCCAAAGTTTTACTATTCCACTGCTTTCTTATTACACCACTGAGGAATCATGAAGAAAGAAGGCCTCTGTAAACGATGGAGATACAAAGAGCTGTACAGCTCATATATTGTCCTTGTGTATGTATGGCTGGAAATCTTGGGAATGTTTCAGGGAAAAAGAAAGTTAATTATGGAACTTATTGCTCACAGCAAGTATTAATACACACTCTTCTGGTCCATGACAGGAAGCTTACCAATCATTTTATTTATAGAGCCTCATCCGTCACAACAGGGAGATACAGTGGGCTTTGGGTTCGTTTCCCAATGCCCCATTAAACCCTTCCCAATGCCCTTTTAAACCTTNGCTTTGGGTTCGTTTCCCAATGCCCCACCATCCCCTTTTAAACCTGTTTCCTAAGCTTTTGGCTGAGTCTAGTTTCTGGAGTATGTGTTTTGTGCAATGGTTTCCAGAATGTTTTTGAAAGGAGTTGAGAGTGGGATGATGGAGGAGCTAAGCGCAGCTACAGCTCTACCACACGCATGAGAGGAGACCGATGTGTGCGTGCTGGAGCTTCGTCTGCATGTGCAAACGGGGATGACACAAACCTGGCACCTCACACAAGAAGACACTGTCTATGGCAAAACAAACCAGGGCTGCTGTACCAAAAGGCTTGATCCTCTTTTGTCTTACTCAGCAGGTTATTTGATCACGCCTTACAGCTGGGCTTTGATCTACAGATAGCCCTTGGAAGATCCTTATCCCGTGCGAGATACAGATGCATATATTTCATGTTTCTCTTTATCATGTAACTGTGTCCAATGCAACACTGCCTGCGTGAAGTACTTAGCACATTTCTAAAATTTTTCTATTTCTACACAAGTGAAAGGAAACAAAAATGTCACCAATGCCAGTAATATGTCAAAATCAAACTGAAAAAATCATAAACATATTCATAAGCAAAGCTCATTAACTGCTTTTCCTCCAAAAGGCTGGGTTTTTTCTTTGGGCTGGATGGAAGTTAGATAGAATAGTAACATGTATCCCAGCCAAAACTGCAGATTTCAAGAAAATTTAGCCAAAACTGCAAAATTCAAGAAAATCTGGCCAGCTTTTTTAAAGTACTGTCCTGAATATTTAACTGGGTATCTAGAAGGGCCATTGAATGGATCAAAACTACACAAAGGAACTTTTAAAGCCTAGAATTTTGTTCTTCTTAAACATGAACTAGAACAAAGGAACCTTGAAAATTTACCAGCCCTCTTGATTGAAGCAGAATAAAAATATGAGTTTGATCAAACCCTATCTAGCCACAGTGTGCTCACCAGGTAGGTTCCTCCTTTTAGTTTTGCTTTCCGATCAGCAGCATTCAGAGGATCTCTTGGGCTGCAACAGACTGCACAGATCCCTTTACACTCTCAGTAAAACAGTTTTCCCATTCTAGCCAAGCCCTGGCTGTGTATCTGCTCCTTGCTCTTCTTGGCATTTCTCATTCATCCCTTTCTGAAGGCTTTGTGTTGACTTGGTGTCACCAGCTCTGCCCTCCCCACCCTGCACTCATGAAGCTTTTCCCTTCTGCAGTTCTCCATGCTCTGCTGCTGTCACAAATGAGATGGTCCCTCTCTCCCCTTGAGGGTGCCACCTAACCCAGAAGGCAGAGCCAGCCTCAGGCAAACAGCCAATTGCCTTTCTCCTTCTAAGGACCAGCTATGCCCTTGTCAAGAGAACAGAACACACATTTAACTGTGAACAAATAAAAGGATGTAAATTCCACCACTCACCTTGGAATTTGCCTGGCTGACCTTTAGGCATTGGAAAGCCTACTGCCTCATCCAAGCAAGGCACCTGAGCTTCCTCTGTAGTGCATAAAAACGATCTAAAACAACATCTGCAGCACAGGAATTATGGAAGCTAAGGAAGGATAAGTGCCTCTCTCTCTTCGCATCATCAGAGATCTTCAGGTGACTTTTATTTTCAGGGCATTTTAGCACCAGTCATACCAAACACTGATGGTTGAAGTAGGGAGCTGGACAAAATATTTGTTCCTACAAGCCATCAGCAAGAGGTAACATGATAAAAGCAGTACAGGTTTTGTCATACAAAACAGGATACTAGACAAGCACCTCCTGCAATGCTGATCAAAGCTACAAACACTTTAACACTACTGTTACTGTGAGAACAACCTCAGATCAGTCCAAGAGATTCTTCACAGAAGTTCTCATCCCAAACCAAATACTTAAGTGTCAACGTGAAGTCTGTGGTCACAAGTGACCTTGTGCATGATACCAAAAGTGCCAGTGTGCCTTGGCTTGCTTCACATGTTTTCTTTGCAGCTCATACTCCCCGCAACCATTTGGGACGTGTGCGCTTCCCAATTTGTTACCTCAGCTCTGCCCTAGTTTATGTTGCTCAGTTTCATGCAATAGACCACTTGGAAATCAACATCAGCTGCTGCAGAACACAACCATTTTCTTCTCCTGCAGCAATTCAAGGTCCAGTTCATCACCACTAAATGCAGTAGTAACCCTTCTGTCTCTATTACAGAGAAAAATTACGTAAGATGATGGTGCTGTTGCCATTGTAAAAACTTTAACTGGGGAGGAGTTTTGCCTTGAAACCTTGGGTCTGCCTGTAGAAAGGTGCTTCATAAAGCTTCTAAATACAAAACCAGGCCAGTGCTAAAGAGCATGCAAGAGGCTTCCTTCAGCTTACATTTCATAAACCGATCCAGAACAGAAGTCACCTGTTGACAGTGACACATTTTCTCTTTGTGTTCCACATGAGCTGCAGCAATGTCATGTACAAATACAGAGTTGGTATCAAAGGCCTTACACAGACTTCAAGGGAGTCAGTGTTACCTGAAAGTGCTTATGTACTTTCCATGTATCACAAGAAAAATTATCAAGCCGAAACAACCTCCTTTAAACACACACACTAAACTCTCCTCACCTTTTAATCTTTATCACAAGACAAACTCAAGAACCTGGAAAATTTGCATTCAAAGTCTTTATAATATTTAGCCTATACTGTCTCTCCCCCTAGCACCGTGCGCTTCACCTAGACTTCCAGGTTGTCTTCTCCTGGTTGACGGCAGAACAGATCACTTATTGTCCATTCTGACAAGGTTCTCATATTTTTTAACTGAGCCAAGTCTGTGTGCACATAGTTCTGTACATGAAAGAGCATGGCTGTAAAGGTTTGTTCAGCAAATGCATTGATCTGATCCAGGCAACAGCAGTCAAATTTTCAATTGCAAGGCCTATAAAAAATACATCTGAGGCGAAACTCCTTCTAAAATCAAACAGTTTTGCAACACTAGCAGCAACCTCTCAAACCACAGTTTATTTTATTACGTAAGCTTACTCTTGTATGAGTAAAAAAAAAATCCATCTACTTTTCTGTTTATTTTAAAGTCAGCCAACCTCTGAACTACCACTCTGAAGCCCTGTATCTTTGGAAGTTGTGTTAACGGACCTAAAATTATATTCCATACTCCAGTGTTGGCAGTTTTCTGGAAGCTCACGGGTCTGTACAAGTTGTTACATTGTCTCCTCCTCACCCTGCATCCCCCCAGGCACTTTGACTCTCTCTGTTTCACTCCCACAGGTTCCCTACCACTCCTCCTCCCTGGCAGCCCAAAGGTTCTGCACCAGCTCTCTGCGGGTTCTCTGCCGTGGGCAGCACGCATGGCACATTTGCCAGCCTGAGATGGTATTTTCACTGGTGTTGGTGCTTCTGGCTGATGTTTAAGTGATTCTAATAAGTGCCCTGCTCAGAAAGGTTGTGTGCCTGTCTGCCATTGCCCATGTGCTGAACTTGGGTAGCCACACGCCTGGGGTAAGCATAAATCAGACTGGATGGTGGAGCCTTGAAGACAATTGAGATACCAATACAAGCTGGCCACAAAATAGGAACAAAGATAAAATATCCAGCTTGTCCCATTATCTGGGTGCCATAAGGGATATTTACATTACTTGAAAAGCTGGAAAAAGAAAACCTTTAACAACTGAAAAGCAACTAACCCTACAAGACATCAGAACATGCAGTATAACTGTAAATTTCATTATTAGGTGCTTTCAGTTTTAAAGGTGAGATGGTCCTACTGATGCTTTTCCAGTGCCTTTCAAGGCATGCAGAATATCATCCATTTATTAATTCACCTGTAAAACAAGGACACGAACACACTAGGCTGCAAAAGATTTGGGATTTTATTAATTCAGATTCACAAAATATGTGAAGAGCCTCCAGAAAAGGTCACTATGAAGTTGCAAGACATTATTTTTCATCTGCAGATATTTTGGCTGATTTTTCCCCAGTTAAAAAAAGAATATTTACAAATCATCTTTTCCTCTTAATTTTTTTGAGATTAAATTCTACATTCGCAAAGCAGTCCAGGAATCGGAGCTTTACACTTTGCAAAGCAGAAAAAAATGCTTTGAAATTCTACTGAGACTTCCCAAGCTGAACCAATTTTGGACCATCCACTTCAACAGAAGATGGAGACGGATTGAAAGATAAAATTCACATGTCTGCTGCAAACCCCAGAGATTCTTCTCATTTGATTCTTAGCATGGGAGAGACCTTGCCCTTCCATTCTGTCCCCTAAAGCCTCTTCAGTGCAACCCCGGAGGCAGCAGTGCTGCCATCTTCCCACACAGTTGTGAGCAGCCCCGTTCCAATGGAAGGAATCACTCATTATTTGTGTTACAACTGCTTTTTAAAAGCCCCATTAGCCAGTGTGCCTATACATACTCACAGATGGCTCTTGGCCTAGAAAACTTATAGGAAAACTTATAGGAAGAGACACAAAGAACAGAAAATAGCAGAATGGACACCATTTTCTGGAGTGGGAAACCATGACAGTGAGACAGTAATTTTCCAGGGGCACAAAAGAAATACAAAGAAATACAAAGAAATACAAAAGAAATTTCACAAGAACCACAAGTTCAATGTCTAACTTTCAGCTCAGATCTTTAAAATCTCAGATCAGTTCCTCAACTATTCTCTCCCCCTGATGTAATGCTTTGTAATTCCTGGGTAGCACTCTGATGATGAGCCACAGTCTGCAGAACTCAGACCACACCAGGTCACCTATGGGAACTTGAGAGCTGCCATGGGAATATGAAGTGCTGCTGCTCACCCATCTCCCACCCTGACCAAGTTCTAATCCCTTGATGTGGAAAGTCAATGGAAGCAGAGGAAGGAAAAACTTCTTAGGAGTATTCAAGGGAAGTCCCATGTGCACATCAGATGCAGTCTATCATATTGTAAGTGAAAGAAGCTGATAAAAATTCAGCTCAGGTGGCCCTGCAGCAGAACAGAGAATGTCAGTCTGAATCAGACCAGCAAGCAGCACCCCAAATTATTCAGTAAGTTCTCAGAAATTGAATTAATCATTTTATATCCAGCTTCAAAAATGCTTTTGTTTAGCTAACAGTATCCCCAGGCAATGAGACCAGGGATACATACTGAAAACTATTGCTGCAGTTTTTCTCACAACAATGCTATGGCTGTCAGCAGTTGATGAGAGGAGGAAGAATAATAACAATAATAACAACAACACTACCCATCATCATTATAAACGTGAAACCAGACTACTTCTTTTTGTTACAGAAGGGAAGGCTTAGGCCACAGTCTTTGTTTTCATCCACTTTGAAGCCTTCGTTAATGTAGTTCAAGCAGAAAATAACTGCAGATACAGAATCACAGAATAAGCTGTCTTGGAAGGGAACCACAAGGATTGTCAATCCAACTCCTGACCTGGCACAGGACACTCCAAGAGTCACACCGTGTGCCCAAGAGCATTGCCCAAATGCTTCTTGAGCTCTGTCAAGCTTGATGTTGTGACCACTTCCCTGGGGAGCCTGTCCCAGTGCCCAGCCACTCCCTGTGTAAAGAACCTTTTTCTAGTACTCAGCCTAAATGTCCCCCGACACAACTTCAGGCCAAGTCCTGTCACTGACCACTGCAGAGAAGAGATCAGTGCCTGCCCCTCCCCTCACAAGGAGCTCTAACTGCAGTGAGGTCTGTCCTCAGTCTCCTCTCCTCCAGGCTGAACAGACCAAGTGACCTCAGCTGCTGCCCCTCAAGGCCCTTCTCCATCTTGTATTGTGGCACCCAAAACTGCCCCCAGCACTCGAGGTGAGGCTGCTCCAGCTCAGAGCAGAGCAGGACAATCCCCTCCCCTGCCTGGCTGTGATGCTGTGCCTGATGCCCCCAGGACAGGGTTGTCCCTCCTGGCTCCAGGGCACTGCTGGCTCAGGTTCAACTTTCCATGGACCAGGACCCCCAGGTCCCTTTCCATGGTGCTGCTTTCCAGCATCTCATTCCCCATTCTCAGTCTGTCTGTACATTCCGGGTTGCCCCCTTCCAGGTGCAGAATCCAGCACTTCCCCTTGTTGAACTTCATACGGTAGGTGATTGCCCAGCCTTCTCATTTATCAACGTCTCTTTGTGGGGTCTCTGCCTTTGAGGGAGTCAACAGCTCCTCCCAGTTTAGTATTATCTGCAGACTTGCTCAGTATCCTTTCCAGCCCTGCATCCAAGTCATTTATGAAGATGTTGAAGAGCAGAGGGCCAAGGATGAAGCCCTGCAGAACCCCACAAGTGACAGGTCACCAGTCTGATGTCACTCACTGTAACCCTTTGTGTCCGACCTGTGAGCCAGCTGCTCACCCATCCCATGATGTGTTTTTCTGGCTGTATGTTGGACACCTTGTCCAGAAGGATCCTGTGAGAGACAGTGTCGAAAACTTTACCAAAATCCAAAAAGATTACATCAACTGGCTTCCCTTCATCAATGGGGTGGGTCACCATGTCACAAAAGGAAATCAGGTTTGATAAGCAGGACTTTCCTCTCACAAAGTTGTGTTGGCTGTGACCAATGATTGCATTGTCTTTCACGTGTTTCTCAAAACCTCCTAGAATAATCTTCTCCACAATGCCAATTTCTCTCATATGACAATTTATCATCAAGAGTACCCTAAGATACACTGTGATCTGCAGCTCCTTTCTTGTTTGGCTGTTACTAGCTCTACTACCAATGTATTGACCAAGCAGACCCTGAATAAGAAGTCCTCTGGGATAAGGAAAAGAGAGAAGTAAGTCATGCACGTCTGTGAATTGACCATTCATAATCTGCTGACTGAAAAACATGAAACCTTCTGGGACAGTTACAGCCAACTTTAGGATACTCATGATCACAACATCATCATGGCTGTGATGCCTTGAGAAGCCACCTAGAAAGAGGCTAGACAGTGCTAAAGGAATAATGCAGGTATTTATAAGAAGGCCTTCAAAGGATACACCTCAGGCAGTACAAGAGCCTGGCCATGGCTACACCCAGGATGGACAGATCACACGTTTTCACACTTTTATAAGTTTTGGTCCATTTACATACTGGGTTAATTGTCCAATTACAGCTTCAGGTTATCAAGTCCCATCCTCCCAGTTTGCTCTCCTCAATTCGCTGTTGTTTATACATTTTGAGCCTGAAGCTGTAACAGTGTCCTTGGTTCTCGGGCTGGAAAAGGATTGTTTTGTCTAACTAAACTGGGAGGAGAACTTGCTAACACTTTATATGAAGTTCAGAGTTATATACTAAGGCAGTACAGAATCTGGAAAATATGAAAGCTAAAACTTAAGGCATCAGTTGTGGGGAAAAATTAACTGTTCTACTGCCCTTCTTCTACATGGTTATAACTTTCTCTCTTGCACAATTTCATCAAGCAGCTTTGCGTGTTGACTCTTGCTAACTGCCATCTACAGAGCTCTAGGAAAAGCACTTGCTGTTCTACCACATTCTACCTTGATTTTCTTAAAAAGTCTACCTTTATTATTTTCTTAAGTTTTTAAAAATGAAATATCATTCACATTACCTCATAACTTGAAGTATTTGCAACAGCACAACATAACCTATATGTTCCAACCAGAGGCTGGGATGAATTCTAGTGAAGGACAAGGCTATCTACAGTCAACAAAAACCCAAGTCAGGCATGTAAGCAAATGCTCTTAAGCTATTCAAATCAAAGATTCTACAAACACACAAGGTCACCGTGACCAGAATGCTAAGAAACTAAAGGAGAAAATAGTTGTTTAGTGCAGTAACAGTATAATTTTCTTTCCCAGACAGAGTGACCTCAGAAATTGCCATATCTTTTGGAAACACTGCTCCCTTTTTGCAAGGAAGAACTGAAGCTATAAACTGTTCTTTTCTTCCTGAATGTTTCTTTTCTGGTATTTTATATATTCAAAAACATTGTTGTCCAAGGTAAAAGAGTGATTTGCTGTCTGCTGTAACCAAACAGAACACAAGGGAAGCAAAGAAAACAACAATGTAGACTGAAATTATCCCAGAAACACCATATTCTCAAAAAGGCTCTTACCTTGCCTTTATGGACTGAATACATTAATTAATCTATTTCAGAAACCTCAGCAGCTACAGCAGAACCTTAAATGAAAAAGAAGGGAGAAAATGAAAAAGAAAGGAGAAAATGAAAAAGAAGGAAGAAAAAAATACTAAAAAATGAAAAGAAAGGGAATCACCAAGGAAGACAGACATCCTCTGACTGCAGGAGGACACTACAACCTAAAAGTTCTGATGACCAGCTATTTGTATTGCTGACAAAGACTGCTTTCATGGGGGGGGCGGGGGGGGGGTATACTCTTGTTTTTAAACAGTATTAAAATCCTCCCATAGGCCAGGTAAATCACATTGTAATCCAGGGCAGCTGTGAGAAAGAAGCCCTGGAGAGAACCCTGCAAACTACCTTTGATCAACCTAGCACTGCAAAATGACGTTGTATATTTGTCTATACTAAGCTGGTATCACATGATCAGCAGCTATGTTAGAAGCCTACCTCTTTTTCTACAGTAGTGGGAACCAAAACCTTTCCCTTTAATCCATCTAAGATACCTAGGCAGAGATACAACAAAGATAAGATATTTTGAAACGTATTGACTTTGTATTATTTAAACACAAACCAAGCAAATGCCAAAAGAAACTAGGCAAGCACTTCTAAAACTTTGTGTGGTCACCTTTAAAATAAAATATGAGCCATCAGTATGAGATACTAAATCTGTAACACCACCCTGAAGCATGGCATTTATTCAAAGCTTGGAGACATTACCAGGAAGATCCAATGCAAACAGGATGTGGAAGCATTCATCTGGCAGAACGAGACCTGCAGATGGACAGTTATTACCAAACCTCTGTTCAATCAGAAAAACCTCACCTCCTCAAGGCTGAATAGACAAATTTATGTAACTCACAGCATTTATAAGAATCTTGTGTTCATCACAGTTGCTTAAAATAACCACTTCTTTAATAACACACACCTACTACTTTGCGATGCGCTCAGTCTGAGTGCAAAGGGAGCCTTTGTGATTTCTAAGCCAGTCTTTCAGTCTACAGATACCATTAGTCTTTGTGATTTCAGATCAGATTAAATGTCTTCGTGTGTCTGCAGAGCTGAACGGTACCAAGGCTTCGACCAAAACAAATTTGAGTTTTCTTAAAAAGTAAATATTCTAGGTGCATCTTAAACCCTTACCAAAATGGCTAATCCTGTGACACTTTGTAGGGAACGGCCCAAATATCCAGCTCCAGGATATCCTGACACATTAGCCATTCTGGAGAGTAACTAGGAGGTCTCCATAGTAGCTCAGCAAGTCAAGGAAGATCAGTAACCAGTGCTGTAAATGCTTTGTGGCACAGCCTTGCTTTCCTCCAGTCTCTGGGCTCATGTTAAGCTTCACTCCTATTGCTAAAATAGGGCAAGTTATTCCAGCCCGGAACCAGGCAAGAGGTACCCTGAAAGAAACTTTTCAAAGCCAGAGACAGATTGACATAAGGGAAAGACAGGAATGCAGATGGGAACCCTGAAGCTTCTGAAGTTGATGCTACTTTCCAGGAGAACACACCAAAACATTGTTAACTTCCTGCAAATGCCCAGAAATCAGTTAAAAACACGTCTTGTCATCAGGGAATACTAAAATATCATAGTGCCAAGGCAGCAGAGGAAACTCAAAAAAACCCCCCATACTACATAGGCTAGAGGGGCTTTGGTAGTCAACTAATATTAAAAAAGGCATTGAAGCAACTGGAAATGAGATGCAAATATACTCTCAGTCATCTCCCAGAGGGCACAAACACCATCCCTCCAGAGAGGAAAGCAGCAGACTCTCCAGTATCATGCCTCTGTGGTGGCAGTGAGCCACCATGCAGTATCTTTTATTAAATATTTTACCAAATTACTCAAATTTGGGACCACTGAACTCCAGTCCAGTGACCTCACATCCAGGATGTGTTTAGCCAGCAACAGTTGCATTGATAACACATTCAAGTTCAGTAGCTCTGGAGCCACAGACAAGGAGTGGCAGATAAAAGCGTTTTTTTTCCAGCCGTAACTTTGCCAACATGCCTCAATCACACTGGATTTAAAGCAGAGTTAGGTCTTGAGGGCTCTGCCAATATTTAGTCTCCTGATGGAGACTGTCAGTCACCACTAATAACAGCAAATTTCAATCTAGCCATCAAGAATCAAAGTGAGCCTACAAGCTCCAGCTCCACATGACACTGAACAGCCATCATATGACAGCAACCTTGCAGCAACAACAAGCCACATCTAAAGCAAGCCACTTGCAAGCAAAGGGCTCCTCCACTGCTACTGCTCTGATTTTTGTTCTAAACTCTGCACAGAGACGTTTTGCCCAGAGGCTGAAATCCCTCTTGCCATCAAAGGACTGCCCATCACCTGTAACGAGTGGCTTGGAGGAGACAATCTGCAAGAAACACAGCTCTAAGCTGGTCACCTCAAAACTGTAAGGAGATCCATGTATCCATGGCACTACAAAGCACACACACAGGTGAGCAAAGCAAACGGGGCAGCAGGGGTAGAGTGGGTGTCAAGGCCTGCCAGACCTCTGCAGTACATATTCAGAAGCAAAAAAGACATCAGGAGAACTTACTATGACCACTGAATTCATGCCTGTAAAAACTACTTCTCGAATTCTTGACTCTCAGCTGCTCCCAGGGCTACACAGAGCTTTGAGAGGAAGAACAAATAATTATCAGTTTTGTTCCTGGTGCAGCCAGTGCAGACTCCATGCATTTTAAACCAGGGAAAGCAACTCACTGCCACAGGTGTGGTGTTTGGCATCCACAGAGACATAGGCTTGTCTCTGACAAGAAACTGCAATACTGTTGGAGGTAAATTTCAAATCATATACCAACATACTGACAGTCTACAACAGTGGTGACAACTCCTAGTTGCAGTCACGTTGCAGCTGAGGGTCATTAGAGCACAGCTATCTTAGCACTTCCTTTCTTCTAGATCCCCTTCCCCGTGCACAGACAGGTGGAACAAGGCAGGACCTGAACCTACAGATACTTTGGGCTTTATGAATCAGCAGTGCCAGCTCAGAAAAAGGGGGCTGCACTACAGGGAAGAATCCACCTCCGCAGACAAAAACTACCCTGTCTCCCAGCTAAGAGGCCTTAGCTTTGTCTAGAATACTTTTTCATTAGACCTTTCATTAGCAGAGGCTAATGTAGAAATTAAAAACTGAAAGGACAGAGTCAGATGATTGACCCTAAATAACATCTAAGCAATTCAATCATGTCTTTCCCATTGCTGGCTTAAACAGCAGGATGTTGTAACTGGTATTGATTGGCCCTTTTGCTACTCTAGCTGATAACAGTCTGCATCTGAATGAAAGTTTTTATTTTTATTACATGACTCAGACTATCTGAGCAGATAATCAATTATATTAAAATCTTCTTCATTAAAGAATTAGATTAAAAAAATCTTATTCCTCTTGAAAGACATTATGTACTTCATTGTCAACACTCTTATCAGGGCTCACCAGGCTATAGGGAGAATCCACACTGAAACAGCTATAAAGGTATTACCAAAAAACAAGTACTTGGAAGCTCAAAAATAGCCTTAATATTCCTTTATATCTTCCACTGGACTATTCTTTATATGATGCAAAATGAAAATGTCGTGCTGATAATGTAGCTCTAGGAATGAACATGAATATTTTAGGTCTCACATATACCTATTTTTCAGTGCTAGAGATTCACAGGAGGTCTATAAAACCAAAAATCTTACAGCAACAGTGCTCTTTGGCTCATAGTGTTATCCCAGTTTAACTGATGTGATTAACTGAGGCAGAAAGATATTGAACTTTTTGTCCAAGGTCACACAGTGAGGTCAGGAATGGAGCTAAAGCAGACTCCAGCTCTTTCAGTTCACTGCTTTGTTTTAAACCATCTAATCTCCCTTTCAGCTCTTTCATGCAAAAGTACAAAGGACTTGATACACTGTTACACTTAAAAGTGCAAATCCCCAGAGTAAAAAGAATGCAGGTTAGGATTTAAAGCAAGCATATGAAAATCCCCTTTCAGTCCACAGGATGCAGAAATATTGCAGCACATCCCATCACTTTAATAATATCTCACAACAGAAGGGACTTGAGTCACGTTTAGTGTACTGCCAATTCCAAGTAAAAGCTCTCAGGAATACTAGAAGTTATGCATTCAGCCAGGAACACGTAGCTGATGTAGACTCCTGCAATCTTGTATTATAACCAACTTTTTAATTTGCATATGAACAAAGTTCAAAAAAACCCAAGTGAAAACAAAAAAACACTCTAATTTCTACAGCATTTTTCAAGTGTTTTATGAATACTAAGTAATCATCTTGACAACTCCATAACAAGATGTTACCAAGCAGGTATTTCAACATAGAAGCTGCACAAAGATATGAAAACTAAAGCTGTAGCTTCAGACCTAAGAAATAATAAAAACCCTCTAACTGTTCCAGAGGCCAAAAATATACATACATTAGTGAAATGAAATATTAATGCCAGCAAACTTCAGCAGTGACAGGATTCCCTGGCCACCATCCCCTTGTTCCAAGGTTTTCCATTACAGATTTCACATCCTGGTCCACGTTAAAGAAAGCCAAATCAATGCAGAACAGGTTGCTTTCTTTTTCTTCCTCACTGAACTTAAACAAAACAGCTTTCTTGATAATGCACACTGTGCTGCATTTATCCCTACCCCTCCAAGCACTTTCATTTCTTTACAATGGAGGAGAAACACAACTTTGTTTCTGTCAGACTTTGGTTGCAGTTAGTAACTTTTACTTCCAAGTAATAGTGTGTACTGAAAGTTCAAAAGATTTGTGCTCTGTAAGAATCAGATTTAATTAACTTTTTAAGTCCTCTTCCTGGCTTTCTAGACCAGCTACCTCCTTAGCTGTTCTAAGAACAGCTGTTCTAGAACAGCTACCTTCTTAGCTCCATAGGTGTAATTTTTCTTTCAATTTTTTTGTTTTTTTTCTTCCAAATTTTTTTGGTTTTTTCTTTCCCTTTTTTTCTTTCTTTTCAACTGCACCAGTAGAAACAGAGTGAAATAGCACCCAGCAAAAAACATATAATTTAACAACCTTTGTAGCAAGATTTGATAGTGTATTTTAAAAAAGGGCTTAAATGATTCAGACGCACCATGAAAATCAGTGGGACTTGAAGTCATTTCAGAAACTCTGTTCTTATTTGTAATTTAAATATCCGAACAAAAATTCTCAGCTGCTCATAGGATGTCAGCATTTCAATAAATGTTATATAAACCTTATAGTTTTGTGTGCATAGCAGAGCCTGAGGATGCCTCCCCTCCCTGAAAAGCTGCAGTCTTGTGTGACAGAGACCTTTTTAAACAGCTCTTATTAACATTGCAAAGAAACAATTTCAAGATGGGCATCAGTATGACTGCTGGCCTTTTATAGGAGTGCTGCAAAAATAAGAGTAAACAGCTGTTTATTACAGTAGATGTGAAGAGAACCTTCCACTTCCAAGGCCCACACATTAGCCACAGGAAGAAGCACAGGGAGGAAGAAGCACAGGGAGGAAGAAGCACAGGGAGGAAGAAGCACAGGGAGGAAGAAGCACAGGGAGGAAGAAGCACAGGGAGGATACCAAAAGCAAGGAGTCTGGGACCTGGCTAGAGACTGCAGCTGGAAGACAAGAATAAGCATCACGACTGGACTACAGAAAGGCCTGAGGTGAGACCACCAATGACACAAAAGAATGAGCTGCATTCCAGGAGCTGCAGCCAAGTGTGATTAAAGAGGCTGACAGCTCACCAAGAGTACAGTGAGCCAGCCAGACACTCAGTAGAAAAGTGCCAGTGTACAAGAAGGATGCAAGGAGCAGCAAGATCTGCAGAAAGGCATATATCCTACTGCATGTACTATCTACTGGAGACAAGTGTTCCAAAAGCCAGAAATCACCCACACTGAGCCCTTCAATCAGACCACAGTAATTTTGGGAGTGAGCACGTTCAGCACAGCTCCTTCCAGAGAAGTATCTTTGTCCCACTGCCTGCTTTCCAGATCTGATAGGGCTCTTCATACATGACTACAAAGAGGCTCAAACCAGGTTTTTGTTTAGTTGTCTTCCCTACTACCACAGAGGAGGTTTTAATAAAATATTTATAAGCTGGTTTATAATGAACGGTATTTTTGGCAGAGAGTTTTATTGACCTGCAGTGCTAACAAACTATTACCCACTTCTAGGAAATAGCCCAGAGCTCCATTTCATTTTTAGCATTTATACACTTGTTATAAATTGTTATCTTATTAAAGTCTAATCCTCAAAATAGAAGAATTCTAATTCTTTCTTCAGCCCTAAACATCCTGCAAAACCAAGAACAGACTGAAAGGGCTGTTAACATTCACAACCAGTTTAGACATCTGACATGCTACAAAGTAATTATTACATTTGTTATGTATTTAAGATATAATTAACAGCACAGGTGATTGGGAAAGATTCTTTATATAAGTCAAATTCCAACACCTTTACTCACTTCAAATAGCACTTTGCCTTGAAAGCAATGATAGTGATTTCAATGGCAGATAGGGTACTCTTTAACAGGAGCCAAAGTGACCCAAATGGGTCCATTTTTGTAGTGAACTTGGTCTGTATTTATGAACAGACTGCACACACATTAGGATCTAGCATATGTAAACAGACAAGTTATAAAGAGATCCAGATCTCCTAACGATAATGCATTATTTGCATGACACTTAGATGTTCCTTAACCACTAGAATATCAAGTCCAAATTATCTTCATGGTCTGCATATAACCTCTTTCAGTAGTGCAACTGCTGTTATGGTTTCTGCTACTCCTATTTTAGACAAATACTGTAACCACAAAGTGAAGGTGTGAGCTTCTCTGACAATTCCATCTGGGAATGACAAAAGCCAAGATACTTTAGCCCCTTTATCCTCAGGGACAAGCTACAAACACTATCTGAAGAGGCAGATTAATTTCAGGCAATGATCAGTCTAGAGAGTAGCTGCAGTTACTGTACATAGGCTTTATGTGCTTGGAGAATCACTTAATTTGCAATTTTTACAGAAAAGAGTGCACAGAAATATAACACAGTTGCCTGTCTTCCAAACATACCATTAGTAGAACTGCTCTGAAGCCAGTGTCCAAAACTCACAGCCTGTGCTTCCATGAGAAGCAGGCAGGTACTCATTTTCACTTCCCAAGTCAGACAGTTAACCACTACCAGGGAAACACAAATGGCATCACTAGGTCACTGAGGAGCAAGAGATCTGGGAGACAGGAAATTAGTTCCCTCCTTTGTGGTTTTCTTCTGTTACCCACAAAAGCCATAGTTTATACATCCCTCAGTTCCTCAGCTCACTGACAGCTGCTTACACACATTGTATAGTTATGACAGTTTTTCATGTGAGTAAGGAAAACCAATGAAAGTCCCCTTCTATAGGAACAATTGTCTTTCATAAGCAAAAGCCACTGTGATGTTTGCAAACATATGCTGACTTTAATGTATCAGGTATTAAACAAGCAGACATATGAAAAGGATGTAATAGGCCCAAATAAAATGACTGCATCTTTGAATGTTTTAAAGATCAGAAACCTTAAACATGGAACTTGAAACAAAACTGCAACCATTTTATTGTGTACATTACTACTGATATACCATCCTGCAGTTAAAACTAAGTCAGATAAATGGCTTATGCTCTGTTTACAAGATGCTAACCCAGTAGAGAAATATTTGAATGTTACCAAACAGAAGAGGCAATAAAGGTTTGGATAATGCCTTTAACCTCTGGTTTCTATAATGGAAACTCTGGATCTGAAGAAAAATATATCCTGCATAACTTTTTCTCCCCTTCAAACATTCATCTGTGTGATTCTTTTCCATGAAGATTGGTCAATTTCCCTCAAGTCTGCAACTAAACCATTACATCATAACAAGAAAAACATACAAACCCTGACTTCATTGCCTGCATCTTGATATTTTACCTCATTGTTCTTGTGTGTAGAGCAGCCTTCACTGTTTAACAAAAATCTGCAAACTTTTTGAGACAGCACTTACGCCTGTCTTCAAATTGCACACAGTATCACCCATATGTAATTATCCACCTCAAGAAATGGAAAACAAAAGCTAGAAGCAAACATGTAGGAGAAGTTTGACACCCTTTTTTTGTTTGCTTCCTTCTGAAAAATCAAAGGAACCTATTCTCCTTTCAGTTTCATCCTAGGAGAATGCCACAGACTGCAGTGAATTAACACGTGATTACACTGGCATCCACAAGAAATAACTGTTCATTCCAGGGCTCTGAAGCCTTTCATTATTATATTTGTGAATCTTTAACAGAGATTTTTGCCTAGATAGCTTTCCTTTCACATAAATGTCATCACAGTATTTTGTCATCTGGCCTAGGTAAGATGAGAAGGCTTGCTAAAGGATTTGCAAATAGGTCCACCAAGGCTGGCATTTGACCTCTGTAATAAGGTAATACTGACATGCTTCTAATGAATGCAGCAGGCATGTGGCAGCCATACCACACTTTGACATTTTAATTCACTTAGCACACCAATTTTTTAAGCTTTATTTATCACTCAAGAAAGTACTTACAGGGTCAGAAGGACCACAGAAGTCTCTGAACACTTTTGAAGGATCAAATTGTCTAATCTCCATTGCTATGCAAGGGCCTGAACACAACTCTGAAACCATCTCCTGGAAGAGAAAGAAGACAGAAAAAAAGTTTAACTCTTGGTGCTTTAACAAGGGTTGTATTTCTCCCCAAAACAAGGCCCAAACTTACAGGACAGGAACAATTAAGAAATATTGGTGCATTCAGGAAAGCGAGGACACTAAACAGGTACCATTAGTATTCACCACAAAAGAAATATTTTCCATTTTGCTACTTGGTTTAGAAAGTGGAAACTGAGAAAAATTGGATATTCAGCTTCAACAGAATACTGAATACCATATAACAGCATCTGCAATACTTTAAATTCTTTTGTAGGTACATCCTTATTGATCTGGACCTAGATTTCATGGCAGTATCTTGTAGCTTGTCAAACTAGACTGAATCACTGGAATGCACTTTGCTGGGTTTTAAGCCTGAAAAATCACACTATGTTCAGCCAGTTCCACAGGCAGCAATGTACTTTGCAGTGTTCCCTATCAGAAGCACAGTACACAGCCTGTATCTGTTTTCAAATATACACTCGTTCCATGGCTTTAAGTCATTAAAATGTCTCCTGGGCTTTTAGTTCTCACTGTCTTTTCCTCACAGATTACTACAGAAGCTTAAACACACAAGCCAACAGAACCTGTGCCTGTGGCACAACCTGTTAGGGAAAGGGTCTGGCAATATTCTTGTGATGTACTAATACCAAGATCTCAGTCACAGTGAAATCATCTGTTTCTCCAGGAGGGTAAAGAGACATTGCGAGTTCTGTGTGGGTGATGAAGATGGGTCTTAGTTTTCATAAGCTTAAATTAACTCTGGACATTAGTGCCAATTTGGAATTTGCTAATTAGAGGTATAGGTTTCACAAGCAGAAAGAATCTATTTTGATGTTCTAGTCTGACTTCCTTTTTTAAATCATGCCCTTATAATTGCATAGTTGTCTAGAAATCTGGGCAGACAAGTTTTAAACAAATCAAGACAACTAAAGGAATCAAAACCAATGAGGAAAGACAAAAGGACAAAACCTGCACAGAAAGTAAGGGAGGACAGGTAAGGACTAGCAAGGTTCTGCAATCATGCCCACCAGCCACAGGCAGATCAAAGATGAACTATGGCAAAGCATACAGAGCGGACGAAAGAGCAGAAGGAAAACAAGAACTAAGTCCTTCTCTTCCTTCTATGAATTGTGACAATGACTCTGAGTCAAGCAGCACTGTTCCAAAAAGCTGCCATCCTCATACTGGATTCCATACTGAGAATGTGTGCCTAAGCTCCCCTCTCTGAATTTTATCCAGTGCCTCTATTATAAACTGGATCATGGGAAATTTAGGTAGAAGTATTCCTTAAGGACATGAAAAGAGTGCAGACTAGCCTCATCTTCTACAACATAAATAAATATTTTAATTCCAAAAACTGTGTTATTATCAACAGATCCTCTGTTCAAAACAGGTCAAAGAGCCATGTATTTGATTCTGCTCAGAAACAGTAAGTTGCCACAAAGTCACTACTCCTCAGAATTTCATTGAATTCTGTCATCTAAACAACTGTTAACAGGAGAGCAGAGAAAAAACGGGCTTTTAACCTGAATTGAATCAACTCTCTGCAATTCCTGCAAACTGTGGTTATTCTTGTTCCTCCCTCTTTTATTGTTTCTGTCTCAGCTCGGACATCCCGCCAGCAACAGTGAACATGACCAGAGTTACTCCTGACTCCTTCATTACTGCACAGAGCTGAGACCTGAAGACCAGCTGCCATCAGGTACAGCACAGAGGCAGGTGGTTCTGTGTCAGACAAGCCTGATCTACTTAAACAGCCTCATCAAGCCCAGAGTTGAGTCTAAATAGCAGGCAGTGTTTGTCTGGTGAGGCTCCCAGTTACAGCTACATCCAATATTCTCTAGCAAATAGTTTATTCATCAAATAGCATGGTTTGTGCTCAGCCAGAACCATTCCAGGAGGTGGATCAAGCTCAAGGATTTTTGATTAATGAAGTGGATTCTGAGCTGATCTAAAATAATCTCACTTCTTTTTCCCCATTTTCTATTCTGGCTACAGTAGGAAGTACAAAGCAAAACAGCACAAAAACTAAGCAACAGTATATAAAATTCCATGTAGGGGATACTAACAAAGCTAGAATTTTGGGCAATTGTACACCTTTCTCTTTTCAAAAAGTACTTTATGTACAATGTCAAACCTTTATCTGACTGACAAGGAATAACCAGAAGAAATGGAAGTACAGTTTTTTAAAAGGATTTCTGGATGCCAGTATCTTCTGTGCTGAGTTATTTTGGAATGATAAATAAAATTTAGATCAAAACAGATGGTTCTGAGTCACATATAGAAGAGGTCATATTCTTTCCCAATATCCTATTTTGTAACATACTTTCCTATTTGGACTGCACTGACAATATCTATTGCTGTTCCCATGTATGCCTTCTCCAGAACCCTTTACCACCATGATTAGCTTTTCCACATTTTCCTGTCTCTCAGATACTCTGAGTGCATGAAAATACTAAATTGATTTCTTTTCAACTGAGTCAATCCAGCACATATAACTTGCAGGACGGAGCCCTAGATTCTCACTTTTCTTGACATCACCTACAACACATTTTATTTATTGACTTACCTTGTTTAAATGTCACCTTTCCTTCTGAGTAACTCTCCAATTAAATAATATAACTAAGATTTGCAAATTGTTAGAGATTGTGCTGCCCAAGAGCTGCAGAAAATGGTAGAGATTTTCCCATTTTTCTCAAAGCAGAGACTTTTGCAGCACTACAGGACTCCTCAGGCCCTGAAATACTGGTGAGATACTTCAATTTTTAAATTCTGCCACATACCTACAAGTATGCCTGTCCAATCTCCCTTTGGAACTTGTCAAAAATCATGTTCAGAGGAGGCCTTATGAGTATTCCCCAATCTGAGAGTAAACTAACAGTACTCCTAACCCATTTCAAGACAAATCTACAAATCCTGTTGAAGTAAGTTAGATTGAACAATCATAAAGGAGGAAAAAAAATAATAAAAATTTCATTTTCAGAGTAATATTAGTAAATATGTAGAAAACTTACAATAATGTGACCATTTAAAAATTAAGGATAATTTGCAACATAATAGCCTGGCAGTGAAGCTAAACTCATTACTATGAGTAAAATGAACCAAAATCCTCTGAGAGAAGGTGATCCAGAAATACAAGGTCATCTTCTTGTAATCCCATTGTTCTATCTGCAGTCAGGAAGTTTTATGTGACAGTACAACAAAGCATAATACTGTAGAGAGTCTCAGATGTCCACTGAGATTACAGCCTATCTTAAATCTTCTGGATATTTACGAAAGTCAGATGAATAAACCAAAGAATAGTTCAAGATATCATTAGAAAAGCCTCCAATACAGCAGCCTCATTGTAAATAAAATGATAAACATGTATTTTGGTCCAAGACACTATTACAATATCCAATCAAACAAAGATGTAGGTGGGATACATTCTCATAGCTCAACATCAATAAAATAACTTTTCTGGGGGAAGACGGGGACGTGACTCTGTTGTATTTTACAAATTCCTTGGCTGAACAATTTCATGAAAGGCTCTCCTCTATTATGACATACATAATGCAATTCTCACAATGAATTAATTTATTTGAGAACAAACTAGAACTGTTCAATATTAGGTTCATAAAAGAAACCATATCACAATCCTAACCAAGAAGAAATGTGGTAATTTCCTCACTTGAGCATATTTTATTTTTAAACAGATCCTTGTTAAACTTATGCTTACCAGGTATTCAGGGACGACGCCTTTGTAAATCTCATAAAATTCTTCCACATTTGTACGCTCCATGTTGAACTAAGGAAACCAAAACGTTAGCCAGTCTGAATTAAACAACAACAGGAATACACAGACATCCCTTCTAAACCAGCAAACATTTAGAATCCTCTAAGTTCTACTAGGTAAAAGGAATGGCTTTACTACTGCAACATGAAGCTTGTCAGCCAACTTAGTCAGTGATGCCACAGGCAACACAGCACACAGTATCTTTTTCCACATCAAATACAAGCAGACAACGTAGTGTTGGCTGGTCCCACTAAGAAAGGGGCTATTCTTCATTTATGATGGGGATTTGAGTGATAGGACAACGTCAGATCTGGAAACTTCCACTGGAATTGAAGGGCATGACTCTTGGGAACAATCTCTGTGCCAAATCCCTTTAACTGCTGAGGGTGTTCAGGGTGTCAAAATCCCTTAAGTACCTTTAAAAGCATTCCCCATAATTCATACTAAATATGCATTTTAAAAAAATTAAGGAAGGATATTAGCAATAGTTTCATTAATCTTGGCTAGTACATTTTGTAAAGATATCTCAAATTGCTCCAGAAGAGACAGATATAATTATCTCCCCTCCTAACTATAGGGAAACTCAGATAAAGGGAAGTGAAGTGCCTTGGCTCAAGGTCACCAAGCAAACAGAAACAAATTAGCTGATCAGTCAGATACTAAAACACAAATACCACATGGACAATGCTGATCCCAAAACACTGCTACAGTCTGCACAGGGGTTTTATACTGCAGGAAGATACCAGTGCACTGCTATGATGTGCATACAGCACTACTCCAACTTCTGTTTATCATAAAAACACACAAAAGGAAACCTACCATCTGCAAAGCTGAGATCTCAAATCCTTCCTTGAGGATGGCTTTTATAATCTTTCCAGAAAGCCCTGAAGAAATGAAAATACAGTATTCAATTTCAAAAAGCAGAATTTACAACTGAAAGGTATTATGGCAATATACGGCTTATTCTCAAACTGAAAAAGCAGTGTTTGTGTAATGCTGTGAGAGGAAGCAGAGAGCAGAGCTCAGTTCACACACTCTATATTTTATATGAGGTTACGTGTTGATGGTTTCAAATAACTAAATTCCATGCAGCTGTTGAAAAGCATTTCTACCAAAAAAAGGTAATTAGTGAAGCCTTTGCTTTTCTCAGATCAATTGCAAAACACCTAGCTGCTGCAAGACTAAGATTTATATTTTTAATGAAGACCCACTGGCAACACTGATGCTTAATCAGTCATCAATTCAGAGCACCAGCTGTCTTTTTCTTTTTGCAGGTCCTACCTTAAGCCAGAAACAATGCAGGATGATAACAAATGTTGCCAATGAACTAGCACAGGAGTTCATGTCTCCTATGGGAAAAACACATTCGTGCAAAATAACCTATTCCTTCAAGTTTATAGCTCACAAATATGTTATTGCTGATGATACTGCTTGCTTATTCTCTCCAGAACACATCCTCAAAGACCAAATGATATTGTAAAACAAAACACAGAACTTCAGAAAACAAGAACCACTGATTTTCCACTGAATGTATATTTTAGATTTGCCTGTGCTTATAAGATTAGGCCATTTTGAAGATTATGTCAGCCAAGCACAGTACTCTGTGAGTGAATTTCACAGAATCATTGTTTTTTATAGAACACAAATGCCTGTCCTCTAGTACAACTTGTGAGAAACTGCAAATTTCTCGACATTTATCTAGAAAAGAATTAATCATAGAAGAATACCCTGTAACAAATAACAACAGCAGGCTGTGACTCCTGGTCATTAGATCCTTCTATTAAGTAGTCTTGAAACCACAGGATACTTAGCACTGCATAAATTTAGGAGATGAGAATAAAACAAAGCTAGTATGGAAGTTATAGCATGCTTGAGACACAGTCTACTAATACCTGTGGCATGGGACTGGGGAGCTTCCTACCACATTAAAAGGTCAATGGAAGCTCTGAGTAAATGAGACTGAGGGTTGAAGGACTTTCAAAAATGGTATTTACAAATGAAAATTTTAAAAAACCATGTCCCTGAAGTATTTGCTACCATATTTTCACACTAAGGTTTATGTAGAAAAGCCCTCCCTCTACAAAACACTGCATATTTCTTCCAAAAATCTTCCAATTTCTAAAGGGAAAACCTGAGATTTCAGTGCATACTCAGTCCATGCAGCTCTTTGTGTTTATAGAACACAGAAACAAGCAGCAGCAAATACAATTCCTGTCCCACTATACTGTTCCACCATATTTTGGTGAAAGTTTCCTTTTAACACTCCTGTGAACCTAGGGGGAAAAAAAATCCCCTTTTTTTTAAGAAAAAAAAAATTGCAACAGTAAAATGAAGGGTCTTGGACAGGTTTGCCCAGGAAATGCAAGACCACATCAGAGAGAGAAACCAGAGCTCTGGTTTCTTTTTGTCTGCCCTGCTGGAAAGGCTGAGCAGCTCAGATGCTTCCACACAGGTTCCACTGAGGCAGTAAGCCTTCAGTCTTATTATCAGAGATGAATGGGCAGTTTGTAAAGAGATCATGTGACTGGCTGGGAATAATTCAGGAAATTAATAAAGTGAATAAATTAATTTAATTACTTAACTAATTAAATATGTGACACAGCATAAACATTTTCTCATTCTCAATTGTCAAAGACAACACTCTGGTCAACTGCTTCACCAGAAACCAGCAAAGATGAAGAAAGGGCACTGGCAGATAAATGGTCACTGTCACTTGCAGGGAAAAAGCTATGAGAAAGGTAATAGACAGCTGCTCTGCCTGACAGATGTCCATTTTACACTTTATCAGTCAAGAATGGTTTACTGGCATAGGCACTCTCAGCCAGCAAGCATCTAATTAAAATACATCAAGTTATGGGGTATTATGGAGATCTGCTTTTTACAGAAAGTTTATCTTCAGCAGTTTTACAACCTACAAGCAAAATTCATGTTTTAGAGAAGCAAAGGGGGACTCTATTCAGCTTTCTGGGCTGTTTCTCTACTGAAGTCACTAAGACCTATCCCTTCGTAGAGAGGAGATGGTCTTCTTTAATGATAGGAATTATAGTAGGAAGGTAGTTTGCATAAAAGTCTTTAATGCAAGGTTCCTTTAATAATTGTGATAAATCTATCAAGATTTTCCTCTACATTGTATTTCTGAGCTCACTCTCACTCATCAGAGCAGCAGAGCACTTTGCTGCTCCAGACAGATTGCCCATGCCTGCAACACACAAAAAGGTTTAACCAAAGGATTTATTGTCACCATTCAGACAGATACACACCTCACCCACAAAGTGCCTTGAGGAAAAAGGGCCATGAGATTTCATTTATATTTGCAAAGCAGGATGTTAGCTCCACTTCCCAGATGTGGGAATTGAGGCAGAGCAGCATAAGCAAGTTGCCAGTGGTGGTGCAGGTCCACAGATCCAGTGCCTTGCCCTCCCTTGTCCTAGTTTAGGCAATCCATGTATCATTTCTCCTAAGGACACTTTCCTTTCAAATTTTACCTGAACCAAAATAGAAACAAAAAGCACAAAGGTAATCCCCAAGCAACAGAAGAGTGCAAGCTCAAGGCTCAGCTTGGGATCTGTCTGAGGCTTTCAGCCAGTTGCATGACTGAACTGGGACATACCCTCTTCTGTGGGGGCAGATAAGGCTCAGGAAAATATGAACTAATTAGAGTGCCATTTCAGCAGCTTTCAACAACTATTTTAAACTTTAAAATCCAAATCTGTAGTGAAAAAACAACTTTCTAAGGACCCTTCAAAAAGGGTCAATGGATGTTTAAAATGTGATTACAGTAAGAACACAAATCAAAGCCACAGATTAGGCACCAGTTATGACAAATTTTCACTCGAAAAGCACAAAAGAATCCCAAGCATCACTAAATACAACTGAGAGAATTTAACACTAATCAAAGCAAAAAGAGTGAAAGAAAGGGAGCACAGGCACACATTTTATGTCTGCTGGCAGCACTATGTTACTACATGCCTAGTACAGGACGTAATATTTTTCCAATATAGACAGAAATAATTTTCTAATATATTTTGATCAGGTAAAATGATAAAGTACCAAGACTTCCTCAGTTACATTAATATTATATGACTTGTTGCTTTACAACATACAGCATTTGAAAATTGTCCTTCATTAAGAAACAGAAAGTAGCAGGGAAGACATCAGATTGAAAAATGTTACCATTGTTTGCAGAATTAGGCATTGGGATAAAATAAAACAGTTTAGTGAAAGTTACTTTTAACCTAATAGCACTTTGAGCCACAGCAGCTGTGCTACTGGGACCTTTCAGTCCCAGTGCACTATGAACCACCAGGCCTAGGATTAGGAATGTTACATTCTCTTCCCTTTCTTCTTGGCCTGTTTCCTAATTTAACCATTCTTCTGTTAAAAGCTTATTAGGCAAGACAGCAGACTGCTTTCAAAGCAAGGCAAGAACTAGATTCCTCATCTCAGCCTCCATATGTCGATTTTTTAAATCCTTCCAATAATTAAAAATAATTCCTCTTAAACAACAGGGGTTTTTTGACAGGAATACAAAAACTGCCACAACTGATCAGATTGATGATCCACCTCATCTAGTAACATATTTCTAAAAGTAACCTGTACTGGGTGTTTAACATATCACTAACTATAAGTAGCAATTTCTTTTCATGTCTTTTTTTGACATTTTGAAATGCAGTTTTGCTTCTCAGTATAATGAAATAATCTGATTCTTTACTGCCAAGTGGTAAGGTCCTATTTCAAAACTCCAGAGAATCACAATCAGGCTTGACTCAAAGCAAAGTCCTTTTTCAACTCTGTAAGATGGAAAAGTAGGATTTAGAGTTGGGCCCTCCTGCAATGTATTTCAGTTGAAGTTCTTGGTAATCTTTGTTTCAGACAACATTGAAAAACACTGGGCAGTAAATAAATTACAGATGTCCTTCTCAAAAAGTGCACTTCTTCCTATCAGTTGGTCAACCTATCCCCTGAAGAACAAGGTTTTTCTCTCTCCTTTCTCTACTTAGGAATAACACAACTCTAGGCATTTTTACTATGCAGCATAAATACACCATTTCAAGACTCCGAAAAGTTTGGTCATGATTATAACCTATAATTATTGGTCTCCCAGCCCCACTGTGTACTGTATGAAAAAGGATATGCAGTCATTTTTGCACCTATGATCTGGCACAGCAAGGGAATGACAGAGGGTCTCCTGAGTGACACACTCTGGGCCAGCAAAGGAGAGGGGGACCTCAAAAGCCACCCAGGCTAGCTATGAGGAGGGAAAGAAAAGACAAGTGCATACAGACAGGAGAGACTGGAGCATGTGAAGAAATGATGAGAGAATATTGTTCATAGCAATAGCATCCAGGATTTTCCATTATTCCTCATTTCTGTCTAGGTGCTGTATTGAAGGAGAACCTCAAGAAGTTTGAAGGGCAGCTCTACAGACATTTACGGAGAACTTTGTCAACACAGCAGCACTGGTGAAAACCTTCACAGAAAATACTCATATGAAAATACTGAAAGTTAAAGGAGTGAAGACAAAAGATATCATCACAGCCTTACTGGAAAATAGAAGTCAGGATATTGCTGGCACAAGAAAAATTATGCATGCAGATAGCAAATCTCAGGGGGCCTTGAAACCAAAATGACTGAGTGTGTGATGCAGCTGAGAACGAGAACTGACAGATTCAAAGGGGGTGAAAAGTTCAAAGGCTTAATTACAGCTGCAACTTTCTGAACTGCTATGAACAAGGCAAGACCACACATGTGAATGCCAGACAGACCATTATAAAATGCAGAATGATGAAAATCCATAGGAAAGAAAAGGCATCCTGGGAATTCTTGCATGGGAACAGACGCATGGGAAGAGTCACCCTTAGCATTCGGACACAAAGGCCCATAGAGAAATTCAAGGCGAAGATCAGGGCCAGACTACACAAAGTATCCAGCAACTGGGCTGGGCATTGGCTGTGAGCCATTGGAGAAGAGCATTTGAAGAAGAAAGTAATATTATGAAGAAAGGTCAATATCTGTGCAACAGTTATGCTGAACTTAAACTGATGGTTGTATATCTACAAAAAAAAACCCCAAATCCAGAAAAGCTTAGTTTTCTTTGTTCTTGTGTTAAGAGAAAGGTTAAAAAGAAATACACAGTTTGCTTTGCTCTTTCTTTTAAGATGTTCATTACTTTGTACTCCTTTAGTACATCCACTCAGATTTTATTTTTCTTTCAACTTAAGAAGATTATGGTCAATCATTCTGGCTAGAGTAGGACGTTTCTGTGGCTATAATGAGTTTCATTTATTTTTGCTTATTTCTAAAGTGTGAACAAAACTAAATATGATATGTTAGCTGAGGCTGTACCACTGGATTGTACAAAGGCATTCAGTATTGTAATTCAAACCATTCACCAGCTTAGTAACATTTCTTTCCTTTTTTCTGGTTATCTCTGCTGAACACTGTGCATGGGACTTCTCATGAATCATTACAGCTACAGAGAGGACGTGGTTAAAATTATTCCTTGGAATGTGCATTAGCCCATAATTTTCAACAATAACTTTAATCTACTATTTCACTGTCAAATTAATTCTGAAGGTTAAAACCTTCATGAGATGCCCTAAAATCTGAAAGGTTCACCAACTCACTGTCCTAGAACAACTGTAAATACACTGTAAGCTCTATAATTTATTTTCAACTTGGCAAATGACTATCACATATTCCTACACTCTGTGCCTTGGCTGTTTTCAGATTCAGTATCTTGCCTTTCTCCTTACACTCTGATTTGAAAAGGGCAGTAAAAGAAGAGACTTCAATATATTTACCTTTTGCTCCAAGGCACAGTGAGTTAGATTAGGTATAGCCACATTTTTTTCATTTTTTTAAAATGTTTTCAAAAATTTCTGGTAACTTCAGGTTCCGTTACATCACCAAATATCAGGCCAGTGATACACTACAAAATTTTCCTTAATTAAATCTTCTTTCATCTAAATTAGTAAATATGCTAATATTTTGTAAATGTACTTACAGAAAGCTGTATATCCCTGCCCTACCCATCTCAGGTTAGACAAATTAAACCCATAAAGTTTTCATTGGCTAAGTGTCTGATTCTTTTTGCTCTCTTTTTCTGTTATTTTTGAAACAGTGCTCAGAAGCTGGACATGATACACAAGCTGGATTCTCATGAGCATTGAGCAGAACTAGTGGGTACATAGTGAACAAGGATTGTGTCTGTTTCATCACTATACCAACGATTTCTCTACAAAACTTTTCACTGATACCCTGCCAGTTCTTCTCTATTTTATATCTGTGCATTTATTTTCCCTTCTCCATGGTAGTGTTATGCAGTTTATATTCAGTTTTATCATCTTTGCATCACATCATTTCTGCAATTCATCAGGAATGTTCTGAATTCTAATCACATCCTTCAAAATTTCAGTAGGCACTTGGTACCATGTGTGAACATTGCAAGCATGCTCTGTCTTCACCCATGCAAGCCATTAATGACAATATTGACAAGAACTGGCCCCAGGATGCCTGACAAGACTTCATTTGTAAAATCCTTTTAATTTGACATGCTCATGTCCAGTCCAACATTCAGGGAAACATTTAAAGCTATGCGGATGCCTATGCTGTAAAGATCTAAACATACAAATTACTCCACTAAAGGAAAAGTCTGGTTTCCTAACAGTAAAGAACTTTCACAAAGGCACTGATAACCAAGTGAATTAGGCTCTCTTACACTGTTCTATCTTCCTTCAGAGAAAGCATACTAAGAGAATTCAGAGATCAACATAGCATATATTCCTTCACAAAAGACATGCTGGTAAATGTCCATCATATGTCCATCAACCACTGAGTGATTTCAATGAAGTTACACACTCCTGATTCATCAGTTTCCTTGGTATGAAAGAAGTTTCACTATCCTGAAATTCCCTGGTCCACTCTTAGAATTGACTTTTCTCTAACCCTTTACAAGTGAAAATCCAAAAATGCAGTAGTAAACACTCCTTTCTAATGTCTCTTTTTTTAACATTAATACCATTGTTCCTGCACAGAGATGATTTCCAGTAATGTGAACACCACCAGTATAAGTCTACAGAACACAGCAGCAAATATGTTCTTTCCAGTTGGAGGACACTTATGAGCTTCAGCAAGGACTGGCTGTGCCATTTGATCTGTTTGGTTCTCCTCTTCCTTCCTGTCTCAAATTGTCAGAAAGGATTTTCAAATCCAGCTCATTTCCTCCCCTAGCGAAATCTATTAAAATGTAAAATATAGTTTTCATACTTCAAAAAAATAGATGTCACTTCCCCACTAGCCATTGAAATCCAGAATCAGTCTAAGCTGGGAAAACAATGCCAAGGTGCTAAAACTTTAGGCAGAAATAAACGAGAAACACTATGGGCTTGGTTTCAAAACCAAACATCCCAGGAAAGGAATATCGATCATTACAACTACAGCAAAGAATTAAAGACACAGATGGAAGCGTATAGATGACTGATCTCATGAAAGCTAAACTTTTTTATTCTAATAAATGTTGATGAAGTGGCAAAGTAGGTTGTTTTCATTTTAATCACTTTTTCCTAGCTTCTCTAAAGAGATAAAAACCTAACCAACCAAAAAAACCCCAGCACCACTAGACACTACCAAATGCTTCAACATCCTACATATTATATACATTCAAGGAAAACATAAGAAACAAACTGCACTTCATTTGACATAAGTACCTCTCCTCCCTGGGCAAACCTGTCTGCAAAAGAATGCCTGCAGCTGAAAGCACAGTGTTTTACTAGTTAGGCCTCACATGACTGCAGCACTAAGACTGCCATATTGCATGTGGGAATACCCTGAGGTCACATCTCAAACCATCCACTCTGAAGTATCTGCAAAGATCTGTGATCATTCCACATTTTTTTTTTTTCACTTCCAGATTCTATCTGCAAATAATTCCTTCCAGACTTCAAATTGTTAAGTGCATCAAAGGCACTGATGCCCCCTGGCACTCAGTCTTGTAGACAAAATCCAAAGAAAGGTTCTGCCTACAATGAGGTAAACTCCACAGCATCTGCACTTCACCTTTCTATTATCTGCACACTTAGCACAGACAGAAGATGCACCTTCAGATTACTTATGAGAAAACCGTACTCCTCATTTTTTTCTCAAGCCAGCTTTCTGAAAACCCTGTTCTAATTCTAGGTCTTCTGAAAATAAAAATACTTAAGTACTCAAACTTATGCCTAGAAGGGTAAAGAAAAGGAAACAATTTCCAGAGTTCTCATATCTAATTAATACAAATTGTTTTGAGAAAAAACTATGAAATAGGTAAGTAGTGCTGAGAGTGATAATAGATTTGTATCTCTACCAGACCATCCTTTTTTTCTTTTCCAGCTTATTCAATTTCCTAACTACACACATGTAAGTATACTTAGCATTATACAGAGGTGAACTGGACATTTTCATAGTGATGTCTCTTTCAAAGAGCAACAAGTGTATTGTGTGTCAGGACAGCTCTTCAGATGTCTGCAGTCAGGTAATCCACTACAGTGTTGGATTCCCAGGCTCTACAGTCCTCTCCTCACTCTCTCTTACACAGTAAATTCACTTGAGATTCTACCTTAGTAAACCTTGTTTCTGTACCTGCCTGAGACTGAACTACCATCCTTGGTATTCTTTTTGTCACATTCAGGTTTGTCTTTGGAGCTACAAACTACTCTCTCAATTGGAATTTTTCTGCCTTTGCATAAAGAAGGAAATATGATTCTTATGATTTCCTGTTGTGCTACATTTTGTTAATTAAAGTTCTACAACTCTCTAAAGCTGTCTGCTAGCTACTAAGCTAATATAGAAGAGCTCTCTAAGTTTTATCATCCACTCAGAACAGGTCTAAACCCACACTTCCACACAGTATCTTTTCCACTTTGCAAGAAGGTATTCCTGCTCCTTTTATTTTCTATGAGATTGAAATTTTCTTTAGTTGAAGAATACTGTGGAAGACAGCACTGTATTTGTTTTTTAATTAAGAGGAAAAATGATTTAACTTACCAGAAACATTAGAAGAAAATCTCAAGCTTAACACATACAAGGAGAGAAACCTGTCTGGGTAGTTAGTCTCATGTCTAGGACCTCTCAACACCATAGAGGCTTCCTTGCCTCTATGCAGCCCTTTCAGTTTGCATATTACATGCTTCTGACTTCAGCCTTTATAGCCTGATCATTGCTATTTTAAAATTTTTCCCCTGTTAATTCTTCCAAGGAAGAAGCTAAAGGCCACATCAAAGAAACTTTAAACCAGTCATGAAATACCAAAGTCTACTTCCTACAGCAAGCATGACTAAACTGTTACACATAAAAATATTAAAAGTTAATCCCACCCAGTGATCTATCGGGTGCTATTTCTGCTCACAAAACAGTCGAATCATAACTGTCCTAAGGGCATTAAACTGATGCTTATCCATTCTGGTGAATTTACAAGTTTGGCTTCTGAGCACTAGTGCTAATACCTCCAGATCTACTGACACGAGGGAATTACAAAAAAAGAATGTCTAAGTGATTGCAACTATGATCTTGTATCTCAAGTATCAGAACCACAGGAAGCCGGAGGATTACAGAACACAGACCCATATTAAAAATTTCAAATTATTAAACAATTTAACCATAGAATCCTAGAGCTACGCTTACTAGTTACCATCCTCCTTGACTGAAAACTGGTCTCAGGAGAAGAGGAGGAAACTGAAAGACACTGAGAAGTGTAAACAGATTCTAGAGGGGATAAACCACATCATGTCTCCCTGATGCAACCCTGGTCAAAACAAATTTGTCTGGAGTAGGTTGCTTTTGCATTCTTCTTGCTCTCAGTGAAGAGGAAGGACTGCTCTTGCAAAGCCTCTTCAGAGTTAAAATACAATTACCTCACTGCTGCCAGCCAGGGAAGCTCTCCATCTCCACTGGGAGCAGACACCAGCGAGCTAAAGCTGTCTAGCCCAGAGCTCTGGGCTATATTGCCTTCCATGGCCTCCCCATTTCTGATCCTCCACAGAAGATGTTATGCTAACACCAGACTGACAAAATAGCTATGGCCTTACTTCTTTAAGAGACATGCATGGCACACATTCCTAGAGGGCCAGCGATGCCATCACTCCAGCATTACCAGCACTCTTGACAACTGAGGTTAAACTGTGCCTTAGTCTCCCAAGACCCTTCATCAGGCCTCAGAGTTCCCCAGCAGCCTGGCAGACATGCTGACACTCCTGCTTACAGGAATTCTCAGGTGCCTGGGCACAGCACCAGGTCCTGCTGTGGTTGGCTGGGCTGTGCTGCTGTGGCTGCCTAGGACCAGATGCTTCTGTATGTCCATCAGGAGAGAGGCAGCAAGGCCAGAGATAGAACCAACACTGATTTTCCTCTGCTTTATCACTGGATAGGAACCAGCTGTGGCAATCAAAGTCATTTTCTATGAGAGTATTGTGCCCAATAATTAAACGGCATAAACTGGAGATTACATCCAGCCTTTTGTCAGCAAGTTCAGCTCACTGAAAAGCACCCTAGTTTAAAGCAAATCATCTTCCAGGACAGAAAACCAGGAAGATTTTCCTTCTAAGAATCAGTTATGCAACAGAATTTAGAGGAAAAACAAACACTGAGGAAAAAGGCCACAAAGCAAAATTCAAATCATTAATTCAGCCAAATGTTTCTACAGAAATAAAGACTAAATCTCCGTATAAACTCAAGTACGTAAGTGAAACTTCATGTAATGGTAAATATGTAATGAGCAGCTTATATTCATGGTAATTAGCCAAGTTCAAAGCCTCAGCAGTGCATAGGAAATTGAAAAAAGGTTTATTTTTAGATATTCAATACTGAAAATTTGGAGAGCACAAATCAAAACTCCAACACAAAAGAGGCTCTGCTGCTTTGACCCACATGATTTTCTCTCCATGCCTCTGGCTTTGCTAAACTACCTTTTCCCACTGAAGGCCATACAGGATTTCCTTTCCTCTCCAGCTGCTGTTTCCACTTACCTGATTGATTGTGCGTGCAGTTTTTGCTTTACCTATTAAACTGCCCTGATCTTAACCCATGAGTTTCCTCACTTTTACTCCTCTGATTCTCTCCCCGATCCCAGAGAAGTGAGCGAGTGGTTGTGTGGGGTTTGGTTGCCAGCTGCAGTTAAACCACAACAAAGAGTTAAAACACTTTGCTGACTTAGAAAAGTCAGTTCTGATTTCTTCGTTTTTGAGGGTAGTAATCCCAGCTGCATGGAGGGAGAATGCTCACACGAGGTATACTTTTTGTCTTTCAAATTTTACTTCCTTTTTGGCAGCTGTGCCCTGGCTTTCCAGCCCTCTGTGGTGGGAGAAAAAGGTCTATATAGGGGACATTAGGACCTCAGGCTCTGTAAGACCTCAGGACTATATAGGGGACATTAAGACCAGCACTCACACTGCAAAGCTGGATGTGTACATACATTTTTTGTTTACCTACATCCATACCTACGCTTCTCTCCTCACCAGCCTCACTCTCCTATAGGCACTCTCACTCCCAGAGGGATGTGCAAATAGAGTCACAATTTGTCTTCTGGCAACTCAGAAAAATTCAGAGAAGTTCCAGAAAAAAAGAGGAGCAGACAGGACACTATGAAATCTACAGAGATGAGTAAGATTAAAAATAGGAAGAGAAAACCTGAGTCTGAGCCTCTACATGTAATAGAATTTTTATCTTCAGTCTATAAAAAACAGTCCAAGCCATCCACTTTGCTATTTTTACACTCAAATGAAGTACCCTAACAATCCTGCCACAGAAAAGTTTGTCTTCTGCAAACATGTAGCTAGGTAAAATCATAGTCCCAGCTGCTGCCCATGTTTCTGTAAAAGGAACATCGCTGTGTCTGCTGCATGGCAGACTTATCAGTACCAGATACCATGCAAGGTCTGGAAGAGATAACAGGCACATTATCAGTAGCAAGCACAAAACTCCTTCTTGTGAAAGCCTTTTTTTTATTTCAGCAAGCTCTCCAGACATCCCACTTGAGGTGTGAAAGGCCTGGAAACTGCTCCAGCCACTTCTGCTGTTTCCATTTAAGCTATCCACAAAGAAGTGATTAAAATGTTGCAGTGTGCTCTGCATCTTACTAAGAAAAAACTCTATGTTCTCACATGGTGATACTTATTTTGCATTCAAAAATACTGTTTCAGTGCCTGAGTCAAAATATTTTACTGCACTCACTGCTCCTACACATGCTCCTGGATCTAAGTACAGGACACACAAGCAAGGTTATTTTTGCACAGTAACAGTAAAGCATTAAACATTTCCAATACTCATATGGCAAACTCCCAGGGCATTCTCCAGCACAGAAAGCATCACAGAATCCACCAAATGCTTTAGGTCTTTGGCTTACTTTCATAAACAAGCCCTTCCTACTTTCCATCCCCACTGCATTCAGCAGAACAAGATTGTAACAGATCTCCCTTTGAGAGTCGTTTTAATCTGATGTGCTACTGCCTGAGTGGAGGGCCCTGGATCATGGCCAGGTGTCCTGCTTGCACTCTCTTGGGAGGATGCTAACATCCAGCAGGTGACTGTGCTGGGCAGACAGGAGCAAGGACATGGAAAGCTGTCACAGTAAGATATGTCAAACCTCATGCAGGTTTTAATCCTTCTCTTTATCACCTCTCCCTTCTTACTCTGAAGTGAACAAGTATCTGCATGGAAAGCACGTGACCCACTCACTCTTCATGAAAATGAACTGCAGAAATACTAAATGTGTATGAAAGACAATGTATCTGCAAGCTTTGCATGTACTGTGACATACACCCTGTGCTCACACAGTCTCATTTCCCCAAAGAGGGCACAGGAATGATCATGGATACAATGGACACATACTGCTTTCTCCTCTGCTATATGCATTGCTTACCTTCATTAACAGCATGAGGCTTAATAATGCAACAAGTACAGTTTGTGAATTTTGCACTGCTGACTGGTCCACGACCTCCACTGGAGGGAAAGAACAACTCCAGCTCCTGAAAACAATTGTAATTAAACATATTTTAGATTGATCTAGCTGCACATACCAGCTTTTATCATAAGTAACAACATCTGAAGTATCCATAATTACAGAAGATAAACCTTTAGTCCAGATTTTTTTTTTCTAGAAATACTTCTTCCCTAAAATACTATCTCAAAGGTATCTTTTCCCTGCTGGCACCATTGCTACAATCATAAGAACAAGTTGGAGTATTTCTTGCAATGTATTCCTTTTCAGTTCTGCAATGTAATCTGTTCACACTTGAAGCATTCAAAATGCTGATGCAACAATCATTTGGTAGAGGTGTTCCCAGTTTTACCAATGCTCTCTCTTTCCTCAATATCTTTCCAAATCCACTCCCTTACACACATATTTTATTTCTCCTTTTTTTTCACATCATCTTTTCCACTATATAAGCAAAAATACAACAGCTATACATTTCTCAGTATGTTTTCTTTCCACATACAAAACTGACCTCCTTCCAAATTGTTTACATTCTTTTCCTTTCATCTTAAACAATTAAACTTTGTCTAAAATTGCTGAGTCACTTCTCATGCCTTATTGGCCCTATAATTTTTTTTAAAGTCTTACTGAATTGAAGCTGATGAACTCAATTGCTTTGATTTCTCAGATAAATCAAAGGAACTTTTTTTGCTGTCAATCTCTTTCTTCCCACCATCACTATTTAGGCATCAGATACCTTGGGTCTTAGACCATACTGGGGTGAACTTGGCAGTCAGGTTCCTTTCCTCAGTGATATTTTTTCACTGTTCACTGCCAGTTTCACACTTTTTCCATACTATTTATACACACATGCTACACAATCTGCCAATCAACAAATGTGCAAAACATGGGTTCCATTTCATACCTATTGGTCAAATTCAGTAAGAGAATTTATACATTTCTATTTAAGAGAAAAAATTACATCCAAGAAATAGTACTACCAACTGTATTTTATTTTTTCCTCTATAACAGTAGCAGTGCTAAAGGCCATTCCCTGGAATTGTCTCCCTTAATTTTCTAGCTCAACTTGAATGGAACAGACTCACACTTAGCTCATGGCACTTCAACAATTTCTGTAATCCTTTCCTGAAAAATTACACAAGTCAAACTTGTCCTGGTTTGGATCTTGGACAATGGATCCTGGACAATGGATATTTCAACAGCAGGAAAAGGGCCTTTGTTTTTCTGCTGGCAAATAATCCACATTTTAAGTGGGCACACCTGAGACAATAGGGTTCATTTCTTACATCCTTCTACTGATAAAATGCTGCATGAGTCAAGGAACTTGTCCCACTCTATTAATTGCTATTTACTCTAAAAGAAGCAGCCAAAAAAAGGCAGTAAAATATGTGTAACAGTTAACACTTAGTTTTATCCATTAAAATTCATAAAAGGAAGTTAACTCAATAATTAGGGCAGTTTAATAGGTAAAGCAAAAACTGCACACACAATCAATCAGGTAAGTGGAAATAAAAGGAAGTTAACTCAATGTCCAAAGGACTGGCATGATGAAAGGCCAATCTATAGTCTTGTGGAGCCTTAAAAAAAAAATTCCTTACCCTTTATTTCTGATCTAAAGAAATGACAAAATTTGGCCTGCAGAAAGACAGCAGCTTAGAGTGTATCAGAGACATACTTTCACTTGTCATTTAGCCATCAAAAGAACAATGCAGCTTTCCACTCTAAGTGTTCAGCTTACAGTACATTCATTAAATGTGGTTGAGACTTCAGTTTTCTGTCAGGAGAGTTCATTTAGGTCCCTTTGTCTTATATTTCTTTTTTTTCAGCAAATCTTCTGCAGGCATAGCCAACTAGTTTCCATAGCAACTTCTATACAGCCATATAATACTAGGCCTACTAAATTAATAAAGGCACAGGGGCACTAAATTCACAATTTTGCTTGATTTATTAAAGATAGGTATCAGCAACACCACAAAGATGCACACACCTACAGATGTTCAGCAAAATAATCCCAGTGTCATAAAAAAGCTGCAGATGAATGGAGCCTTCAGACAGCATTTCAAAAATAATGAAATGCAACAAGAACAAACTAAAACCTAAGCACACACTTACGCTTCTAACCAAGAATTTATGCTAATAGATACTCTTTCCTACACTCTCAGTTCAGAAGCTGGCACAGTTGTCATGGTAGTACACAGGAAAAAAGAGAAACTTTCACCCTTATATTTGAAGACATCTAACTATTTAACCATAACTCCAAAGACTTTGCTGACTATAACTCTCCTTCATCAGAAAAGATCACTTTTAACCCAACTCTTTCTAGTCTGTAACACACGTTCATCAAGTTGGCCAGCAGCAAAAGTACTTCATGTCCAACATCTGACTACCTGCCAAAACCCAAGGCACAGGGAGAGGATCCAGCACCTCAGGCACAGGGCAGAACAGCAAGGTGAGTGCTTGGCCAGCAGAAAACCACCCGTGCTTTGCAGTCAGCCTGCTGTACCTCACAGCCTAACAGCACCAGAAGGGGAGGGTGCCCCACTCTGCACTCACTGCCAGGGTATGATCTTTGGGCACATTTTCTAGCATACACTACTTGGCAGCTTATTAGGTATTCTGAGGCAGGTCTCTCTCCAGCTGTGCTACTGCAGCTGTTCCAATTTAAACAGAGGGAAGACTAGAATCAAGGAAGCAACAACTGGTATCTTTCCCCAGCTAAAGTGATCTACAGCTGAGACACCACAGCGACACATCAGTCAACCATGAGATAAACTTTATTCTTGCCATAATTTATTAGCATATCTATCCCACAACAATGCACACAAAAGTCACCTTAATTCTGTAGAAATGGTAATATCTATTACCCAGTCCAGAGCTTTTTCTTAGCACTGAGAAAAGAAACACTGCAAACAAAGCAAAAGAGAACCAAACTCCTCAAAGCCATGTCCACTGTGTCACCTCTCAAAGCACAAAGCACTACAAAGTGGCCTGGTTTTTAATTTTTCATTCTGAGCAATAACAGTAAAGTAGGCTGCAAACAGAGCACTAGTGAGAACTGTGAAGGAGAACAGATATGTGAAACACAGGAGGGTTTAATTGTTTAATCCCTTTCTTTTTATGACCAACATTGGTAGACTATAGGTAGATTACACAGACTACGCAATTAACTCACTGTTTGTGAAGTACAGGAGATGTTAAAAATGACCAGGCATGCTCACCTGATCAAAGCACCCAAGATTCACTTTTGTGATAAACAAGATTTCTGTTTTCATACAGTTTATTTTCCCATGATAAAAAGGAGCCATGAAGAATATGTAAACTAGTTCTGAACTCAAGTGTGGAATGAAAATGAGAAATTCCTAATCCGGTTGTTAGCAGATAAAAGTAAAAATAAACCTCAGTCAAGAGAAAGTCAAAAACTTACTTTAGCAGCTGAAGCAACTGAATCTGGGCCATGAGCTGCATCTCTGAGGCCACACTGTCCAAAGCTCTCTGAGATGCTGTCCAGTGTATCACTGTCAGTCGTTGTACGGTTTGCTGGCCCCACTATTGCTCTCCACTTACTCACTGCATCATCTCCTAAGAGCTCCATAGCAAGGATGGGGCCACTCATTATTAACTGGACAAGCTCACTGCAAAATGGAAACAGCACATGGTGATCCATGCTACAAATTAACACCAACAAAAACATGAGCCAGTGGAGATGCTCAAACTCAACTTGGCAAGACCTCGAGCAACCTGATCTAACTTTGCAGTTGACTGTTTTGAGGAAGAGGCCAGATTAGGTCATGTGCAGACATCCCCTTATTACGGTTGTAGAAAAAACCCAACATGTAGATAACCCAAACGCACTCAAGCTACTCTGTAGAGTCTTAGATTTCAAAATAATTTTTAAAGGATCAGTACTGGTGTCCTGGTAACAGTGAGAGACCCTGGTAACCACTTGTCTGACAGGAATGATTCCTAAGCTTTCCTCTTCTGCACAGCAGCATTTCAAGACTCTCGCATGACCTGGATGTGCACCCCACTGACACGACATCAGCACTGCTTTCAAGCTGAATTTTCTGCTGCCCCACAGATCTCTCCCATGGATTTTGCCTAGCCAAAGTCCAAAGTGGGAGAGAAGGGAAAGAGCTGAAAAGTTTGCATGGGATAAAGGACTTACAAAGTAAGTCATTACATCTTGGCTTAACTCAAGTGATTTTAATGGGATGAATCCAAGTAAGGGAGAAGAGGTTGTCAGGAGCAGCCTGCCTCCTGTCCTGACAACCTCACAATAGAAAACAACCACCCAAAATTGGTAACCCAAACATTCCATTTAAAAACTAAACAAAACACCAGTAACTATAATTCAGTATCTTCACAAAACATGCATACCAATAAGCCTGTCTTTTCACTGTTTAGTCTCGACAGAACCAACAAAGGAGAATATTGACCCTGGTTTTTGTATTATTTTGTTTAAAAGAAGAGCTTTACACAATTATAATTGTGGATGTGCATGCTTCTCCAACTGCCTTCTTCCTAATGATCACTGATGAAGAAGAGAAGAGAAATCCTAGTAGTTTTTTGATAAAGAAACAATATTAAAACTATGAAAAGTTACATAAAGAAACAACACAATAAAAAGCTATTGGATGTCAGGTTCTGTTGGTCAGTGTTTGCTTGTTTAGGACAGTTAAATAGTACACATACATCCAAGAAAGAAAGCAATTTCTACAACACTATTTACTGTGTATACTAATCCTTGAATTTTTTTAAAATTCTTTAATATGAAAACCATTATTTTCCAATCAATAGAATTGTTATTTTTCCTTACTATTCACTAGACTTACATTGACTAGTGAACTTGCAAACTAAATCTGAATTTAAAGACAAGATACAACATCAAATATAAATGAGTTGTAAATTTCACACTTTACTGCCTTGAAGTTTCTTGTTTCTATTTGAATTGAAATGCACTAGAGCTATTTATTTCTAATTTAGAGAAAAATCCTATACAGAAGATGTAGCCACTAGGATTGCAGGATGGGAGACAGGCACATCACAGTGGACAAAGGCTGCAGTTCCTCAGACAATTACCATTAGTATAGACAGACATCTGTGAAATAACACTGCGGGCAAAATTCTTGATTATTTATCAACATATTCAAGCAGGCTTACTCAGCAAAGAAAAGGCAATTCCAAATCATGCATTCTCTGACCTCCAACATGGTCAGACATAGCCTGGGGCCATGTGTCTCTGAAGGGCTTGAGTCTGGACCCACAACAAATCAGCTGCTGTTGCCAGAGAGCAGCTGGCAATGCTAATTCTCAAGCACTTCGTGACAATACTGAAACCAGGTCTTTCAACCACATCAGTGCAAGTCCAGGCACCAACATGGCTCAAAAACACAAGGCACCTTCTTCCTAAAAGAGGCAGAATGCCCAGTGGAGAGGGAGGAAAAGAAAGTTGCTGGCACTTTCAGGAAAAGTAGAAACAACTCAATCTCTGGGTCATAAGCATCCATCTGGTCAGTTATGGAAAGACTAAGGTTTCTCACATTAGGTGGAGCAGTCTAGCATCATGGAAGTTTGACATTTGTCCAAGGGTAGCAGTACAGTAAAAACTGCCCCATGCTCTATCCTTTCAGTTATTTATGATTTGGAATACTTGCTACCAAATAAATTCTTACCACCAATTCTCATTATCTGCAAGCTCCACCCTGATCCTGAAGATACCCCTTCTCTTGGCTTTGAAGTTTTGCCCTGCTAGGAGCATTTTCACTTCTGAGGGACAAAAGACATTCCCCTGATACCACTGGGTTGTAAAAAGTGTGAGTTAAAACCCTGAATAGCTGAAATAAGGATCTCTCCCTGGAGGAAGAAGAAAAGGTGCATGCTTTGTAAAGGGCTCCACTCAACTAAGACATGCTCTGATTTTCCCATGGTCCTGTGGCATCAAATATGGTAAATGAATTTCATGCATTCAGTAAATAAGCTTAATACACGTCAAGCTGAAATTGATATACCTACTGATAAAAAGGTTTCGCTCGATAATCAGCGTAGAAATCAGCTGCTTCTTTTCTGGAAAAGTAAAAATACATAGATATAGCTACATATATATACACACATATATATATACACATGCAGATATATGTATATATAAAGCCCCCCTGAAAACCACAATTATTATTCATTCAAATATCATTCATAAACATGTTTCTAAAGGCAATGTCTTTCTAAGCTGGACAACTTGTTGGGTGTTCACATACAGTAACAGAAACTACATTTAAATTTCTGTCATATTTTTGTGTGGCTACCAGCATAGCTGACAACTCCTTATGCTCCTGCTCTGAGAAGAAATTACTAAAGCCCATTTCAGGGTCACTGATGGTCCCCACATACTCAGGTGCAGCAGAGTCACCTTCTTGCCAAGCCATTTGCTGTTATGTTGCTTTCACCATTCATCAGTTTGAGTGGGGATATTGGTTAGTGAAGTTTGGTTTTAAAGCATAAATAAACAATTCATCTGCTCCACTGGAACACTTCTTTATCAAGACTAGTGTTTGATTAAACTGGTGCATAACAAAATACTGCATAACCTGGTTTCCATTCAGTGTCTTACAAGTTGCATAGGCAGCACAATGCCCTCCATATTAGAACTGGATTTCTCCCACACTTTCACACTTCAAAACTGAATTTGGTCTCGCACATCTCCTCAGGGAACGCAGCAATGACTACACACTGCTTTCTTCCAAAGCAATGGGGTTTCTGCAGTGAGGGGTCTCCTTACACTGCCAGGCAAATAAAGGCTACCAGGCACACCCAGTGTGTCTGCAGCACAGCTGTTACTCAGCCTTTCCTCAAGAGCTGGAAGATGCTCTTTTCAGACAGGCTGGTGGCCCTTCCCAAGCTCTGCATTGCCACAGCCACACTCCCACCAGCATTGGGCTCTGTACCCAACAACACAGGTTTTGGGGACCACCACAGTGCAGAGCTACCATCCATCCACCAATGGACACACCATTTTGTGGCTCTCCACCCCACCAGCCCCCGCCACCAGCCAACCTACTCTCTTCCCTGTCTTTTTCCCCAGCTGCTTCTCATGTTTTACTCTTGCTTACTGAACTGCTGTTTCTGCATGGCAACAGCTAGAAAAATCCATGGAGTTTTTCAGCTTTAAACCTGCTATTTTGCAGCTTCAGAATTCCTGTTGAGAACACAGGCTTGGTATTGGCTTGCTCCAAATTCTGGTGTGTGCCACTTTTTAAAGCCGGAATTTGAAGAGAAGGACAAGCTCTTCAAGAGGATTGACAGGTGAAAGAAAGCAATATTGCTGACCTCTACTCTGGGTACAAAGTTCATAATCAAAGCAGTGCTGTAGGGTGACTAAGAGAGTCCAAATTGGGAAGCTGTTTTTACCTGCAGCACAGTCTTCTGATTTTTTCTGGTCTTCATGAGTTCGCTCATTTTGAGCAGCTCTCTTTACTGACAGAAACTGCCTGCATATTTTTCAAATAACAGATTCCAAGAATGAACAAAGGCACAGTTCTGTCATCTGAAATGGAACTTTTGATGCCTCTCTCCCATGTGCAGTCCAGACTTAAACCAAATATTGCCAGAGGAAAGAAATAACATCAAGAAGGACCTAAGAAGAATTTAATTTTCTTAACATTTATCAATGTTTGAACAGTCACATTTTTCTCCAGATTTTTTATCAAAATGACCTGAGTAATTCCTGGTTTCTTGCTTTTAGTTCAGTATAAGTATGAGCCATTCAAAATCCAAAATATTTTTATTAACCATACAGTAAATTTGCTTCCCTTCCATTTCAAACTAAGGCAGAAGCATGATGTAAAAATTATGCTAGACACAGGAACTCTTGCAATCTCACGCTTCAAGCCTACACTCTGCAAAAGGTTTGCTTACAATTCATTATTTCACCAGAAAATCTGCTTCTGAAATTAATTCACCAAACAATTTTGGAAAGCAAATATGAAAAAGGTATGTGAAGAGATTAAGTATTACCATTTCTGATTGCAAAGAAGTATTTGAGAGGTCTGTTTCTGAAACAAATTGAGCTCTACTACTCCATTAATGATTCCCACTGAAATAAATATCAAAGTGCAGTTGTGTTGTATAACTTAGTTCCTTTTTGATTTCATTATTAGTTCTCTGTTTTCAAATAATGAAAAACAGTGTTCACCTATGTGTAACAGACTAAACTGACACAGGATTAAAGGAAGAGACTGAAGAAGCAAGTGCCTGCCCACACTTTCATATCTTGGCTACAACTTTTACAGAAGGCATGAATCTACTTAACAGTGATTGACAGACAAATGTTGTTAATAATCCCTTTAAAGAAAGCAGTAGATGATGATGATTTGAACAAGCAAGCCTGCAGAAATCTAAGGGTAGAAGACTTTGGCAAAGCCATAGTTCCATCATTTTAAAATGGCACAGTCCCAAGAAACAGAATAGATAGTAGGCAGAGAAACCACAAAATACCCAGGACACTACTTAAATAGATTCAGTATCACAGCCCAGTCTTATGCTTATTAATAATTACTTTCAATTATACAAGACAACCAGAAATTTTTATATTGCAGTAGGCAGTAAAAGTTCAAGTCTCCATTTCTTCCCTTCAGTGTGAGTCAACTCTAAAGCACGTGCCTTGGCTCAATAGTTTGACTTCTCAGACAGACACTCAAATAAAGCACCACTCAAAACAACACTTCAGGATCAAATCTCTCCGATTGCAGGAGAGAGGAAGCAAAAAAAAGCTAGTTTGAAAGACATTATGAATTGTAAAGAAACATTAGAAACCTGTTTGAACTCAGGAATTGGGGTTGTTGGATGGAGGATCTGGGACCAGTACCATCAGACATTGCAGCGGGTGCATGCAGAGACAAGAGAAGGAAGTCTTACAGTTATTTTATCAGTATTTCAGAAAGCCAAAAAGGTTCTGATGTGAAGGAAAATTGTTCCTGACCTCACACATATGAAAATGGTATTATGTAAGACAGCTTTTCTTTCCAAAAACATGTTGCATACAAATAGGTTTGGCAAAGCAGCAATGGAGAAATAATGCAGTAAATTTGGGAAAGTCTTCCAAGGTAAATTAATTATGTTCTCTTTCCTCTGAAGCATGCCTTCTTTTAAATCTTGGGGCTCACTAAGAGGTGGAGAAACTGAAGGTTGGGGGATTAGGAAGATACATGAGTAAAACCTGTCCAACCCTGCACCATCAGATCACTTGCTTTGCCTAGGACTTCCAGTGATGGAAAAGCACAAATCTAAGAGCACAAATTAAGACAACAGATTTACTGAGAGCAAGCAAACCAAATACTTTAAAGACAACATTATGGTAATCAGCAATACCATCTGTATGAGGAAGCCTTGAGGTGAGGACATACAGACATGTCAGTCTCATTTGCACAGCACCTTTTAACACTTAGCTTAAATCTCTAAATACTTTCAAAAACATACAGAATTACAAAACTGATGAGTTTCATGAGCTACCTCTCTTACTCACTGGAATGGATCTGACATGTGGAACAACACCAAATAGCTTTAGAGAATATTCTTTATTGCAAAAATATTTAGATACAATAGAACTAACCTTAAAAATTCCTTACCTTGAAAGCAGCATCATTTTGGCCTTAGTTATTGTCAATCCTGCATTAATAATGATATCAAATAATTCTCCAATTTTACGCATTCCATCAGGTTTAATCAAAGCCAGTGTTCTGGGGAGGGAAAAAAAATAGTAGAGAGATACAGCCAACACGACTTTCCTTAGAGCATTTGGTGTGCATGTTGGGTTCATAGTCAGACAAAATACCAGCACATCAAAGAGAGAAAGTTTGTCACAGTCACATATTCACTGTCCCAGTGTCTCATCAATTTCCATGCTGTTCTTGAATGCCTCTGCAACATATTATTCTGATAAGAACAAGCTTTGCACATTATAATTTCCTTGGCTTTCTAACACAAGTCAGCTCACAGTGTTCCACCAGCAGTTATTATTTACCAACTTCTCCCTTTGCTCTCAGAGCACACAATTTGACCACTTCTTCCTTAGCTAGTTGGTATCTCAACAGCTCCTCAGTCTGGGTTAGAACACAGCTGAATTGTTAATCTCTCCCTGTGCTTGCTCAGCTCCCTTTCCTTCTAATGTTAATCATACACATAAAATTGAAGCTGTTAAAACTCCCTGTTTATACTTAAACATGTGCCTCTTCCATAAAACTCAAAGTTAAATGATTGTTTTATTAATACTTTTAAAATATTTGAAGTCCTCAGTGAGAAGAAGATCTTCTTTGTGCTTGGTACAGTATAAAAACTTCATGGTATAGAATGTGCATGCCAAATAGCTGACACTGTTAACAGACAATAAAAGGATGGCAGAGGAGATACTGCATTTCTTATACTGACTGACAGCTATATTCTATTTTCTATATTCTAAGGGACATCAATCCAAAAATCTCTACATTCTCCCCCACATCTTTGTTTCCAAGTACATCCTGTCTTCTAGGTAATTATCTTTTTACACTGTACATCCCCAGGGCCAAGACTGTTTTATTAGTGAGCTTTGCATAGCACCAAGAACTAAATGTATTATTAATCAAAAATAACAAGCACAAAAAGAAGGTCTGTAAAATCACATTTTCTATTTGCATTCATCTTGTGGTGAGTCAGCTTCAAATATGCTCAGCTCACAAACCAACAGATTTATTCAACCCTGCATCTCAGAAACACCATGTCTCTGACAATCCTAAAGAGCAGTTTCCATCTTCTACACTGTTTCCAGTAAAGAAGGCTCTCCACGATGGAATTTTTTATTGCAGTACTTCCTTGAATGGAAGACAAATAATTGTGAATTTCCTATTTTATATACCAGCATAGCATGGAAAGCAGCCCTTAGGTTAGCAGCAATATATTCCAGCCAGGGCAAATATGCTGCGATTATAGGAGATGGATGAACTTCCACTACATTTGCTCTGAACCTTAAGTGACCCCAGATTGACAGATGCTTTGGCAAGACACAGACTATTTCACAGCAAATGTAAAGCAAGGGAGGTGTTAGGACCAGGAAATGTAACCAGGAAGGTTTGAACACATGTGACATTTTATCTGCAGCTAAGGGAGAAGCATAGAGGACCTTCAGAGCTCAGAAACAAACAGATTTCCTCAAGCACCATGAAGCTGCCACACACGGAGCACCTCAGGCTCAGACCCATTGGGAAGTATGACACAAAAGATGGACAGACTAAGGCTGCAGCCAGAAACTGCATGGAAGCAGTCAACTCAGCAGCCCACTGCAGTGCAGGCTAAAGTTGGTTTAGCCCCATCTTCAGATCAGGAAAGGCTGACCTCTCACCAGCATTGACTCCATGCAGCCTTACAGCCTGGTCCCCTCCTCCCCAAGGATTTCCCAGCTCCACCTCATTTTGTGATATTATTTATCATATCACAGGGTGTACCACGTGAATCGAGGCCCATGAGGAGGAGCAGCTGCATGTTTGACCAGTGAGAATCACACAATGCATGACCTGCATCCTGGCACAAGAGGTTCTCAACACTGTCATTTCCCATGAACAATAAGGATCAAACCCCTGGAATGGGATCTCCAGCACCATTTGCATTTCCTCAAGGAACACTTTTTTGAATTTATGTTATTACACAGGTTGTTTGAGACAGACTGGTAATGCTAGAAATAAACTGTCCCCTACTTTCCCAATTTCAAGGGTTTTAGTAATAGTGTAATTCCTACAAATTTGAAAGAAATATTGCATTATGAAGCAATTTACCTAGAAGACATTAATACAAGCTGCAGTGAGCTACCCTTGTAATATCTTCTGTCTAACACTGGTATTTAAACTTTAACATTTCAGTGTGAGCTTTTCAGAAGTAAGCAGGATACAAAAAGCATACTTCAGGATGCTGAAGACTGTTTCTGAGATTGAATTTTGATTCATGTGCCCTATTTTTAGTTTTAATTAGGAATACGTTTCATGGGGTTCAGCATGATACAGTCTGCAGAGTAGATTTGAGAACAGCTTCATGTCTAGGAAGCAAGGAGAAAGAAGGAAAATTAAGCTCACTTCTTTACGATTTCAGAGGGGCTGTGTGACAGTACTGCCATGAGTACTAAAACAACAGAAAATGAGAACAGATCAAAGGAACAATGCACAAAGCATGCTGTGTGTGACTATGCTTTTGAGACCTACTTCTAATAATAGGACTGCTGCATGTACAGTAGCTTATGTCTTGTAGGGCAAGAAATGCTGATTATGTCAATGATTAGAAGCATAAGAATAACATATCCCACTCGAAACAGAACACAAGTATTTCTGGGTGACACCCAAGTTTTCTAACATCATTTTCAATACCAGTGACACTGACTCTAAGTAAAGCCTACGTAGACAGGACACACTGGTCAGACAAATGTTTCCCTCAGGTTACAACCACGCAGGATCACAAGTGAAAGGCCACAGTAAGAGAAGGCCCTGTCCCATGCAGGTGATTCCTTATGTGGCACACTGTAAGTAAGCACATGCTCACTTAACCATTTTAGTCACTGTTTGTGATGGTTTCTTATGATACACTGGGAGGGGAACAGAAATGTGGGACACTTAAATATAAAAAATATTTAAAAACTGACCCAAGATTTAAAAAAAAGTAGGTATAGAAACTGAAATAGAACTGTCTTAATAATTCTAGCCCAATTCTAGTAAGAGCCTGTGCAAACCTAGCCTTTTTCTACACATCTGTTTTGTATCTCATGCACCTAGGGTCACATTCACTTGTTTTGCTGACAAAAATAAATGTCCCTAACTCAAAACATTCTAGATATTTTTTTATATTCACTCCACAGTGTCCCTCAAAGGCCTCTGCTGAGCCTGTCAGAGCGCACATTGAGTGACCAAAGAATGTATTTCCAAAGTCGAATGGATCTGCCAATACTCCTGTACAGCACAACAGCAAAAAAGACAGAGATTCTGCTTCATACAGCAACCTTAAAATTATTAATATAATTCCAACTGCAGATTATTTTGGGAATTACCATGCACTGCAGAAATCTTATTATATCTAATAACTGCTGTAAAACCTGCTAGGAACAGGCCAAAAAACCAAATAACTCACATGCAACTGTTTTGCCCAAGGAAACTCTTTTAATATGACCCTGTTTACTCAGTGAAAGCTTCTGTGAAGAAACTGAATTTTGAGGATCCCTTGCCTGAGTAAGGCACCTTTCACTACGTTCCTTTGGGCTATTCTGAATATGTAACACCACTTGAATATCTATGTTATCTTTCAGCCAACATTCCTAAAATGTTTTCCAAACAGCTGACATGTCATAAATGCCTTTTCTTCCTTTTGTAGTGCAGTACAAAAATTTGCCTCCTCCAAAGACAACCACTTCATTGACACAATTACAGTGTTGCCATGTAGACTGCAATGTCTCCTACAAGAAGAAAATGTCATTTTATCATAAGCTGCCTTTTCCTGGTAAAACTGCATGAGCACTGCAAGAGCACCAGGGACTATGTTAGTTTAAGCAGAGCAGGAAATACACAGCTTTACACTGATACAAAGATGTAATCTACCCAAAGCTGCACTGAGGAACAAAAAGAGTAGCCACATATGCAGAATCCATCCCCTTGAGTTCTCTACCTCCTTTGCTGCTCTTTCACCATGCTCAACCCCAGCTTGGATAAGTACCAGAACTCCTCTGGAAAGATATTATGGCAGGCATTTTCACAGCAATTTTTTTGTGCAGTTAAAACAAAGAAGTGTGTTAAAACATGCAGCTCTTCTTCTAAGTCTGGTTATGTACAACTCTCCAAAAAGAGTTCAAAACAAGCCCATTTACTGGGAGGGACCAAGAGAGCAAGGGGTGAAGGCTCACTAGAATACTATACCTAAGAAAATGTTCTGTGTTCTTTTCAAAAAGGCTGGAGGAAATTATAAAAATGTATTAATTTGCAAATTCAGAGATTACCTGCACTGCCATTAAACCAGATCTAAATTTCTTGTAAATTAATCTTAGTGCCCTCGTATTCTTAGTCCTGATATTTGCTCTCAGAAGGCTTCTTAAAGTATTTTCCAAAGCAAGTCTTTAAATCAAAAATATGAGTCTTATCTTCATCCACAATAAACAAACTTTGTCTTAACAAACAAGCCTGTAATTTTTACTGACATCCTCACACTGTATTTTCTGTCCTCATGCACACAGAGCTTAAGAGAAGCTGAAAAAAATTCTCAGAAAAAATCTGTTTAGTGAGGGAAAACAACCGAGGATGGGAGTGCTCCTCTAGTACTTTCATTTATTACTATTAACCGAGAGTGGATCAGACTGGTGAGGCACCAGGCTTCTGCACAGATCTCAGAGAGACAGCTGCAATTTTCACAAGGTCCAGCACACATCAGTTACCATATCGATTCTGCCCCAGGAGAATCCACAAATCACAAGAACCCTACTGCTCCCTGCCCTGGCTGAGTTACAAAGCTGAACTGGACCCATTTTCCTCCTCCCCCTTTTCTCTCCCAAGACACCTAGAGAGGCCAGCAGCTCACACCATAAAGAAGCTGGCCTCGCAGTGGTACCCCAAGCAGGTACCACTTTGCTTCTCTGCAGCCATCAGAAAATCAGATCCCTTCAAACTGCATGCAAACATGCAGCCATCTCCTCTTCTCTGCCCACATTAGCAGAGAAAGCTCATTTCTAGCAAACATCTACTTGGAAACCCCAATCACAAGATTCCAAAATCTTCCCTTCTCACCTCTCTTTGCGGCTCCCAAGCTTGCGAGAGGTGTATAGATTCCCATAGTCCACTATGGTGAGGTGCCGGGAGAAAACCGTGACTTTGCTGCCCACGTAGAGGTCCTCGAGGTGCAAGCTCTCGTACTTGGTGCGCCTCAGAAACGTGCGACGGTTCTTCACGTCGTACTGCAGCAAAAGCAAGATTTAGAGCCACCTCAGCAAGAGATTTCATTTGGGCAAACTCAATCTTTACCATCAGAAATTTCCATACTACTGTAGGATTGAATCTGATCACTTAATCAATTCAATTCCAAGACCTTTGAACTTACAGGTGTACCAAGAAAGCTTAGAAGACTAAACCACAATTACAAATTTATTCCATTTAAATAGTCTCAGGCCGACAGCTATCTTTGAAATTTTTTTGGTTTGTAATTTGCTTGTTCTAATTCAAGCTGTGATAAAAGGTTCAGGTGCTTGGTGGATGCTTCTGCCCAGTCTCACTGAGAGTTCCCCCAGCATATCCATGCTGTTTCACAGCCCAGTGGCTCACACCAGAACCATCAGGATACACACTGGCAGGTCTCCTCTTCAGGGCATCGTTCCAGTGATATTATGCTCTATTTGACTGCATAAGATTCAGCATTAGGGACGGAGAGATGATTCCAACACTTGGCTGAGATGTTCTCACTGCCTGGAGCTGCAAGCTCAAAAGCCTGTCAGGACAATTCAGCTTTATGTATCATCGTTCCAAGCAAGAAGCCAGACATTAACGTGTACTTTTCTGGGTGGGCTGGCAAAGCACAGAAGTCAACCTGCTGAACAGTTTCTTCACTGCAAGTAGATACTACAGATGCCTTCCATTTCCTCGGGAAGTGGAAGCCTGTGAAAGGATGAGCTTTGTTGTCCTCTGGCCGAACTTCCCCTTCGGTATCGACCTACAGGGGCTGTCCTCCACTGCAATGGTGTATCCACTAGAATAGTGTTAAAAGAAAGAACATCATTCCCACAAGTTCTGGAGGGGAAAACAAATTTAAGAGCAAAATTCCATGTTCTGAAACGTGTGAATACAGTTCTGTTAGAAGGCTAGAAGAATTTTAGTTGTCTTCAGGACAGCCAAAACTTTTCAGATTAAAGAATTGCACATTATTTTGATACTTCCTTCTGCTGAGGCATGATTGTAAGGAAGAATCCTTCCCTCCTGAAACGTCCCGAGCCCCTCATACATGTTCCTACTGTGTTCACTATCCAAGTGCAGTAGAGAATAAAATGACAACATGGTTAAAAAAAAAAAAAATCAAAGAAACCAACTTGAATTCAGCTACTTGTTTTCTCCTGGACTTTGCCAGGAAGCCTATTAACCATCTCAACCATAAGCAAGTTCTTCATTATCTTGACCAAAAATCTGAGTATTTCTTTGGTTATTTCACTAATGGTTGCTAGAAAGGCACACTGAGGTGTTTCTCTCTTCTCAAAAAGAAGAGGGGATCTACCTGCCTTAAAGGATTCTTCTTTAGAGTGGACTTTCGAATCTGTTTAAAAGACTTTTTAAAAAAGTGGATGATAAGCCACAGCAGAAGAAATATAAAACTGTTTGGACTGTTCCACTCCTGCCTGTGTACATGTAGAAGTAAATTACCCAAAACAAAATAGTTCTCTGCTAAGAATCTGTCCTTTTTAAAGACTTCTTCTTTCTTTTTAGGAAATCTTTGGTAGAAAGAAAAGTTATTAAGGCTCTCAGAATTCCCCATGAGAGTTATTAACTACAGAAAACTTGGAGAATGGGGCCTCTCTGTCAAGAGATCCAGTTTGACTGAAACAACTGGTTGCTGCTCTTGGACAAAAATCTATGCTGTCTTCTTAGAGCTGCAAAACAAACTGGAAATTTCTCTCATTATTCTCACTGTCATTCTACTTCACCAACCAAGACATGAAGGACAGAAAGAAAAGTTAAGCTCAGGACTTCATATAACACAAGCATTCAAAAGCTCTGCTCCACCCTCAGGTGAGGTGTGTGATAAGGGAGAGCTGTTGTCAGGGATGGGGGGAAAGGGGATGAAACATCCTCCTCCTCTGTGGGGAAAAGATGGCTCATTACCATCACCTCCCTTCTCTCAGGTATGTTAGAGGTAAGAGCAGGTTGTCATCCCCTCAGGAAAGTACTAAAAGATGCAGAAGAATTAGGCAGTAATAAAGAAAAAACACCACCAAATTCTGCAGAAATAAAAAAACAATCCAGAAAATAATTCTAAATGTAATATCTGTCCACAAACTCACCCCCAAAAGTGATTTTGAGATATTCCTTCTCTAAGGGTGTTCACATACATTTTTGTTCTTTTAATTCCTGTCCTGTCCATAGGCAGTCTATGGCTGTGTACACACCATGCTACTTTAACCTAAGAGCACACCAACAAAATGCAAAAGTCTGCCAAGACATAGGTAATAAGGCATTAAGAAGATCAAGAACACCTTGGAAGCTCTTGGTTCTGAGACGTGGAGGTGAAATGAATGATAATTTTGCCAGCCTACACATGGTTGTGTAGGAAGATTATTACAGTTCCTGACTGATCAGCTAAACTGTCTCTGGGAAATAAAAATTAGAAACCTCACGTTTTGAAAACTGTGCACATACAGACGTTGTACAAAGAACCAACTTAGTAATCAGTGCAAAGTGCATCTTCTCACACAACTGGGTATTAATTCGGTGAGGAGCAGTTTGGGTAAGAAAAGGCAAATTCCACTAGATTTCTTATTTCTGCAGTTGATTTTTATAGCAGGAAAGATAAAATTTGATAATGAAATTGCTATGTGTGAATATCCAAATCAGGGTTATTCTTAGACTCTTCACTAAGAATTGGATACAGACTAGTCCATGCCACTTACTCACTCCTAAAAGGAAGCACAAAGCATTGGTTGGCATGAGGATTATCTTTACAGTACATATTATATTTTCATATACATGCCTGCTACTGCAAAATGCTGGTTTTCACCACTGTCAATAAGCAGTGGGATTAGTTGTATGAACCACAAGTCAGAAAAGTCTGTACAAGCACCACTGATGGAAAAATTTGGATCCCACTGTCTGAAATGTCCTACCTCTCATTAAACCAAATTTACCATTTCCTCTACTTTGACAAGACTCTTTCACATTTTCCTCTTCAGAGACTTCTGTAATTCCTGCTGAAGCTTATTCTCCTGTTTGGAATTAGCTTCAGCTTACTCTTCTCAAGCAGTAGGCCAGTGTTGCTGAGTTTCAATTCTGAAACCCAAGTAGAGATTGAATGAAAACAGATTTGTGAAAATTAATCTCTCCACACCAAAGCACACTTTAAGAAAGAAAAAAAATCATAAATGTGGAAGCTATTCCATATGCTTCACTGTGAACTCATATTTTTCCTTTTCTTTTAGTTTTAGAAACAGAGCAAGATACATTTTAAATTTTTTTACCCGGAAAATTAACAGGCATAGGCAATGCCTTGCCATTTTATGAACTGTTTAACTGGATATTACATTTATGACAATAGATTTTCTTTCTTACATCCTTACCATTTCAATTGATGAATCTTTTGGATAATACAGAAGTTCATAACGCCGAAAGAGTGAAGCACTTGGGTCATACCATTCAGCAATGAAAGCATATCTCTCATCTTGACTCTGGAAAAAGAAAAGGGGCAAAACTGGCTATTACAGAAAGCATACATATTCTATATGTAAAAATACACAAAATCTTCCTTCATTTGTTATCAGAAAAGTAAAAAGAAAAATCACTTTTAAATGGACTTGCACACTCTTCATATTATCCTCTGCCTACCACAGCTGGTGACATCTTTTCACTTGTTAGCTATCATCTTTGAAACAGGATGGAACTTGGATCATGGCACTTTTCCAGACAATCTCATAACTTACCCTGATTTCATTAGTCATGAAGCATGGACTACTGTTGAAGTTCTTGTTAGACTTCTCAACTTAGCCAAAGTATTTGATTTACTTTCTTTTGTTTAAAAAAAAAATGTGTTCACCTACAATTAAATTACAGACTCTTAACACATTTTTTACATATCCTACAAGGAAACACTTTCCTCTTCCTTAACAGTCATATCTAAATTTCTCTTAATAATGAGATAAACACATTCAAGTTAAGGAAAACGTTAGTTTGAATCACTACTTAATTCCTGAAATTTACATAAAGCATAAATAGCCCGACCTCATTTACAACTCATTTTCTGCCCCTAAGGAGTGCAGATGAGGAAGATGGATTGCAGTAATTCCAGAAGAGTAACTACATGAGTAGCTTCTCTCCACACCTTATCCTCAGAGGATAACAGCCCCCAGCAAAACAAGCACAAAGGCAAGGCATAGCACGTGGATATACAATTCTCATTCCTCTTACTGGTACATGTTTGTTAGTTATTGATGCAATATCAGTTATTTGATAGCTAGAATAGTTAGATGGAGCTCTACATTTTTAATTCCCACATCTCCTCTAAATCTGACTGCTACTCCTAAGGGCAAGCATGGTCTTACCACAGAGTTCCATACTTTACACATACCTGTACTCTTCTTATACACTTTAAACATTGAGGAACCACTGAGAGTTCAACTTAAAGCCATCTGTGCCTTTGCAGTACTTCAGATTTTAGAAAAGGGCAGCATTTCAGTTGCTACAAAGACCACTTAATAAGCAATAAGACACAGAGTTCCCGTAAGGTTCCATGACTATTCTAAAACAACAGCAGAAACAGAATCATAATTTTCCAGCATCTTCAGCTTACCACTGACTTAGGACTAAGTGCTGCTGCAGGTTGAAGTCCTAACAGAAGAAGCAGCAGGAAAGAATGAGATAATGAAAAACAAATTCAGAATTTCACAATGTGATGAATACTAGTACCTCTCGAGTCAAAAGCATCACAGCAAATGTCCCACCCTCCTGCCAGCTCTTATGGCACCCCCTACACTGCAAACAAAGCATGATTCTACTGCAGAAACACTTATGCCATGGGGGCAGCACAGTGCCCTGTGAAGGATGCAAAGTTTCCATTTCTCTCTTGAGAAGTCCGTGCAGCACTGGAAACCTTACTAGCAACAGCTACTCCAACTTCTGTATTATCTGTACAGCACACACTGCAGCCTTTGACAAGAGTTAAGCTCATCTTTTACGTGCAGCATCCAGCATGAAAATTCCCTAGGGACTTAGCCTGGTTTCCAGCCCTTGCTTGAGCTGGGTGTGTTTGCGTCATTACTGCTACCGCCATCATTCCGGAGATGTGCAAATCAGAACAAACTCTGTCTTATGGCAAAACTCACTCCTGATTTTTCTATACAGGCAATAAGCAGTAATAAGGGTTGGCAGACTGATTTCAGCTTTGATCTTACACTCATACTACTGGACAACAAGATATTTGATCAACTGATTTGACTATCGTCATCTTGTCAAGAATGTATTTTAGAGAGAAGCAGTTCTCTGCCAAAGAAGTTGTCTAAAAAGAAAAACAGTCCGGTTTCATACAACCATAGAACGGTCTGGCTTGGAAGAGACCTTAAAAATCACCCAGTTCCAACCCCCTCTGCCATGGCAGGGGCACCTTTCCCTAGACCAAGTTGCTCAAAGCCCCATCCAACCTTGACCACTTCCACAGATGGGGCATTTCTCAAGTACTACCACCAGAAAATGACTACTGATGGATGAAATAAAATAGATGCACCATCTTTAATCAATGCCTCTTCATAACATGAATACATATAATTGCATTACTACATGCTACTTTTTCACGTTATAGCATTGCTTTCAACTGTATTTTCCAGATAGCAGTTGCCACAGAAGCTACCAATTTTCATTTCAGTAAAACTTCCAAAATCTGTAAATGCTTACTTGTCTCAGGGAAGTAATGTATTTATGTGAACAACCAAAGCAAGCACCATTAGATTTTTTACTTAGGCACCAGTATCAATCATCAGGACCTTCATGTTTACAGCAAGAAACTGCATTGTGTGCTTTGTGTGGTGAGGAATTGCCTCTTTTTTTGCTTTTAACACAACCTTGGTTTTAAGAATCTGAATTTCATTAAGAATCTGAAATTCATTTTATAAGGTTTTATCCAATGTCTGATCTATTAATATTTGTTATTCAGCAAGCTCTGCTGGCCACTGAATAGCAGAAATCACCATTCTGTATTATCTTCTTCTGGCATTGTAAGCAAAAGCAAGGTAATAAATGCTACTTAGACTCAAGAAAAACTGCAGAGCTAATCCCCAGACACCCAGAAAATGCTATCAGTAAGCAGGACAGCTTGAATCCATTACTGTTATGTATTCAGAAAATATGGAGACCTAATATTTTTCTAAAATGACCAAAACACAGTCTCTAAAGCTTCTCCTGAGCCATAACTAGAATCTTCTCTGCTGTATGGACACAAAATTATTATAATAAATATTTATACATGTAGAGAACAGTATCAGAAAAAATTTCAAAGCTTATGGGAAACACTCTTAAAATAACTGGAAACACTGTATTTGTGAACATGTCAATTGTTTCAGAGGCAGACACTGCAAAGTGAAGAAATTCAACACTGAAAGCAAACTGAAGATCCTGACAAACAAGTACCTAAAACACAGCAGGACTTCAATCTTACTATTGCAGATTCATGCAAATAGTCTTAAAACAGATAAAAGACAATACAGAACACAGTCATGATATGGTGAACTTATTCTGGGAAGCCCTTGCCAGACATTGCTGTGAAACTGCCACTACAAGTCATCAAAAATGCCAACCAATTTTAAAATATAAGTTTTTAAAAGTGAGTACATATTAAGTTCACAATGTTTTTAAATGAGAACAAACTTTTATTTACTTATTTAATGGAGTAGAATTTTGAAGGCAAAAACCAAACACAAAAAACTGTCCACTTCCCATCACATACTGTAAGGATTGCAATAGATGTTTAACCCTTCACAGGCCTGAAATTCTAATTTCTGAACATTTATTTTCCATCAGTTTACCACTCAGTCAACAGAACTGGTATGGCAAAAAACCTTCTTACATACCCCTCCACTAATGTGTCCTGACTGTAAAGTGGGAAGGAGTCTCAAGGATGAGGTAGTATTACTGGAGGCGAGCTAAGTTTCATTGTTAGTTTCTGTCCATCCTCCTAACAAAGGAAACTCAGAGAAAATAACTCTCCAAAGAAAAGTGAGTAGAGAATAGTGCTGACCTGTCAGGTGGGAATATGTTCAATGCACCACACTGCTCCAGACTGACAGCGAGTCCTGAAAGGGGAATATTTCACAGCTCTTGACCAGAGAGCACCTCATTCTCCCAGCAAATGGGACAGCATGTTAGTCACCATTGAAATCACATTCCTTTGAACAGCTCAAGGAATAACAAATCAAGTGAATCTATAAGTACACTATAACTCAGAAAATTCTTGCTCTAAAGAATTAATTTCCATTCATTTCTGTACCATTCCCTCATTAAAATCACACATAGCCTCTAGTCTCATGACTATGCAATTAAACAAGCTATACCTAATGGGGGAGAAATATTTTTTCACAAATGTTCACATTAGTGGAAAAATTACTACCACTAAAAAGCCCAGCAGTGATTATGCACTTTACATTTGCATACTGATACTTCCAGAACAGCTGTCTTGAGCTTAGGATTTACATCTCCTTTCCATGGCAAACTCTAGAACTGAGATCAGCAATGTCAAGAGTTCACCTACTGTGAAGATGGAAAGAACAGGGTTTTTTTTCCTCTTCCTTCTGTAAGTTGCCCAGAAAAAAAACATATAAATGCATGTGATTTTGCTACCTTTTGCTTTTTGTTTATATTGGCATGTGTGAATATGCAGCAGGACGGCTCTATGGACATGAGAAACACTTATTCAAGTACAGCTGAATTAAAAACCCTAAATTTTTTACTTGCTTCTGAAAGTGATGGGGAAGCAGTCATTCTTAGCCAGCACAGGACTAAGTTCTAGAAGCTAAATGCAAGCATGCATCAAAGAACCATGCTCCCAGAAAACTCTGTGCAGAGGGAAACTGTGTGTTTGGAACCAAACTGCCACAGACATTCAAAACCAAAAAGCAGAATTCTTAACAAGCTGGACAGGACATGATACCTTGTCCTGTAAACCTTTTAGACTTCCAGAAGGCTTCTGTCCATGGGAAAACAAAAGGAGACCTTCCAAAGGTTTTCATGAGAAGCAACAGTGGTAGAAGAGCAGCTCAAGGACTAAGGAACTCCCATGGAAAGGTGGAGAAACAACTTTACCCCTCTGGTCTGACCCATGAAGAACACAGATCTGGAGTTGGTTTTCCAAATACTTCATGATGCCACCTGACAGCCACACTACTGTACTGTTTCGGGGTGAGTACTTCTGACCTCCTCCTCCTCTGGTTTTGACTAGAAATTTCATATTAGAGTTTATCTTAAAAAGGAGAACACAGGGAATCAGGAGTTGCTGATTTTTTTTTTTTTTTTCAGCTCAAGAGAACTCACATGAAACAGTACCAAAATATTTCTTAAAATTAGAAACCCCTGAGGTATCTAGAAAGTGCACCTTTACATGCTATTAGCAATCTGGTCTCTATGAGGTTATACAGGCTGTCAGGAACTTCAGCATGCATGATATTATCTGACACAGGCCCAGAGCCCATTGCTCACATATTACAGCTGTAGGAGTCATGCAGAGTATTGCTACATTTTAAGTGTGCAGCTTTGTTGTCTGCTGCCCCTTCGATTTTTCTCAGTGACTCAGAAATCAGACCAAAGAGAAAAAGAATCAAAGGATTTGAATCATCTCCTAATGAAGCAATAAAAAGACTGCACAAACGTAGGTAAAGGCTGAATCTGATCCATCATGGTATCTGTGTTCTATATTTTGTAAAACTCTGCTGTCACGGGGAAAACCTCCAAAAAAGCACAGACTAAGCTGTTTCTATGAAAATCAATGGGAACAGGATGGACCAGCAGACAGGAACTATTCTCACTCCAAATGGGTATTTCTCCTAATACACCAAAAGAGCTTTCTAGAAAGGTTGCTCTAAAGCCTCCTAAAATTCTTAAAAGAAACAATTTTAAGGAAACATTTTTTCACAACCTGCTCCCTCCTCAGACCAGATTGGTGGCACTCTTAAAAACATTTTGCAAGAGCATTTTTATAAAAATTTAGATGGTTTCAAAGTATAAGAATACTAATTATTATAAAACATTTCAGGTGAAGATCTCATGAAGCTGATTGACTCCAACATCACCTGGTCTGCTTATGTATTAACATGTACTTACCTTACGTTTTTAGGAAGAAACAAGATTTTAAAAATCACAAAAGTATCAGAACTTGGCAACCAAAACAAACAAACAAAAAACAAAGCCTGAAATGGCCAGTGAAGACGTGTCTTTATCTTTCCTCTTTAAGGTTTCTACAAAAACCCCACCAACTATTGCCATATGTGCTGGTGCATTCCTCAGACAGGTGTTGGCCTCGTGCTCTTCAGACAGGGTGAAGTGGGGGACCTGACCAGCTGCCTTCACCCAGAACATGATTTTCAGAATTAGGCCCAGAAACTGTTGTTAGAAACGTATAATCAACCTCCAAAGTCCAGAAGCTACTGCTATAAATGTATGATCAACCTCTAACAGCAGGTATCGAAGTCCTGCTAGGAATTATTTGAAACAGTTCCTCAAAGCTCATAAATCTCCAATCGCTGCTCTCCCGGACCAATCCCCACTTCAGATTTAATGCTCCTTCCTAGTCCTGAAGAGGACTTCAGCACAAATGAAAAGCAGTAACTGAGAAAGTCCTGGTCTGAGGAGCAAGGGCCAAGAATTTCAGCTTGCAGAAGCAGCCACTCACAGTGTTATACTCCCCTTGCAGGCCAGTGACAGAAGCACCATCACAGCAGCACCTGCTTTCTCAAGAGCCCCAGAAATACTCTGATTGCTTTAAATGGTTGACTTGCTAGCTTTCCTGTTCTCCCATTTTAACATCTGGCAAGCCCTGCTTTATTTTCAGCTGAATGCTTTTAGGTGCAGGCCCTGCACAATGCCAAACTTCCCATATAGCACCGAGTGGTCACAGATTCAGACCACCAAACCAAAAAAATGTAACTTTAATTAGCTTAAAAGACAGTCTTAACCAGTGGGTTAGGAGTGCTACTCTATAATGGAAGAACATCTTAAATGTGACTATCCTCTAAGGCATAAAGCTGAAAAAGAAAATTCAAAAACACTTAAAACAATTTAAATCTCTAAAAAATCTATTTAAAAAGTCAAGTACTTCTGCGAGCATGAGAAATAATGAGGCCTGGCTCTCTATATTCATGTCTCTCATCCCTGACTGTTGTGACCAGAGCCTCTCTTCAGCTCAGGTGTTTATTTAATAAAGGCCCATAGCCACCTGGATTCTCTGATGTCTAACTATGGTTGAGCTCACAGTGAAGTCTAACATTCTGCGTGGCAGAAAGTGCTCTAATTTTCAGCATTGTAGTACACCTTAAATCCCAAAATGAATTCTCATCAGTGCATGCTTATTAAGCTGTGTTATTCAAGCCATCTTCTGCCTTCACAGTTTATGTAATACAGGATATTTTCCAGGCAAAACTTAAATCCACAACACTGTGTAGATAGAGCACTCAATTAGCTCTGTCTCTTAAAACTCATTTTCCTCCTCCTCTTCTATTCATGTTTCTGACACACGAGCTGGAATAATTTTTAGAACTCCAATTTTGCAGCCCCCTCACTGCTGTTGCACCTCCCACTACTTTTTCAACACGCTTTTCTTTAGTGAAAAAGTAAAATCAAAAGATCACTTCTCAAAAGGAAAAACATCTGGCAACTGCAATTTCCATGACAAAGTCTTGACTACAGACAATTCTCAACCTAAGCCTTGTACTCAAAAGCTAACTGATGAATTTTCTAAGTATATCTCTTTTTATCCTCTCCTTGTAGAAAGCAAAGCCTAACTAGTGAAAATTTCACACAAATTCTAGACTATTTCAAATGAAGCAAATATTGGATAACTTATTAACATTCTTAATCATATTTAAAATCTACTGAGTCAAACACACTACTGCATTTGTGTTTACACTCCTCCAACTGGTGCTACATCCTTTGGATCCACAGACTTCCAGTATTACTGGTCCCTAGGCTTCTCAGGTGCCTTTTGGACTGGATATGTTCATATGGCTATTGCAGCTTGGACCATCTGTTGCCAAGTAGCATGGGGATACTTCTGTCCCTGTAGCACTAACCAAGGGAATCTTCCTCTTCAACTGGGATCTCAGTTCAGTAAATCATCCCCTTATGCTCAGGGGTTGTGATAAACACAGCTCTAGAAGGTTGGAGGCCTCAAATGTTCTTTACATATTTAGGAATCTGCAATTCCATGCCACATCAGCAAAATTATCTGGCTGTTCTGTCGATTTACTAAGCAAGAAATCTGCTTTTACTACTAGATTATGTAAATTATGTAAGCTTCCTATGAAGCATGTAAGTATGATTAGTATAACCTAACCTTTGTTTCCCCTGGTCTCTCATATAAAATAATCAACAATTGAAATTCTCAACCAATAACTTCAATCCTCTGCAATTACATGCCATACTTAAGTACTTACTTACAGGATTCCTGTTATTTTTCTAATTATGGAAAACAATTTCTCTAAAACACATGAAGGATGCCATAGTGCTCCTCACTGCTCTGTTCAGACAGGTTTAGCTTTAGAAGACCAGCTACATCTTGTCTTTAGGAGAACATGTGGCCATTTAATGGACATTTATAAAGCTGCAGATGATAGGATCATATATTATTGCACTCGTAATTACATGATCACAGGCAGCTCCTCTCAGAGCAGTCAGCAGTGCTCAGCACTTGCCTGCCTGCCTCCACTAACTCCAGCAGAGCCCTACAGTGATTTAAGCAAAAGCAGAGATGTTCCCTGACTCAGAGCACGATTTGCAACGCAGGTCATCCCACCTGATCACATCTGAGCACGAAGTTCAGGTGCTTTGCACTTCATCAGCCAGCAGAGGCAGAACTAATGCTGCCTTGTGCGCTGGGTCTCCACCTTCCAACCACAAGATCAGTGCCTCCACGTGATGCCAGGGAGAGAAACACCGAGCTACCTGAGCACATCCCGTTACAAGATCCCACCAATATTGTACTTACAGGAAAAACATTTCTGAAAGGCTCAAAACTTGGCCTAACATTAAAGCTGATGTCAATACTCAAAGGTAGTTTTCTTTTACAGAAAACGATTCCTCTGCCAAACTTCCAGCTTTCAATTTCCAGTATTTTGAGAACTAAAGCTTTGCAGAGGAACACTGACTTTTTTTTTATTAGGATTCTGAGGCATTTTCAGATTTTCTCCCCACACATTCTTATTCAGGTATTCCATGAAATTTGCAACCTCTTCTAGAATCAATCTGGAAATTTTCACACAGAATGGCTAAAACTGGAGAAAGTTACAAGCAGCTGGAAGCAGAACTTTGAAAGGAAACACCTACAAATCCTAAACTAAAGCTGTCAACAGCACTTCAAAGCTGTATAATGCCTACAGCATCTTCAGTTTATCTCAGCTCATAATAATCTTCTGAAAAGCTTTTTTAACAAGAACTAGTAGGTTGCCTTGGAATCACAGCTAAGGGAGAGCAGGTCCTTCAGCCAGCCAATACAATGAGCAATTAGCACCCAGGAGTTTGTGTGAATGCTCTGAAGACCACACACGCTGCATCCACCTGGAACAATCAGAGCTTGCCACGTTTGAGTAACAATTTATGGTCCTATGAAGCTGACCAACAACTCTGCTGACACATTTCTCATTCACTACTGTGGGCACTTAAAGCATGTATTTTGTCTGCACTGCTGCTTAAACAAATGTTGGCTTACTTTTTCTCAGATTTTGTCAAATTCTAAGGTAGTTGGACTAAATCCAGATTTCAGCTAGTACAGATGTCATGGTCATAATTTATTCTGAAGTCAGACTAATGACAAGTTACATGCAAACAGAAGTTCTCATGATAAAATCTGTTCAGCAATTTCCCATTAGTAAAGTAAGAAATCAAAAACTTCTGTGGGGTACAGAACCAAAGTGGGTGAGTACAATCACATTCCCAAACTCTGCCAATCTAGCAGACTTTTACAGGTTCACTTTACGAAGATTTGTTCTACAATTCACAGGTTATTTCTCTCCTAAAGCATAGGACTTTCATCATCAGATTTGCACAACTGAACTATGTCATTCCCCTGAGATGCAAACATCTCTGCTGGATGAAGACAGTGACTGAGAGATTCCAATCCCATACATAGTTTGAATAAGATTGCTTAGTTCCACCTACACAGCTGCCCCCTGCATTAATGCATTTGATATTGAGCACCTTTTCAAAAAGGAGGCTAATCTTCCCAGTTTTGTAAAATGGGAATAATCACCACCATCACTCTTTTCACGGAAGGATACCGAGATTTAATAGCTAAAATATTCGTACAATTTAGGCATCATAAGTCCCCCTTCATTTTGATAAAAACAGAGCAGAGGCAGGTTAGTCAGTTCATCCTGATTTCCTGCTTCCACAGACCCTTCACTGGAGCACAGGAACTAGACACCTGTGGAAGAAGTCAGAAAGGAAAAATGCTGCCCAGCCCACTGCCCCTGCCTCCAGGAAACACTGCTAGTCCAGAATGTCAGCAGCTGCAAGGATTGGATCCAGACCACAGTTCCTCTACTCCATCCCAGTGATTTGGGAGTCTTCAGACTTAAAAGACCACAGTTAAGTTATCAAAGAGTGTAAAAGAGACCATGGGACACGGCGAGGACAGCATTGCTCCTATGTAGCTAGAAAACATACAGCATGATACAGTCCCTCCAGCAGGAGAAAGAAAACAAGGAAAGGCTAAAAATAGGAGGAGTACTAAATTTAGTGAGGGATCACACTTAAATGTGCAGTATATGGAAGAACAGGTACACAGGCTCAAACATGCCTACCCACCTCTCTCCAATTCACATGTGCAGCCCTCTCTTATATGTGGCTCTCCTTCCAAGTATGTTGCAGTATTCAGCAGAAAAAGTGTGATTTTTAAAAGAAGATAGTTAAGGTAGTTACAATCATTGAAGGATCCCATGCAAACAAAGATCATGCAACAGGTCTCAGGAACTCATCTCGGGAGACAGCCACTTCTTTGCAAAGACATGAGCACCCTCTGGTGCCCAAGGACAGGTTGAGCACCTTATTTAAACCTCAAGAATTCACTTCTGAAATGATATGTTAGAAGCCACTGCTATATCTTCCTAGTACACCTAGAGTTTCAAAATCAGTAACCTCGTGAGAGGAAGTAGAAATTATAAAGCACAGATCACAAAATCCAGGGTGATGAAGTCCTTTCACACAGGAAAGCTGAGACACATGGGCAGGTGGCCTTCATCAATGCCCAGCCTCCCAATGCCAATCCCACAGCCTCCCAAAAATCCCAGTGCCACAGATTTTAAACGAGTATCAGAGCTGCTCACTCCAGGACAACTCATAAACACCTCACAGAGTTTATCTCCTAACTCTAATAGGCATAGAGTGTGAGAAAAAAAAAATAATAACTTCTGCCTCTTGTATGTGCTCATCTGATCTATGCTCATTATAGATGAAAATACTTGCTAAGCCGTTACTCTTAGTATTAAACTGTGACAGCACATTCCAAAGCCTTGCCACACACAGTTTATTCCCTTTATCAAATCTCATGCTGTTTTTTCTTTCCATTTTGCTGATTGGGAGAGAGCTATGGGGTTTCACCCACACAACACTACTGAGCGACCTCAGTGTGTTGCTGGGGCACCAGGGCCTCTGGTTTCCATGTGTATAAGGACACAGGGGAACACAAAATAGTTGGGATGCATTAGGCCAAGCACAGTGCTTACTTTTAGGAAATAGTACTTTTGGTGATTATTCCTGGCAGCTGCAATTATAGTTAAAAGTCAGTGCTCATGGAAAAGCCCTCTTCAGACTTAGAGCAACAGGTGCTCCCTACAACCACTGTTTCTCACCACCCAGTTCATGATTAACAAAGTATCCCACCTGGATATACTAGATCACCATAGAATTCTAGAAACTGACAGTAAAATGGGCAACTGAACAGCCAAAACCACTTTTTGGAGGGTCACTACTCCCTTGGCTTAAAGGAAACAAACACTATCAAACAGAAAAACCTAAAAGGTTCAGTTTTTAGTGCTTAGTCACTGGCCACCAAGGCAGTCTGGAGAACAGGACACATGAGAGGAGGCTGGGAGAACTGAGCCTACTCAGATTAGAGAAGGCTGAGGGTGAACTTACTGCTGTCTGCAACTGCCTAACTGAAATACACCAAAAAGATGGATCTAGACGTTTCCTGAAGGTGCACAGTGGGAGCAAAAAATGCAAAGGACACACGTGGAAACACAGAACATTCCAGTCACATACTAGAAAAACAAAATTACCAAGAGGGTGGTCAAGCACTGGCACGGGATGCCCAGAGGAAGTGCGCAATCTCCATCCTGGGAGATGTTTAGGACTTGCCAGGACACAGCCTGGAACAGCCTGGTCTGGTTAGACCTGTTTTGAGCAGGTTGGAGGTCCCTTCCAACCTAAATGATGATTCTATGATTCTAATTATAGCTTGGTGTCTCTTTGCCCAAAGATAATGCTCATCCTTCCAAGCTGCTCCAGATCTGACACAGACCAGCAGGGTTCCTGTATTAACAACAATTTAGATGTACGTTCAAAAAATGCTGAGCTCTGATGGTTAAGTGTAAATTTCACCCACATCAAATCTGCCTGGAACATCTCTCTAAATAACTACTGTCTCTGTCATCAAATTCTATTATTTTTTACTGCTAATTGAAAGTTTGTAACTTTCCTTTATTCCTGGCACTGGCTCACTGAGTAATTCCTGAACTTCTTGCGTTTATGACTATATATATATTTTTTAAAAACCCAACATACCATTAGGACAGACATGTCAGTTATTAAGACCTGTACCCACAACCCAAATGGCCTGGACAGATAACTCTGGGTGACAAAGGGAGATTAGTATCAAACTTATAAACACAATGTTAGGAAACTTTGACTACCACAGTATCACCTGTTTGAGCCACCCCATCAGAAGAGCCATCAATTAATCTAAAATTGCATTTGGAGAGATGGTAATTTCTGCAAGCCAAGACTTGGCTACAGTAGGAGGTAATTTATCCCATGGATTCTAAACTTGTCAACTTTGTATTTGTAGGGCGGTATTTTATAAAGCACATAATGTCATAAAGATGTCAGCATCAAACCCAAAATGAGCTCCTGGAACAAAGGAAAGTTATGGGGGTTTTCAAACAGTTTTCACTTGCCTGACAGAATCTGAGCCAAAGAATCTGTTATTTTATCATCTGCATGTTCTGCATTGCACCCAGCCTACCTGCTGAAGAAGTGAATTTCCACTGTTTGGAATCACCAGTTCAAGATGAAACCATACTCCTGATGCTCAGAGGAAGACTAACCATGCAATAAGTAGTTAGAGGCTACCTGATAGCATTTTGCTTATTTTCTCCTCACGCTGCGTACAAATTTTTTTTCCCTGTGATGAAATGCTGCAAATGAGAGTTGGGCATTAAGTACAGAAACTTGTCTTTGTGGTTGGTTCTGTCTTGCAAACTTTCAACTGACAGGATCAGGCCACTGTGCAGCTAAGAAAAATTCAGTGTAATCACCAGCTATCACTCTAGTGAAACTAAGTCTTGTTTAAAGACCACAGAAGCAAAATTTCTCAAGCATTAGGAAAGTGTCTTTTGTGGAGATATTGCACCTTTTCCTGGAAGAGTTTAAAATGCCTTTTTTTTTTAATGGCAGCTGTTTTGCAACAGGAAGTAAGCAATTTGAAAATTACGAAAAGTCATTTTATAAACGTGCATTTGTTCAGGCAAGTCTGTTAGCAGGAAAGAGTTTAGTCTGTTTATATGATCAGTTCTGAATGATAGATCTTCATCAAAATTATTCCATTTTACCAGCTCATCCAGTATGGTTGAAATCACTGGGTACCAAGAGAAACTTCTGTAAACCAATACAGCCCCATGAGCTGTTCTGCCTTTATAAAGTTTTCAGCGGAAAATTTGAACACGCCGTGAAAACCCAGGCCTCACTATTGTCAAGTTCTAGAAATTCCTGATTAATTTCCTAAGACCCATATCCAAAAAAGGAATAAGTATTTTCCACGGATAATCAAAGCACTTTAAAAAATTTCTCATTTTTCTTCCCTGTCTTGTCTAAACTGATGATTTCAATGTTGATATTCTCCAAGCTGGAGAATAGTGGGTTTTACTAATGAACTGATGATAATAACAATTACAGCAAACATGTAATACACAAGTTGTCAAATCTTCTGTTGAAGTGAGCTGAACTGCTCATCCCTTGATATATATAAGATTTTGGTCAAAATTACAAGACTGCAAGCTCTGGCAGGAGGAAAATTTCCTATATTTTCCCCTAACTTTGCAAAAAGAACTAAGGTAGTTGGACACTAGAAGTACACTAACCGTGTACTTCTACATCCACAACATCAAAACCAGATGGCATCAATTAGACAAGTCATCTGGCTTTTATGTGCCTTGATTTCTTTATGCACAAGAAGGAAATAATTTGCCTGTCTTGTTGTTCAAAGAGTCTTTGTTATGCAGAATGCAGCTGTCAGATTGCAGGGGTAACAGTAACTTTCAAGAAGAAAAGGAAATCCTCTAATTCCACCTATGTACAGAGTTTCCACTGCAATCAGGCTCCGTATCTGTGGTGAACAGAGCCCATCGTTCTCTGGAAAATGCTGCACTTCCATATCTGGAACACTTTCAAGTGTCAGAGTGCACCAAACTCACAAAACAAAAGAAACAAATGTTGTTAAAATCATGGACAAATACACCTCTGTACGTGATTACATGAAAGGTACTATTACAGAATAATAGAGGATTCCAGCCAAGAGGGAGAGCACATCCTGGGTGGAGAAAAGCAGGTTTCCCTTTGGGAATTTACTGCTCACTGTCCACAGCAGCCAGGTCTTGCACAATTACAAACCAGACACCACAACTGATCTGAAATGCTGGCATTTGGAGACAAGGAAAGCTGTTCTCCACTGATTAGCAGGCTCTAAAGCCAAAGTGCTGTTAGACAAATAACTGCAGGATATTTCAGAACATTTGTCCCTTTCCCTCAGTTTCTGCCACCACAGCAATATGCCTGCCCAGTTTTACAATGCACACAACCACTTCCAGAGCACTGCTTGCACATGAGTGGAGTACAGGGTGTGACACAAATACATTCCAAACTGATTCCACTAAAAGTTATTACCTTTTTCTTTCTGTGGCCATGATGTGACTTGAAACAGGTTTTCTGAGTAGGTATATATGTTAAAACTTATTCAAGCTATATGATTAAGTGGAAGCAACATAGTAATAAAGGTTGGTCAAGCCTTCTAACCCAAAATTCATTACTTTCAGAATCTAATTAAAAACCTGAGGCTAAAGCCCAGCTTGCAGAGCAGTATTAGAATCCACCAGAAGGCATCATTTATATTCTGATTTTGCTCCTAAGATGTTCTAAACAGGTTTAAGATGGGATGGGTGCATAAAGTCATGACATCCAACAGTCACATAACTTAGCCCTTTCCCAGGATCCCGTGTCCATACGTAACTGAGCAGCACTCATTCCCAAACATCTATTCTCCCATCATCTTCCAGCTGCCAAATTATTCTTAATGCATTTTAGGAAACTGTCAGGATGAAGGGTACACGAGTGGAAAAATTAGTGGGTTTTTAAGTATAAAAGAAACAAGCAGGGCTCCGCAACACTTGAAAGAGAAGAAAGGTCCCAGAGCACAGGAGAAGGGCAAGAGTTTGGGAAGCTAATGGAATGACTTACTAAGTAGCTGGTTATTGAGCATCTAAGACAACAACATCATAATAAAAAGCAGATAATGTGAATTTGTCAAGAACAAATCTTTTTCTGACACAGTGAGCAAGGGAGAAGCCACCGTTGTAACAAACAGGGAACTGATAAGGTTGTTCATCTGTCACCTGAGAATCTGAGAAGCTAAGTAAGGCATTATGGCCTAAACTAAAGAGCAGTTACATCTATCACATGAAGATGTAATTCAGAATGCTTCCCTTGCCAACTGGGAGTCAGATGGTGTTCCACAACGATCTGCCACGCACCTGCTTTATTTCAGACTTTTCTTACAACACTGAAAATGAAACTGAGAAAGCACACTTCCAGAATCTAGGCTGACAACTAAGGTGTGGGAAAGATTGCAAGCATCTTAGAAGCAGAACTCAGAAGGATAATCTGAAAATTCTATATAAACAAATGCAAAGTATTACAATAAAAATTCAAATACAAGAGGAGAAATTGGCCAGACAACAAAATCACAGGAAATCTGATAGTTACAGTAGGTTGCAGTGAGAGCAAGAGTGCAAAACAGTTCAGGAAAAAAAGGAAAAAGGTTAATTTGACAATATGAAGATCTAAGACACAAGAAACAAATATTTTGCTCTGTTTAGCAGCAGTGGAACACAATACAGCTGGGAAGAAACCTGCAGGTTAACCACATTTAGAGAAAACTGCAGGCAAAGTGGAAAATGGCTAAATTTTAAAACCACAGCTACCAGCAGAAAAATATTAAGAGAACAAAATTTGTTTACTGAAGAAAAATGTGAAATGAGGAAAGGGCAAAGTTAAAATTTTCAAGTACTTCTACAAATAAAAGACAAAATGGAATATCTTTAACCCCCAAAGAACAGAACAAATAATCACTGGTAACATTTCCAGCACAAAATATAATAGGAGAAAACTGAGTGACCTATAAAAATCACCATGCAATGGAATTATGTCAACAGATCATGTAGTTCCTATCAGTGAAGGCTTTTCAAAAGAAATTAAACAAATATGCCATGAAACATTTTGTTAGAGGTTGCTGTTAGATTCCTCACTGCTTTAATGAAGTTGATGTCACCTCAGAAATAAAGGGAGGTTAGAAACATGCCAGTGACAATCAACTAAAACAAAGCAAATGCTTTACCTACAAGTAAGAAAGCAGGACTTCTGCCGACATGAATAAATTCAACATGGGAATTGAAAATTACAGTTTTACCTGGATTAAACAGAACACTTGTAACCCCTGTATCTGAAAACAATCAGTGGCATTTCTATTTAAGTGGCAAATGCTGATCTTATGTTCCAAAAGCAAGGTGCAAAATAAGCTGTTGGAGGGGCTGGGGAAAATCTGAGGTGCTGGAGACGGGTATTTAAGGGTGGACCCACCCACAGGTGCATCTGCCTGGCAACTGCATGTCTTGCACGTGAGTTTGAGTACAAAACGCAACTCAAAGCTGTTGATTTTTTTAATCAGCTCTACAACACTGGGGTTTGCGCACCATCTCGGGCAAAGGGGACTCAGCTGAGTTTCATTATAATCACAGAATATGCTGTGATGGAAAGAAACCAGGAGGACTGCCGAGTCGAACTCCAGGCCCTGCACATGGCAGCCTCAAGAGTCACACCGTGTGCCTGAGAGCATTGTCCAGACCCTTCTTGAACCCTGTCAGGCTTGGTGCTGTGACCAGTTCCCTGGGGAGCCTGTTCCAGTGCCCAAACACCCTCTGGGTGAAGAACCTTTCCCCGAGAATACAATGCAAACTGGTTTGGGGTTTTTTTATTATTACCCCTGCAATGACATCCTGTCGTCTGTCCTGCATTACTACACAGCACATCCAGTCGAGAATAAGGACTGTAGCACCTGAAACGTATTCTCTTCTCCAAACGCACCACTGCCTTCCCGCTAGGTCTCCCGAGTTCCTGGCCTAGCCTAATCCCAACTCAGGGCGGCTCCGGGGTGGCAGCAGCAGCTCCCCAACAGCTGGGCACCAACGAGCCCGAACGGCCCCTTAAAACACCCCCCGGCTGCACCCCCGCGCTCCTCAGCCAAGCGCCGGCCGCGTCCCTCCCGCGGCCCTGAGGGGCTCGGCCCCGCAGAGCCGCCGCTGCCCCCGGCCCCGTGTCCCCGCTCACCATGGCGATGACGCTGATGAGGATGATGACGGCCGCGATGGCGGTGCCCGGCCCGCCCCTGCCCCGGCAACCGAAGCACCGCCCCCGCGCCCGGGCCCGCGATTGGGCGGGAGCGGACACGACACGCGGGGCGGCCCGCCCGCCGCCGGACGCGGAAGCCGCCGAGGTGACAACTGTGGGGGCTGTCGCGACATCGCTGCTGCGGGCCGGTCTGTCGGGGCAGGGGACCGGGACCGGGCGGGCGGGCGGTGTCTGTGCGAGGCCCTGGATCCTGCAGGACTCGGCGTCCTGAGAGGTGCGGTGGGTAATGATGCAAGCAGTGAGGGAGATGGAGGAGGAGGGGGACATGTTGCGAGGATTACACTGCCCCCGCACGTAACTAGCCGGGGTTGTAGCGTGAACTCTGAAGGAGCAGGATCACCTGGTCGTGTCTGATGGAGCGGATAAGCCCAAATGCTCCTAATCAGTCTTTCGTTGAGTATTCTTGCCTCTTCCTGAGCAGCTACGCTTTGATCCTCCTCGTTCTCATCAAGTAAATAGAGATCCTCAGTCAAAAGGAACGAGCAGCAGTGGTGATTAACACCTAATGCTATTAAATAAGCGAACACACTTCTCTAGTGGTAGAAGCAACAGATGGTGAGACATCTCTGTGTCTGTAGTTTGAGAAAGCTCAAGGAGGAAAAGGTGGCTTTTTTGTCTTCTGTTCATCACAAAAGATAAACCTGCCTTTACAGGCACAAGCACAAAACAAATCTTTAGTCTAGAAACCTGAAGGTAGCAGTGTGCTCACTGCTGCTATTTTCCTTTTAGGGCAGAGAGCTGCTGCAGTGGGAGTCAAAAAGCTGTAGTTAAACCTTTTCAGTTAGTGGTACAGTGAAGGGAAGCAAGGGCCCTGGGGATCTCTCTTGAATAACGGGGAGAATGCAAGGAAAAAAAGCCAGCCAAGCAAGATAGGGGTATACTGATGTTGAACCAACTCGTTAGACTCTAGAAAAGAGGGACGAGTGACTTGTATAATTGAGAGTGGATGGCCCTGTGGATGAAGGTGGCAATGGTCAATACCTTTGATGGATAAGGGAGAAAATGGCCAGAATGGTGTTTTGGGCCAAACTGGGGCTCAGCTTTTGTTGTTAAGGTTAAACTAACTATGTGCACCCACTCAGGGCACTGACTGCTTCTTTGACTGAGAATTGGCCCTAGCAAAAAGGTTGTTTCAGCAAGCAGGACTGAAGGAATTGTACAGCTGTGCAGTTGCCATTGTTTCCTCCTCACCTCTTGATCTGCTTGAAGCATAGTGTGGGATTTCCTTTTCCTTTGGTTCTGTGATTATCTTGGGTTATCTTGGCATGGTCATGCAGTTGTACTGCATGTGGGAGTGTTACAGGCTTTTAAAGAGTAAGATGGGGGCTCACTGAAAAAAGGAGGGAGGGAGACCAGGAAAAAAAAATTGAGGAATGGAAACTAGAGCAAGATGAGGAGCAATGCAAAGCAGTTGTAGTGCAGGTCTTGATGAAAAAAAGACACAAGCGCCAGAAGACTCACATTCTTCTTTTGACTCTGTGGGTTTTGGTGTAGTTTTTATCATTTTGTGGTTTTCCTGTTTGTTTTGGTGTGGGTTTTTTCACTGTGCTACTGAACTGGAGTTTAGAGGTTTTACTACAAAACAGGATAATCCAACATTAACTGCTGCAGTTACCTTGCTAAAGATTTTTTTTTGCCCCCCATCTTATTTCTTCCTCAGACTTACCTAGTTAGGAAGAGCTGACTGCTAAAGAGAAAATGACATCTCTAGAAAAAGGTAAGTTGTTCATATGACATCTAAGCAGACTGGATTAAAAAGTACTTCAACTGGAATTCTAAATACCAGAGTTACACTGTATACCAGGCTCCTTTCATTTAAACTTACTCCTTTTATGTAGCTATGAGGAAGTAGTTCTGTGACTTCATTATTGCAGTGAAAACCATAGCTGCCTGGATGGAACAGCAATTGAATGTAGTTTTTCTAATCCAGCTCGATATTGAAAAATAAGTTTTTCACTGGTACTGTGATCTGTCTGTACACTTGTCTGACAGCCTCCTCTGGTATTTAGAACCTGTTGGTACTGATTCAGCAAACTTGAAAGTAAGGCCATATAATGCTGTTATTACAGCATTTTTGAAATCCATTAATATTTGGATAGAGGACACAAGATCACATTACTGCTTGCAGTATGAGAAAAAAAGCAGTACATGTAGCCATGCCCTCAGAAACTTTGTATCTCTCACCCATTGTGAGGAAACTGTACTACAATAATAATTCATTCAGCTGAAAACTTAGTGGACTTAAATAAAATTAATTTCAGTAAATTTCCTGTATTTTGGGGACTATAGAGCAGAAGGCAGCATTACTGGGAATGCTGGAGTCTGTAGTTCAGAAATGGAGCAGAACTGGGTTGTTGGCTTTTCTTAAACCTTCACTTGGGAAACTAAAACATGTTCATACTTAAAAGTCTGCTAAACTTCTTAAGGTGTCAGTAGCTGTCTGGGTAATAGCTGTTTTTCATTTGCTTCTTGCTTTTAAAATGAAACTGCTCTGATTCTGCCAGTGCCCAAAACCTGATTTTGTTTTCTGCCAATGAGTAATGTTGTCAAGAATTTTTTTTTTCCAGGAAAGCTCTTATTTGTGTCTGTATTTAATCTTGTGTGGCAGCAGGAAATTAAAATTAATGCAAATCAGATCAATGTTTGTGTCTTGTACTGCTGTTGTTAATGAGCAATGAACATTTGATTAAGGACTTACTTGAGTAAGGGCTTACTATGAGGGTGGTGAGACACTGGAACAGGTTCCCAGGGAAGCTGTGGATGCCCCATCCCTGGAAGTGTTCAAGAACAGGTTGGACGGGACCCTGAGCAGTCTGGTCTAGTGGAAGGTGTCCCTGCCCACAGCAGAGGTGTTGGAACAAGATGATCCTGAAGGTCCCTTCCAGTCCAAACCATTCCATGATTTTCTGACTTGTGCTTCATAATCACTGCTGCAATGGACTATTTGACCCATGCAGTGTACAATTTAAAATCTCTAACTTTGAAGTACAGAAATTAAGGGAAGACTTACAATGACACTATAACCAAGTGAAAGGTAATAAACTTTTCCTCCACAATTTCTGAATTTCAGTTGATGATGCCTCAGCACCCATTCGAGGACCTGGAGATGGCATGGAAACAGAGCAAGCAGCTGGATCAGTGGAAGTAATCACTGGAGCCAGCACTACGAGCCATCACATCCACCACAGCCCCCATAAAAAGACAGCCTCTTCCCTGAGTCCCGGAGTTCTGCAGCTGGGGAAAGTACATGCAGATAAATCAGTGGAGATTGAAGCTATTCGAATATTAGTCCCCAAAGCAGCCATCACCCATGTTGTTCCAACTAAAAATTCTAAGGTAGCTAAATCTGTGGGACATAAAGGAGACACATTCCATCAGTCAGATGGAGCCACAGATCCCAAGAAAGAACAGATAGAGCTGAAAAATGCAATTGAAAAGCTAAAGAATTCAGAAAAGCGGCTGCTACAGGATAAAGAAGGTCTCTCTAATCAGCTGCGTATACAGACAGAGGTAAGAAATTAAAGGTGTTTTCTCTCCCACAGCTGAACTGTTTTGGTTTGTATAAGCAGTTTGTGAATGTGACCAAAGAGAACGGCTATGACACTCTAGCCTTGAAACAAATAGGTTCCCTTTTGAACTTATCAGCTAAGATATAGAGTAGAAGTACATCAAAGTATTCCAGTTCTGCTTCTCTGACAACAGATGAAAGAGTCAAAACTTTAGCTGGGAGAAACACACTAGATAGCTGCAGGGAAATTAATCTTTCATGAGGAAAGACTTTGCTCCTTAATCACTAAGTGAAAAATGTTATACCGTAGAAGGGTTGACTATAACTTTCTGTTTCATACACCTGTGGATGTCTTGTCTAATCCTTTGTTATCTCACTGAATACTACTGAAACTTTGTTTCCTGCAGTAGGCTTTCATTCTTCCTCTTTGACTGTTAGAATGTAAACAAGAACGTGTCGGACATGCATTAGGCTCAAATGTTCATGTTTGCCTGGATACATCCCATTCTGGAAAGAGAAAGACAATTTACTGTTAGCAATTTGCAGTAAGTTGCACTGCATTCTTAGGAGTGTTTATTCTGTATTGCTAGTTACAAGAGAGTCTAATTCTAGGTCAATCGGGAGCTGAAGAAATTGCTTGTTGCTTCTGTTGGCGACGATCTGCAGTATCACTTTGAGCGGATGGCTCGTGAGAAGAATCAGCTCATCCTAGAAAATGAAGTCCTGGGCCGGAATATGGCTCAGCTGTCTGAACAACTGGAGCGCATGTCTATACAATGTGACGTGTGGAGAAGCAAATTCCTAGCAAGCAGGTATTCCCTCTCATGGGGCTGTCCTAACAGCATTCTCCTTCAGTCTTTCATCACATACGCTCATTGCAATGTGCTTACATGTGCAGAGGACAGCCACAACAGCCATACTGATACCTACTATGAAATCTGAGAATACAGAAAAGGTATAAAGAAAGTAAGCTCCATGTAAATCTGAATAGTCCTGCTTTTCAGAGGTAATACAATGAGTCCTAAACCTCCTAAAATCTCAACTACAGTTCTTGTCAAGAAAGCAAGAGAAGCTCTTAATTTTGATAAAACCGCATGCAGTTTAGGGTTTAAAAATGTCTTCTAGGGCAGCTGACTTTTTTTACAGGTAGTTAGTTGATTTTCATCCCCAACCTCCCCAGTATGATACAGTCATCAATTTGAGAAGAAGCTGATGTGAAGAGCTCTGCTTATAGTGAGTCAGGGATCTACTGTAGAAGAAAGAGCAGGGGGACCTCTTTATCAGACATGGATTGTGTTACTGCTCAGAACCCTACTGTTATTTCTTTAACCATAAAATCAGGTCTGAAAGTCAAAATCTCATTTGACAATGACTTTAAATTTGTTTAGTTGTCTTACCAGATCAGTAAATAGTGTTCTAGGATTTTTAATTTTCTACTATACTTGGATATAACTGACTGAATTATGATGCTTAGTGCATATCACAAAAGACCTTACTGCTTGAAGGAAATGGCAGTAGAATACAGTCTCCTCCCTTTAATTTGCTGATCTTAAGAAGTTTCAGCATATGGGGTGAATGGTAACTTGTGTAACATATGGGGTGTAATGGTACTTTAAGTCCTAGCTGAGCAAGAGTTACTATGCAAACTTTTTTTTTCTGACATTATGAGGAGCTCCCAGATCAGGGCTGTGAGTCTAAGCAGTGTGCTTAAAGTAACACTCTTCAATATTTATCATTCTGGTTCATTTTCATCTCCTATTTCTAACTGATAGTTTTTTAAGTGTCATTCTGGTTTTTGCATTTGGAATATCACAGGCATTTGAAATGCCTGCTGGAGGGGTCAGTGCCAAGCCTCATGGCATAGAAAAATGTGAGAACAGCTGTCTCCTTTGTAGCTCTTAAACACTTATATCTGGCCTCTGGTGATTGCCCCTGAGAAGGGCAAAGAGGTAAATGAATGCAGTCTATAGCCATGGCTTCCATTTTTAGAGATGAGTGAACAGATGTGATTACAGCATACTTGTGAGAATTGTTAGTAAAAGAAAAATGTATTTGGCTCTTTCTTTCACAGGATCCCTGTCAACCATGTACATTTTCCCAAGGTATTTTGAAATGTCTGTTACTAGATTTGTATTAAGTGACCTAAGATTGTTTAAACTCAGTCAAAACATAATCTTGCACTGGTGTTGGCTGCAATTGAACAGAAATTATTCTGAATTAGGTTGATATAGGCTCTGCATGGGGGAGGGGACAGAGAACAGCAGCTTAATACTCAGGCTGAGCAGACAAATGATGGTCTGTAGTAGAAAAAAGTGACTTTCAAACTGTTCCCTTGCACTACTGACTGGAGGTTCCCTTTGCAGGGTGATGGCTGATGAGCTGACCAATACCAGGGCAATTCTCCAGCGCCAAACCAGGGATGCACAAAGTGCAATCCAGGACTTGCTGAATGAACGCGATCAGTTCCGTCAAGAGATGATTGATACGCACAAGTATGATTTTTCTAATCCAGACTACCTCTGTGCAAACTTCATTTTTGTCAGTTTATTTTGGGCTAGAGGAGAATCAAATAACGTTCCCCTCTTCCAGTGATATTCAACAAAAATCAATTATGCTGATGTATAGTATGGTCACTTTTCAGTCTTAGAGCTGAAAGAGCAAAAGTAATAGAATACTTTTTTCATTCTCTAGAGGTCTGAGGTTTTAAGGGTAATGAACTGTGGAACTGACATCCCTCACATCCTCAGGCTATCTCTCTTTAATCACTTACTGTCTTGACTTCAAGTCTTCTCTGTGTCTTTCCAAAATATCAAAGAAGATATTCTTCCAGCTACATGGACTTTATACTGCTTACTCTGCCAGATGTCAAAGAAGTGTTCCCAGTATTAATGTCCTGTGTTGGTGAGGCCTTGCCTTGGAGAATAGCCCATTTGTCTCCTTGTTCTTAAACACTTTTTTTGTCCATTTCTTTGGTTTAAGATTTAGCTTATGCAGTAAGCCTTGGGAAGAGGTGATTCCTCTGAAGTGTGCTGTGTGCTGATTATACAGTATAGAATAAAAACCCCACTAACAGGGCTTCTTTCCTTTCTGCACAGGCTGCTGGAGGAGCTCATGGTCTCTCTTCAGTGGGGGAGACAACAGACATACTATCCCAGTGCCCAGCCTTACACTACAACAGAGCTAGCAGCTGTGAATTGCAAGCTAGCCAAAGCTGTAAGCTCACATCTTCTAGGAAATGTTGGCACTAACAGTCCAAAAAAGTCTTCAACAACTGTGGAGTTTTGCAATACCCCTGCTGAGAAAATGGCTGAAATGGTAAGAACTCTTAACATGTAAAGATACATGTTAATCTTTATATTAAGGTTCTGGGTAAACAGATATTTCATTTCAACTTGAAGAAAAGATGACAAATGGCTTTTGAGCAGAAATCCTTCCTAGCTCTTAGAAAAGGAAAAAGGCCATTAAACTATATAAAAATATTTTCAGTGTCAATTTTTCCATCCTTAGATGCTACATGTACTGGATCCAGCTGCACATCCAGAAACATCAACAGAAGTTTCTTTTTCTGAGACTTCTCCATCTTCTTTCCTTTCCACAAAGAAAAGTATTGGAAGGTTTCACCCATATACAAGATACGAAGATGTCACCTTCAATTGTTGCAATCACTGTCAAGGAGAGCTGATAGCCCTTTAAAAGCCCAGCCAAGGCAGCTGCACATGCATTTTTTCTGAAGAAGTACACTAGTTGATGTTCAGCAGGCTTCCCTTTGTCCTTTTTCCATAATGGGTGGGTTTGGCATTGGAAATTACTCAGTTTCTGTTTCTCTACCTCTTGAAGTTAGGGATTGACAGGATTTCTATAGTCTCTGGGATACTTCTACTACTTCTCAATGGGAAAAGCTACTTACTTTCTTATACAAAGGCAAGACAAAAAACATTATGCTGGTCCAATTTATAGAGCATAGAGATGCTCTTGACTATTTAACATTTATAGTCTTATTAGCAAATCTTAATGGATTTCCCTTTAGAGGGAGACAGAAGTGTAACTGTACCAAAGCAAATGAAGTGCTGATCAGTTATGTCTAAATTTAAAAATAAAGTAATGGTATATGGTCAGTTACATGCCTTTTTTTTTTTTTTTATTTTAGCCAAGGTGATGAACTGTCCTCAAGTCTGTGTTCTACCTTTTAAATTTAGTTATAAAAAGGAGTATCTGCAATGATTCCTCATAGCTGTAAGTTCTGAAAGCAAGAGTATATGCAATGTCAGCCCTCCTATCAAGAAGGAGATGAAGCTTGAATGAACTCTAGCTATAATATATAAGTAGTAACTGCTTTCAAGTGGATTCTAGAAAGCTCTGTGGGGTGAGGTTTTTCTTGTGTTTCCATAGAGCTGAAATAGTGGATTTTCCATTGTTTCAGCTTCTAGAGTGAAGCTGCTGTGTAGCTGATCCTCAGCAAGGGCAGACTGACATACTTCCCTTTAGTACATAGCATTGAATCCTGGCCTGGCATTAGGAGTCAGTCCTTGCCCAAGGTCTTCCTGGGTATTATGGGAAGATGAAGATAAGCACTAAGTTTGCACACGTACTGTTAAAAAAAAGTATTTTTTTACTTGTACGGTTTTATAATCTTGATGCAGACTTGAAGTTCTTGACATAGGTTTGAAGAGAACTTCTAGGAGACAATCTGCTAAATCCAAAGAAGCCTATTTAAGTTTCTTAGTTTGACCCCCAAATTTACTATATGAAGCTATCTAGTTTAGGGAAAAGGTTTCTAAAAGGTTGCTTTTACCCAGTTTTCCTTTGAATCTCATACCCGTGATCAGAATATGTAAGCTGTAAGTTCTTGCTGTTGCTGGCTCTGATTTGGTTTACGTGAAGAAAGTTACAATAAACTTGCCTTGTTTGCTTTCAAGTTGCAGTTTTGGATTTAATTAAGTCATGTTTCTGACCCTGTTTTCTCTGTAGCATAAACAGAACTATATGACATTGAACTGTAAAACCTTTCACTCTGCTGCTGTGAGGCAATGAACAGAGAAGCAACTCTTTTGTAGTTTTCTACAATTAGGGAGATGGTGTGTGTGAGCCTTTGCAAACATTCCTCCTGGATTTGCTTGCGAGACACAGGAAGCTCTTCTTGTCTTTGGTGTCAGGGGAAGGTACTGGAAGGAGGAAGGCACCTGTTACTTACGTGTCCCATTAGCACGTGAAATTTTCATTTTGTGTCCGTGCTTGCTCTCTATGCTGGCAAAAGCTGCAACAGAGCAGCCTCCAGTCCAACACCAGTGCTCTCAATATGCCTATAACTGGCTCCAAAAATAACCAAGAAAAATACTACCAGCAAATCTGCTTTGCATCTACTACACTTTGGTCTGTTGCAGTACTCCCAGAAAACAGTGAATGTGGAAAAATTTAAGAGCAATGCCAAGATCATGAAATCTGTTTTCAGTGGAGCATACAGTTGGACAGAATGCTCTTCTTCTTTCACTAACTTTATGATTTCATGAGTGACTTTGGCACATTCTCTATCAAGAGTTCACAATTTAGCTGGGTAAGGTGATGTAGTTTGGTAGATTTATTTTAATAAACATTGACATTTATATAAGGAACCTACCTTCCTTACTACTGGAAAAACGTCATAATTTGCACAAGCTTTTAATTCCATGGAATAGAAAACTACTGAATATGACTCACAGAAGTAAGTTTCAAAACCTGTTGCACAATCACCTACACATTAGTCTTCAATGACCACTTTCCAGGAACCTAAAAGAACACAGTCCTCTGGTCTAGAGCTGGTCAACAGATCAACAGGAAGTGGTACAAGAAACATCATTTTCCAACAACATAATACCTCGCACAGTCTTAATCACTAGCAGCATCAAACAGCAATATTAATCCACCAAAAATTCAACATTTTACACAGTAGCCTGCATCCAGGAATCCATGATGGAGCTGAGTATAAAGTGCCTTTTAAAGAAGGGAATGTGTATTTGCCACCCTCATGTATACATCTTGCACTCATTTAGATTTGGTTAAACCAAGAAGATCCCTGAGCTATGCATTAAAGCAGGCTTTCCAACTAAATTACAAATAAATAGATAGAAAATCATTACCACTGAAGGTAATTGTTAAACTTGCTTGAAAGCTTTAAAAACACCACAAAAAGTCAGTAGCTGTAAAGGACAAAAACTCAAGCCATAAAAACTAAGAAGATTGTCACCAAGAACTCTGTGGCTACAAATTTTTCAACTGTAATGATCTGGGAAACAAATGGACTTGGGCTCAGAATTAAATACAGTGGATGTTCCGCATCCGTCTTGCTCTTCTGGCTTCTAATCTAAGCTGCCTGGCATTCTCTTTAGCAGCTAGTTCTGCTGCTTGTTTCTCTTCTCTCTTCTTTCTCAGCCAGCTGTGGAGAGAGAAAGAGGACCAGAAGTACTGGCAGTTGTAATTTCAAGTTTTACATCATCCATTCAAAGGAGATTTGTCCCCCACTTAACTGGAGCCCACCCTGTCTTGTAGGGTGACGTTGGGTGTCATGGCTGAGACAGTCTAAAAGCCTGCCACACCCAAACACAGGAAGAACTACTTTCCCACCCCAATTCCCCTGCTTCTGTACCCACCTTTACCTCACCCATTTTGTCAAACCAGATTAGCTTCATGCTCATTTCATGGACTGAATCAACCCAAGGTTGCTCCAGAACAGGCAACAAGGGTTTGAGGAGAAGATCCCTTTTCTAGCAAAAGCAATTCGCTCTTTTCAGCTCAGGTTCTGACAAATAATTTCACAGCAATGAACAAACAACATCAAGGAACGGATGGATTTTTGTTAGGGTGTGAGTTTAAAAGGGCATATTCAGGCGAAAAAAAACCCCTCCAAAACAATGAGGACTTCAGTAGCAAAGATGTAAGATAAGTAACTGTACCATAAGATAGCTACAGTTTCGAGATGATAGACTACAAAAGTTTCAAATGTGGTCCCTTAGGAATGACCCTACTCACTCTCTAAAAGCTCTGTCGCATTCCTCTGTGCGTGGGAAAAAGGCCACTTCCTCAGTTTGGCGTCTCAAAACTTCTCTTCGTCTTTCTTTCACATATTGTTGGTGCTTTTTTTTAAGCCATAACCTGTAGGCTTCTTCTGGATCCCTGTTCACCTCCTAGTTAATAAACAAGACATGTATACACAAGGGTTATCAGTAAATGACCTTTATAATCACATTATAATAGGGGGTTTTTGTATTTTGCTGGCATCTCCCCTCCATGAAACATACTTCATAAACACACTAGAGCATATGCTAATCTGGCATAGAATATATACAGTGAGCAAGCATTCAAAGTACCATGTTTAAAAAAGTACTGAATTTAGCTTTTCAAGCCCATCACTTTATGGCAGGAGAACTTTAGAACAGTATCCAAATCTCCAGGTTCTGATCAGGTCATGTGCATTAACTGCTTGCTAACAAGTTCTGATGGTAAGGAACATACTCCAAAAGAGTATTCTGGCTGCTTGTCCATTGCAGGGCTGGTATATGGGAGCATCTCTGTATCCCCTGTGATTCTATAGTTAAATTCATGTATGCTGCCTCTACATTGCAAGCCACTCTGCCAAGCAGATCAGTCCTAAACCTGCAAGTCTACCTCTTCACTGAAAACAATGTAACAAGAACATTTCCCATTGCTGTAAATTTTCATACACTTAGCTAAGAACGAAGGTTTAGAATTTGGTCTTCCTATTTAACAAGAGCACTACAGATCCCAGTTCCCCCTTAGGGAGACCTTACTTTTATGCTCAGCTCTTCCAGCCGCTTTGCACGACGAATTCGCTTTTCTTCTTTTATCTGTTCTTTCTTCTTCTGTAACCAAGCTTTAAAAACTACTTCATTCTGTCTTCTCCTCCCTTCTTCTAGTTCCCTTTTCCTTTCTTCTTCCTTAAGTGGAAGGAAAAGTGAATAAACTTAGTTTTTAAGAGAATGATCTTAATCTGCAAAGACTGTTGCAGGCAATAAATAAGCCATCTGAATTGCATGAGAGACACACTAAAATACGGATGAAACAAGAATACTCAAAGACTGCATCACAGCTGATATGATATTTAGGAAGAAATTGCTTGGAGCACTTCTGTGGTTTGTGATATATTCAGACACTTTCAGTCTAATCCTTTTTGTGATTACTTCCATTTCCATGACACCTCTCGACTCACAGACATTTAAATAGCTTTAGGCAGAAACTCTTAAAATTCAGTCTGCCCAATATCTCTGGTTAGCTTAGAATCACTGTAAATGGATACATTTAAAAAAATAAATGCAGCTCTAAGGCTTGAGGGACCACTAAACACTAAAGGATATTTAGCAACACATGGATTGCAGGCACCACCTTATAAATAAGGGCTTTTTTTGGACATGAAGTTGCAATGTATTTACTTAAGGAGTATTAATAGCTTCAGGCTTTTTTCAAGTGTACAAAATGAACTGATATTTACAAAATTGAGAAAAGTTTCTTTTACTTATTAGTTACATTTTAGCTAATGATAAGTATCTACAAGGAGGAGAAAAAGTTTCAACTAATGCTTCAGAAAGCTGATTATGACATTTTTTACCAGGATTTACTCTCTTTGACACAAAAGCTACAATCCCTACTCATTTCAATACATTGAGAAATCTAATCTTCTTGCAAATGGGTGATGTTCCTCCCACCTACACACAAATTCCAGATACCCTCCAAACTTACCATTTCTAATTTACTGGAATGAAAGAAACTCCACAAAAATGAAACAGATAAATTCTAGTAATTTCAAGAAATGTTTCATGCCTGTGAAATCCATCACAGAAAGGAAGAACTCCATTCCAGAATGCAGAAATAAGGTAACACGTCCTTACCTTTCCATAAGTCAGCCAACAAAGGAAGAAATTTAGCACACACTGTTAGGAAAATAACCTTCCTTCCCCTCACTACCCTACATTTTACTTTAAATACACAGAGCATGGTTTCAAGAGATCTAGTCTTGTATGCACAAAGAAAACACTTCAATTGCTCATCAGATTTCATACCCCTCATTACTAAGCTGAGCCTCAGCAACCTTTTCAAATAAAGCAGGCTAGAGCTCTTTCCACAGATAGAAAGTAACCTCGGAAGCTACTAAGCCAGCTTAATTAGTACATCATGGCACAGAAAAATGGCAGATGCTTCATGCTCCTTTCATAGAGCAACACACATAGCAAGTTACTTTTCTGTAATTGTATCATCATAATGCAAAAAAAAGAAAAAACATCAACAATTTTTATCTCTCTGGTAAAGATTTCTGAAGTCCCCATTACAGCTGTCAGAGGCTGACTCTCTATTAATTTTTTTTTCTGCGTAAGGAGCCAAGAAAGAATTAAAAGGGTTCTTACAGTCACTCTGCTGTGTAAATGCTATACTATGACTGAACACTCTCCCATATGATAATTGCCTAATCCATACTTGTTGAGTACCCAAATGTGCCCCAGCCTTACTGTGGTTAATGTAAACTTCCTGCACTGCAGTATAATATGTGCAAATGTGACACCACATGCTACATTCCATAAACTGTGGGACTGTAACAGAGCCTAGGTAGAGAGAGAGTCAAGAAGCAAAAGCAGTAAGAAAAATATAACAGAAGGAGGCCTATTTATGAAGGATATATTAAATAAATGCTTCATTTCTCCTCTGAGCAAGGCATGATCCTATGCCACTCTGGGAAAGGACTTTTGAGAGATTCTATACAAACCCCAGTGAATTATTGTTATTATTGTGTTGTTATTATTTTTACTACTACAACTACTGTTGCTGCCTCTTTCATCAAGGAAGAATGGAGTAAATACCCTGAGCACATGGTCTTTGTGGAGCAGAGGAATAGGATGGTCACTGTGATTTACTTTTCTTTATAAATTTACCTCTCTCCTCAGGATTTCATTCCTTAGTTCTATCTGCCTCCTTAATTCTTTCTGTCTGGGAGTAAGACTGTAAGTGGAGCTTTTCACAGGTGTGTTTGCAGACTCACTCTTCTCTTTTCCCAGATCTTTTGCACCATTCAAAGCAGAATCTGGATGCTGCTTAGAGTCAGATGGAGTTTCTTTCACTTGAGAGGCAGTGGGCAAAGAACTGGAGAGTTCTGAAGATTTTGGAGATGTCTGTTGAGTTTCAAAATCTGTAAAAGAAACACTTATTGGGGCCAAAATGCCCTGGCTTTCAATATCACATAAACTTAAGAGTTCAAACTTTCCATCTTTTTCCACTAGAATTTTACCATCTGTCTTTTCCTCATCTGAGCCAGCACGTTCTGAAAGTGATGCGCGTTTCTGTCCCTTGTCGTCAGAAACATGCAGCTGAGACAGCCCAGCTGAAACATCATCTTCTCTTGCAAGGCCAGTTTTACCAACTTCAGCACCTTCTGAAGAAGAAGCTTGAAGATCCACCTCATCCTTAAATTTTAATTTCCGTTCTCTGTTTCTATCCACAGGAGCCTGATTTTCCAGCTCTTTGTTGGCTTCTTCAATCTTTTCCAAGACGTAACGCTTTATTTCTTCATCGTCCCCCTCATCCAGTTCCTGCTCATTTGGCAGTCTGGATTCCTGGAGAGGGCTTTCAATCTCAGATTCATGGTCGTCCTGTTCAATATCTGACCCGGATTCCAAATATTTTTCATTAGAGTATATCACTTTCACATTTACATCTGCCTCTGAAAGCTGATCTAGATTTTCTTTGCTTTCCTCATTGTCTTCCTGAAAGCTGTCTGCAGCTTTGAGAATTTGTGCTTCAACATCCTCTTCCTTTCCTTCAGGATTCTAAAAAAATCAAAATAAACTAGTCTCTTCTCTCAACAAACCAACAGTTATCAAAGAAAGATAAAAGAAACAGTGAGAGACAAGAGCAATACAAACTACCTGCATTCTAAACCAGGTTGTCAAATAGTTCATGTCATAACTAACAGCTTTTTTGGCACTAACAAGTCTCTTCATTTTCTTCATGTTCATATTCACACAAAGTTTAACTAGCCAGTAAAGTGATTAGCGATGGCACAAAACCTCAACAGGTGTTACACAAACACTTAAAGGAATCCGGAAGTACTTTTGAAAAAAAGTAACATTTTCAATGAACACTGAATTTTCTGCTTTACAGACATTATAACCAAACTAACCAGTTCGCTGAAATGTTTTTCACTATAATTCCAAATAACCTTCCTTGTCAGAATTCAGTGACTGCACCTACACATTTCAAGCAATACTGAATTTGTGCCTATGATTCCAAATATTACTCAAGTTTCTCTTCTAAATGACACAACTAGCATTTAACGTAACAAATACCTCTTTTTCACCAAGGTTTTGTTTTTCTTCTTCATCAGTTAGGCATTCTGGGTCATTTTCAAAATCATCCTCATATTCTGCATTTCCTGTTGAATCACCCGCATCTGCTTGATCTTCCTTTTGATCAAGATCTCCTTGAGCTTCCTTTTCACTCATTTTGGTGATGTGTTAGAGTAATACTACAAAAAGGAGAGGGAATAAAACGTTTTCAAACTCTAGTGACACACAAATACTGATATCTCTTGTGACACCTACATCAAACTTGTGAGCAGTATTAATACAAGCATGTTAAGACAGTGCCACAGCACCTCAGGACTAAGGATCACTGATGGCTCATAAACATGAATGGTTTTGGCCTTTCCAGCTCTGGCTACAGGGAGAAGGTTTGAGTTAAAGCAAATCAAGGTGATTTAATGTCTCTGACAGAGCTTAAACTAGAACTCATGATCTTTTAACAGTTAGCCTTGTGCTTGAACAAAAAGACCACTATTTTATGTTAGCTAGAAGTGCTACAAACTTCTTGCTTGTATCTTACCTTGTTTAAGTGCAGTGTAACTTTAAACACTCATTAACCTGTTAATCAAGCTGGATATAGTCATGCTCATGACAAAACTGAAGATGAGTCACTACAAGGACTGAATCTTTTAAAAAAATCTTTGTACTGCGTAGCACACAGGTGCCACCAGCTCCTGAAGGACTGCTTAGATGCCAGTGCTTGGTGCCCCAGGCTGACTGCCTGCTGCCCCTCGGCTCAGCTCGCTCAGTAGAAGACATCAAAGAAAGAAGTTTAAAGATGTGGACACACTGATGAGCCTAGAGAGCTGATTCTGTTCTGTTTATAGCTTTAGCCCCTCATCATTCCTTCAATAATTTATTACTTTTTACAAAAGCAGCATGGAAGAAGAAAACATCAATTATTCAAAAGTTCCTGTTCTTTTTGTACCATCTGCTGTAGGCTGGAAGGTGCCACTTCTACGTGTCTCTAGGAGGATTAATCTGCATCATTTTCAATATACTAAAATCATGACTGTTGTGACAGGACAAGGAGTAATGGATACAAATTGAAAGAGGGGAAATTTAGGTTAGATATTCAGATGAAATTCTTTGCTGTTTCAGTGGTAAGGCACTGGAACAGGTTTCCCAGGGAGATTGTGGCTGCCCCATTCCTGAAAGTCTTCAAGACTAGGTTAGATGGTGCTTTGAGCAACCTGGTCTAGTGGAAGGTGTCCCTCCCTGTGGCAGGGAGGTCACAATTTGATGCTCTTCAAGGTCCGTTACAACCCCTTAACATTCTATGATATGATATGGCAAGACAATATGGGGTGTAAGAGAGCTCTGACTCTGGATGGCCCTAGAACAGCAAGACAGCTCTTGCTGTGTGACCATCCTGCCCTTCCAAACAAGAATCACAGAATCAGAGAATCAACAAGGGTCGCACCTGGACTGTCAAATCCGTCTATGCATTTTGTAAAAACCCTTTCATCCAGCAGATGTTGCTTAAATTCTTCCAAGCTTTTGTTTTGAGTTCTTATGAACATGTCTGAGTTCTTGTTATTTATTCTCAGGAGCACCAGCTCTACTTCTTAGAACTCAGTATTTCATGCTGGAAAAGAGTGATGTTCTTTTAAGCCTCAAAACTTAGTCAAGATTTGTTTTAGAGTGGTAATAAAACTGGGCAATTTTGGTGCAAAATTGTTTGTAAAGAAACGTTTAAAATCTCTTCATTTTCTTTGATCCATATGTTGTTCAAGAAAATCTGGCAGTTTTTTCACATCTTTGTAGCTACCACTTGCCACCATAATCACTCATTCACATTAGATTTTTCAGAATTTAAATTTTAAGAGCTTGTTCAGACTGTTGCCTTGGCTTTCCACACTGTATCTACTTCCATCATGTTTTTCCTGCACCACCTCATATGACATGTAACGATTTTTGCTGGGAAATGCCCCTTCCTTAACAAATATCCTTGGTTTGGGTGATGATGTACCTGGGATCTTAATGGAGATTACTTTGCTCTAGTGCATATTCAGCACAAAAGAACTTTTTGTCTGTGATTTCATTATTATGATAAGCAGATACAAAAGCTGCACAGATGAATTGCGCCTTTAAAAAAACATGTTCACATCAGTCTGTGGCAGTCAATACAAACCCATTGAACACACTGTTTAATTAATTTAGGTAAAATGTAATAATGGGGAGCAGCATAAAAATCAACTTCTCCTGTTGTAAGATAAAGTAGCCATGGCTGAAGAGGGAATTTCCAATTTAATTAGTTGCTTCATAGAATCATAGGACATTAAGGGGTTGGAATGGACCTTAACATCGTCTAGTCCCAGCTCTCCCTGCCATGGGCAGGAACACCTGCCTCTAGATCAGGTTGCTCAAAGCCCCATCCAGCCTGGCCTTGAACACTTTCCACGAATGAGGCATCCACTATCTCCCTGGGCAATCTGTTCCAGTGTCTCAACACCCTCACAGTAAAGAATTTCTTCCTTATATCTAACCTAAACTTCCCCTCCTTCAGACTCTACTCTTTTCCCCTTGTCCTGTCACTGCAGTTCAGGAAGGAAGGACTCCAGGAAGGAAGGAAGGAAGGAAGGAAGGACTCCAGGAAGGAAGGAAGGAAGAAAGGAAGGAAGAAAGGAAGGAAGTCCCTCTCCGGCTTCCCTGTGGGCCCCTTCAGATCCTGGGAGGTTGTCATGAGATTTCCACACAAGCTCCCCTTCTCCAGGCTGAACAGCCCCAACCTTCTCAGGCTGTCTCCATAGGGGAGGTGCTCCCGTCCTCTTACCAACCTCGCGGCCTCCTCTGGACTTGCTCCAACAGCTCCATGTCCTTCTTATATTGGGGGCACCAGAAAATCCTGAATCAGCTCCTATTCTATTTTGGATATTATGAAGTAAAATGATTCAGCATTAAGAGGGACCGAAGGTATTCGGAAAATCTCAAATCTTCATTTTCACCTTCTTCTGTTCTACTTGGGGTGTGTCTGGGGGCGGGGGGGTGGGTGCGCTGTGACCATTTGTTCTGCACAGCTTAGTAACACCTCTACGCGGTTACACTCAGGCACAGTCACAACAAAAGGCGGGACAGAGCGACGGATTTCTGTCGCTTTGTCCTTCTGCACTAAAACATACACACATACACAGACCCACGAACCCGAACCGCACGCGGGACGGTGGGGAACGTCCTCACCAGCATTCCTCGCTCCCCTGGGACACGCCGGGCGCCGCTGCTCCCTGCCGGGGACGAGGAGGCGCCGCCGCCGGGCGTTGCTGTTGCCGTGACAGCGGCGGGGCCGGTCAGCGCCACGGCGGCTCCCGAGGGACAAACGCCGCCTCCCGCGGGGCCCTGGCAGCCGCGAGCAGGCCGGGCCGCGCCGCTCCGTTGCCATGGGGACGGGCCTCAGCGCCAGCGCCCCCCTTCCTGCCCCCTTTTCCGTGTGGCACAATCCCCGCTAAGGCCTGGAAAGTGTCGGGAAGCAGGACGCTGAGGGGAGCGGGGGCACACACCCCACCAGGAGAGGGGCAGGAGTGCGGCAGGCGGCTCTCCCTGTCCAGCCGAAAGCCCTTCTTTGATGCTGTTAAATTATGCACTCCTCGCAGCAGCCGCGGTTTGCGTGTTGTATTATTCGTCATGCTCCGGCTGGCAGTGAGCAATCGGATCAGCCCGAGAGCCAGCAGGGTCAGGATTTGGGCTTTTGTTAATCACAGAATTGTTTGGGTTGGAACGGGATCTTGAAGCTCCAATCCCCTTGCCGTGGGCAGGGACACCTTCCACTAGACCAGGCTGCTCAGAGCCCCATCCAACCTGGTTTTGAACACCTTCAGGGGCAGCCACAATTTCTGTTATCTGGACAATCTGTTCCGGTGTCTCACCACTAATGAAGACAGCCCTGAATCTCCAGAGACACACCTCTTTGTGTTAACCACACACTGCTCCTTGAACTTGGAAATGGGGGGGAAAAAAAAAACAAAAAGGCAAAAAAACCCCACCCTGATTTACCTGCAGGTCCAGGGGGCTTGGCAGTGGGAGAAGCATCAGACTCCTCAGTGGAGCTGGAGGGAGGTGGCAGGTTGCAGTCTCCTCTAGGGAGGACCAAACACCCCACAGGTGGTGGATGTCCTGAGGCCAGCAAGTCCCCAAAGAGCTGTGTGACCACCAGACTCGCCACAGAGCACACACAGAGCTCACTGCAAGGGCGAGCAGCTGTCAGCAGCCATTCAGGGTGATGAAGTTCACTCAGCATCACAAGATGCTTCCCAGCACCGCATTTTGGGGGATGACCCTCCTGAGCCCTCCTACCAGCCTGGGCTGCAGTAGCATGGACCCCTCTGGGGGGAAAGAGGGAGAGAGCAAGGGATGGAGTTCTCCTCACCGGCAGCACTGACATGGTGCCCATCACACTGTCCCTCACACGGCCATGGCCCCAAGTTCTGAGTACACTGGCCTGGCAAAGCTAAGGATGACTGTCTTCAAGGCCACGCACCTCAGAGGGCAGCACCTCCCCTGTACTAAAGGGTTAATGCTAGTGAAAGAAAATACAGCCTGAAAACAGCCTGTGTTTTATAACTCTCAGAGTAACTCAAGTAGGGTCACCCTTTCACTCAAAGTCACATGAGACAGAAAAGCTGAACCCCTTCAAGGTAGGGTTCACAAGTTCTCTGAAGACATCTGTCATCATAGACCATATGCCATAGGAGGAGGCTGGACTCCATGACCTCAGGGTTTCTGCTCATCCTACACCATAAAGTGAAACAGAAAACCAGGTTTTGGCATTGGTTCTAGTGAGCTGGAAGGGCTCCCTTACACTTACCAGAGATAATGCTCAGTTACCTGCTTGGCAATGGTTCCTGCTGTACCTGGTGAAACTTCAATCAGTGACCTCACCCAGGGCATGCAGTTATCTCACCCTTGAAGGCAGTATGCCGAATTTCTGATTTTCCACGTTTCATTTTGACAAGTTCATAGCAGACTAAAATACAGAGAACTGGGTAAAATACCAAGGCTTTCTGCTCTGCTTTTATCGTACATCTTAAAAGCCAGTGCTATCCTTTTCATTCACAAGAGATGCTTTATGTGACTAATTACAAATCAGCATGATTAAGACAAGGATTAGACCCTATTGTTGGGATGTCATGTTTGATAATAATAACTTAATGATTTAAGGTCAACTGAAATTCATCTATGCATTCATTAACCCCCATGTCATTAAATGTAGGTTTTCAGATGTTCCCATGTATGAGGAAGCAGCAGAGCATGGTTATGAAAAATGCAACAAAAACAACAGTAAAGCAGTGCAGGGCTCCAAGGACAGACCCCGACATGTTGGCTGCTGTTTTCCATGTCACTAATGCATCAGACACTGTGTTCAGGAACAGATTCGTGTAGAGTGAGTGTGTTTCACAGAGAAAGGCTGTGTAACACCTCCAGAGCAAAGTTAAACAAGCACCTTAACACCTTTTTTATGTAGTGTAGGAAACAGCTGACACTGTCAAAAGCCACTGGGAACAGGGTTCAGAGCATCCAGTCTCCTGCCCCTTCATAGCCAAAGTCCCTCTTTCCCTCCCAGTACTTGGCTACGACCACACCGATGGAGAAGAAAACACAACTGCTTCCACACAGAGCCCTTCCCTTCCCCTGAGAGCGCTGCCAGAGCAGCCAGCTGTGTCACACATGCACACAGCCACAGCAGGGGTTGAGTGTTACCCTGCCTTGCTCTGGCAGGCTCTCACAGCCACTGCTAGCCCAAGGGAACAGCTGTAGGTGCTGCTTCTGAAACAGCAGCCTCTGGCAGCTCTTACTATTCCTTGCTTTTTGGACAGAACAAGCCCAGCACCCAGTCTCTCACTGTAGCAGTGATCCCAGGAACTATACCTCATCCTATCAGCATCATAGCAAGCCCAGTGCAGGACAGAGAATCAGTTGTAACACTCACCTCCAGCAGCCCCCAGCATCAACTGGAACAAAGAAACAGCCACAGCAGCCCAGGCAGACAGCCGCGTGCAGTGTTTATCTCATCTCTGCCAAACCGCACTGCGTGCTCTATCTCCAGCGCAGAAATTCCGCTCCTTCACAGCGGCGGTGTGCCCCTTTCAGCCCTCTCAGCTGTACCCGATGTGTCAGGAGGCAATGGGAGGAGCAAGGATTGCCACAGTTCACGTGGACTCGCTTCACTTGCAGGAGAGTGCAGCCTTTCATCAGCACCAGATGAGAAACACTTGAACCTACCTTAAGGGTAATGCTATACCTGTATGACCTACTACTTATATTCCTGACATATGCAAGCAGAGATTTTAATCCCCCACACTGTCAAGAAACTCATTCCCCCAGAGCTGACTGCTGTATTCACCCAGGGAAGGCAGATGAATGAAATTCAGAACAGACCTGACATGCCAACAGTCCTATCCTTCAGCAATAAAGCTCTGAAGGAAGCATGAGTAAGAAAGCCTCCCCTCCCCCTTTTCTCCCCAGAACACCCCTTTTCTCTTGTTTTTGTTGTTGTGCACAGGGTTTGTTGTGCTACTACCCACACAAACCACTGTGCCCTCCAGCCCAGCCTGTACTATGAGGTAAAAGCCATGCCTTCTAGAAACACAGCACAGAAGAGTCTTCCGAGGCAGGGTGTGCCAGGATAGGGAGCTTAGAGCATTTCTCCTTTAGGGCCTCAATTTTGTAATTGGGTCAATGTAAGCAGAAAGGTCCTCCTGCATGGCAAATTGTCACTTACTGTCACCCCCAGTTAGACTGGAGCATCCTGACCAGGGCTACCCTGCATCGGTGAGTGATGATCTCCCTCACCAGACCAGTCTGCACTGGAATTAGAGAGGTGCTTCTGGACTGCTACGCAGTTAAGAATCCCCAATATAAGACACTTGCACAGAGTTATGCAAACCTACACAAGCCAGCCAGCACCTATCAGCTTCTTGAAGCCTTGCTTCTTTTTGCACGTTTTGTTCTAAATTGTTTTTCTCTTTGTTACAAAGATGCTTAGAACAACCTGCAGCAGCAGTGCTGTGGATTAGCAGGGTATCAAAATAGAAAAAAAAACACTGTCCATGCAGGATATCTCAGAGTATTTTTATTTAACAAAAATAGCTGTTTAATTAGAAACCAACAATGTCCACATGGTTACAGATTTTCATAGGCATCATTGTTAACTCTGCATACAGCTCCAATCAGGCTCTATAGTCACTTCATCACCACAGCAACAGCACAGCTCAGAACCTGTACAACATCCAGGTGTGGTTTCCATACATTGTGAGCCTGAAGATCTACACAGCGTAGCAAGCCTTTCTATTGTAGTTGCCACAGTTTCATTACTTTGGTACAAAAATCACTGATATTGCTGTAAGTAATTAGTTAATTTGTGACTTGCTTTTAAAATAACTGGGCTGTTCCCCATCAAAGATTTGATCTCTGTATGAAAAGTATGATTAAAATTGAGCTGGTCCTTTTGGTCACTTGACAGGAGTGCTGTGCACCCACTCCCCCCTGCCTTGCTCCAACTGCCATCAGACCAAGGAACTCAAAGGACAGACTATCCCTGTCCTGGGACAGCTCATCAGCTACCATTTCATGGTTTCAGATTTTTTTGTTTTTAAAAACAAAAAACCTGAGAGAAAGGAATATATACATGAGTGGCTTCAAGTTTCCATTTCTGGATAAGGCAGTTAAGTTTACATGTGTAAATACCAGTGCAGCTGAGCCCCTCTTTAGGGGGCTGTTTCAGGAGGCAGCCTACAGAAAGAAAAGCTTTGGGGAGTGGGGTCCCCTGAGCAGCCAGCCTGGAAGGGCTCCCTGGATCCCAGGCAGCACATGCCAAACATTAATCACGTACCCTGTGGGGTAAGAGCTGAAGCTCACAGAAGGTGATGGGAAATGTCCCAGCCAGGGGAAAAACACCTTCATAACCCCAGTCTTGTGAAGTCGCCATGGCACTAAAAGCAGGTGATGAACCAAAGCTGCTTCTTCAGCTGAAAGAAGAAAGGACCTCTAAGGAACACACAGAGAGAAGGCACCGAAGGAAAGGCTGTGTTGCACCTTCTCCCTTGCCAGCTCTCCTGTACACTTAAACTCATCACAACCTGCACAGCAACAGGCACACTCCAGAGGCATTTGTTGCTGTGCTGGTCATGCTGCCTGAGTATCCAGGTGCCCAAACCCAGGACAACTCTGTGCAACTCCTCCTCAGTGTTGAAGCAATTTGGAAAAAATAAATTATTCTAAAAAACAGCTATGAGGCAAGTCCCAAATTGCTTAAACTGGACAAAACAAAAGAATTGCTCACTCTAAACATTCATTGTTCTGCTCATGGGGAAAGAAGAGGTAGAACTAGTGGACAGTGAGCCACCAGAAGCATAAAGGCATCTTAAAATAACGGTGGAAAAATGACAGAACGTAAGTCACCATCTTCCAAAGCCTCAGGCAGTCATTCTGCTAACTACCATAATTGAAGATGTCAATTTAATCACCACAGTCACAATTCTCTAAGGACACAAAGAACAGCTTAAAATCCTGTGAGTTACCTTCCTTCTCAATGCTATACTAACATACACCGCCCCTGAAACAGTCCAGCCCGTGGCTTGTGAGGCAATGACTCCTGTAATCACAGGAACCTGCAGCCCTAAGGGACAAAGGCAAAGTTATCCAAGGGTCCCTTGGATTAGCATTTTGCCTATTTCAACTCCCTCTAAGTTTCCCCTCCAGTTCCAGTTCTTCCTGGGCACAGGCGTTTGTGGTACAAGTAGTGCTGCTGATAGCCCATCCACCAGTGCCACAAACTGCCACAGGACACAGTTATGTTTTTGGGGAAGCACCATGATCAGCTAAGTAAACCTCTGGCAGCAGGGATGACAGACAGGAACAGGAGAAACAGTACAAGCTCCTCAAGGAAGCATGTGCGTACGGAGAAACCCAAGTGGACCAGTCCTCAAAATAGAGCATCCAGCATCACAGGGCAGCTTCAGCAAGAGCCACACTGCAGAGCCCAGTCCTCTGGCCACCTCCTGTCCCAGGCCTGGGGCTCTCCACAGAGAGGCCTGTTAGTGTGTCCTCATTTCTGCCCTGTAGCTGACCAGACAATCAGAAAACTGCCTGCAGATGGACAGTGTTAGACTAAAACCTCCCAAGGTTCTCATTCTTTGAGAAAACTTAGTGTTCTTTGCTGCACATCCCATACATGCAACAGAAGAACAAAAGGCATTTTAGAAAGAAGATATTTGTTCTTACTTACGTAAGAGCTAATATATTTGCCTTCTAAAATGTGCTACTAATATAGTATAAATATGGATCATATACCATTAAGGTGATTGCCTTGGGAAGAAAAGGCAGAGATTAAAAACAGACCTATATCTTCATATGTAGTCACCAAGAGTCTTTGCTTGGTGCACTACTGGCTTTCAGGAGATCTGCTTTGCACCCGCTCTTGTCTTCTGTAAGCTCTCACAATACTGCAGATGCCACTGACCAAGAACACCAGTGAGATGGCCGCAAAGTAAGAGGCGTAAATCATGAACTGCAGAGAAGAGGAAAAGAAAATTTTTAAAAGTGGTTAAACCAAGCAGTTACCAGATTTATAGGAATGTTAATAAAATAAATGAGTTCCCTCCTACTTCTAAAATATCAGCAATCAGTGGTTACTTCTCTGTCAAATCCTTGACCCAGAAACAGGTAGCTGAGAAGTTTACAGCTTGGTTTATCTTCCTCCCTTCCCCACCTCCCATCAATAAAGGTAAGAGCATCTATCATACCTGGGTGAAGATGTCCAAGCCAAGCCCGCTGGCATCCACAACAATCACAGTGAGCAGAGTCTGAAGTGCTAAGGCAATGAAAGTATTGACCCCAAACACCAGGGCATACCGCTCCACACTGAGATTTGTAGCAATCTGGAACCTGGAAGGAAAGGGATGACCAGAAACATAAGGGAAAAAGCAGAGGAATGGCAGGAACGTTTCTGGACAGAACAACTGTGCAACCTGAGGAGTTACATTGACTGGTTTCGTATTTTTCACAGCTAAATTACTTTGCACAGATAGTGTCCTTTTCTAAATAGGATCACTAATAGATGGACTAACTTAGAAGCTAGAAGAGACACATAGACATGCAACCCCTTTTTTAAAAAACAAACAAATAAACAACCCAACCCATCTCTTAGGGAGCTCAGTGCTACTGAGGCAGCCCTGCTGTCTGATGTAAAGGGTCTTGTCACGTGGAGAAGATGCAATGCACTCTGACCCCAGAGAGCAGTTGGCAATCTCAAAGCTTCAGTCCGTTGCTGCATGGTCCATGACGTTTTGCATCCTTCTAACAAGAACTCCCTTTGCAGTTGGCAGTTTCAGCATCACCCCTGTTCTTGTGCTTGAGCTGTCTTAGAGTGATTTTGTGGTTCAAAATCAGCTATGCTTTCTTCCCCAAAGTGACAACATTGAAGTAGTTTTCCTACAGGTTAGGGGAAGTTGACACTTCAACCCAGGCAACGCACTGTCTTTTCCTTGTCTGTTAACACTTCACTCCAGCAAGGTTTATGAAAAACATCCCCCAGCAATCAGCACTATCTAATATTTAGAAGCAGTCACTTCAGTGTCGCAAGACTTTTAAGCTTGGGCACACTGCCAGCCAAATATATCTCCATGCCTCAGTTTCCAGCCTGAATCACAACACAAACCCTTGCAACAGACTCCTGTTACACAGGAAATGCACCGCTTTCACACCAGCTGTAACCTTGAGAGCGGTTTACGTTACAGAGATACTCACGTTGCTATTGTGATTAGCATCATGTAGATAATTCTGAAGATGACATAGGATGTATAGCACACCCAGATGTTATGAACAGTGTCCATAACATACACAGCAGCAGCAATAAGAAAGGAGAACAGGGCAAGTGCCACTTCACCCCACATTGCCCAGGATGTTTTTATGTGACCCACAGCAACGACTGCAACAGCTCCTGTGAGGGGAAGGAAAGCATAAATCTTAGTAATTACAGTTGGAGCAATTTGGAGATGGTGCATTGGGAGCTCTACAGCCCCTAACAGCCAAACATGAATGAAGTGCAGGACACAAATGGGAAAACCTCAGCAGTTCTCCTTCCTGATCCCTCCCTCACCTGGAACCCTGCTGTAAACTCCCATTTACTTTTACAGAAACAGGAAAAAAATACATAGATCAATGCTGAGTGCCTCTAAAGTCTCCTCTCTGTCTCCAGAAGCATGACAGCCCCAGGTCTCAGACCACTGCCACTCAGTCCTCTGTGCTTGACTGTGTCAGTGCTGTCAATAATTGGGCAATTTCTGTTGAGAAATGCAAACCCTAGTTCTCAAAAGCACTCACCTAATTATTTAGTGGTGCTTTAGCAGCGGGTAGGAGGGAGAAAGGCACTACTCACTTTAATGCACAGCTGTTAGAGCTCTTTCCCAGGAAGCAGAAAAACCTACATTTACTGTCATCTCCACACTGGGCTGTAAGAGTAAGAGGAGGAGTCCAAATCCACATCTCCTGGGATGCAGCCTAACCACAGGGTATAATCATGCACTATTGGTTGTGCAAGAACAATCCTCTACAACCCAGACAAGTTTGTAACTCTGGCTGGATTTTATGAAGGAGGATGGGGATAAAAGACAAATCATAGGAGGAGAAAGCATGTGGTATTTCGCAATGAGCAGACAAGGTGTGTTTCATGCACTATCATAGCTGCAACTACTGAGAAGCCTAAATACATATTACATTAATAGAAAATTCCCATTCCAAGTAGGCCTTGTTCTGCAGACAAGCCAAATAGCAACCAACAGCATAATGGCTGTACACAGCAAACCAGACAAACAGCATACTGACCAAGGGAAGTCTACAGGACATCTCTGAAAAACAGGATTGTGTTCAGCAATAGACCACTGCACAAAAGTGCTACAGTGCAGTATCTAAGCTCTTTGTAGCCCTCAGCTGGCATGGTGTCTCAGAAAACCTTCAAGCACACCAAGACTCCTTATGTACCACCAGTTTGCACAAGCCTGCAGTCCTGTCAGACCTTACATCAATCTTGCAGACTGGTGAAGAAAGGCACTATGCCAAGGGAAAGGATTTATTTTCCCACACTGAAGTCTTCTCACTGCCTGCTGTGACATGACCTGACTAACATCTTGTTCTTTGAAAGTCTGGCTCCTCCAGCAGCAAAACTCTTGAGATGCAAAAAGAAGCTAAGTCCTAGAGCATTCTTCCTACTGTCTCAGCAATTCTGAAATTTGAGAACAGACATGAGTACCTCATGGCAATTCACTAAATTGTACTCTTCTTATGTGCCAAGGTTGTATCAGCCTGACACCTAATTAAGATATTCAGTTTCTGTCCTTCAATGAGACACATTCAGCTGATCAGTGGTTTCCCAATCCAACCTGATAAAGGATTGCCACACTCCGAAGAAGGTGCAGGGATGCAACCTAACAGTCATCTGTCTCCCTAGAAGGAATACTGTTTCTCTTTTCCCAGGACAGGGAGCTGACAGCTACATGAGTCACCATGCCAACTTAAACCCTTCTGCAGGGCAGGAATGGCAACAGCACCTTATGCAAAGGTTGCCAAACGTTGCTCCTAACCGACCACAGAACGACTAAGAGCAATGAAAAGGCAAATCAGATCTGGGATGCAGCAGGAGAGGTATTTCTAGTACAGGGAGAAGAGTGAACAGCATGTTCTTCTGTAAGTCTGAAGCCTCACTGAATAAAGTTGAGAGCTGTTCTGATTAACCGCCTTCAAAAAAAAATGCAACTCAAACGAGGTTTGGTGCAAAGATGGGCTAATAAGGAAGAGAACAAAGAGCTTAACTTTACCAAAGAACAACTAGAAAAAACCTGGCTTGTCTGGCCCAGAGCAAAGATTTTGTGCTAAAATACAACATTGGCATGACATCAGAGAAAAATAAACAGCTCTTTAATAAATTCAAACTGGAAACCAGAAGTTAGAGCATTTGCACTAGCGCCTAGGAAGTCAGGTCACTGCATGCTCATTCTTAACAGGTGTTAGGACTTCCAGTCCTGTCACACACTTCAAGCTTTTAGTTGTGACTATTAATTCATTAAACTTTGCTTCTTTCAAGCAATCAATTTCTATCAACTGGAAGGATTCTGTCTTTTGAGCAGTTCAGGCTGATTTGCCTGAAAACATCACCCAAAATGATTCAACTATTTATAAAAATGATACTCGAGGAAAAAAAATCAAAATGGGAAACTAAAAACTTCAGTCTTACAAGAGTTTAGGTCCATTGTTCACAGGCCTTTTTAAAAAGGAACTTGTTATCAAAGATGTTCATGATAAGGTTTGAAGAATACCCTTCCCCCCTTTTTTATTATTTTTTAAATTGTGCTGCTGTTAGGCCACATTATGGGTCTTCTTTTCCTTGATACCAATTCTTCTCCTTCTGGGACAAAGGTAGGATGGTAGAGGAAGCCAATCCAAAAGAGAACTAAGAGCCACAGGCTCATGCTAGAGTGGAGAAACAGTGTTTGAGAGCAAGCTATTTAAGGGCAGGTTTAGCACACCAAGGACTGAATAGACAAAGTCATCAAGTTGCCAGCAGTTTCAAACCCAACTAACAATGGGTTGTGGACCAGCTTTTAGAACTATAAACCAGCCACAGCTTCCTAGTGAACTTCAAGAAGGGGCTGAGCACACCCAAGGAAGCATTAATAATTTGTTTGCGTACCTTGGTTTCTTTTGCCCCCAAGTAGGTGATGTCTACAGCAGATGATGGAACAATGACTCCATCAAAGAAAAGGGACATGCTGCAGGAACATCTAGAAAGCCTCTGTAAGGGTATGTTAGCTATTTTAAAAAGGTATTGTCCTAGTTCTGGTAATGAAACAGTATTAAACAACTTCATAAACAAATGCTTGTGTTGACTGACCTACCTGTCCCTTTCAAGCCAACCAACTTCTTTCATCTTAATAGCTTCTGCTCCTAACAGTGCTGAAATGACTAACCATGGCTGACTGCATGCTGTGTGCATACAGGAAACCTTCGTTGGCTCCTGGAGGAAAACCAAATGCACAGGACCCCATGTCTGACTCTGAGTGACTAAAACAAACGTAACCCCACTGACACGGTGACAGCCAAGAACACACAGTCAGCCACATGCCTGGAGCCTTCTGCCAAGTATTTCAGAATGAAGACTGGCTTGGGAGGTTCCTCTGAACACCTACGTACTGGATTACAAGAATCGGGGCTGCTTCAGCGACTAACTCACACTGAGCACCCTACCTGTGCATGTCAGGGAAGACTCACCCCAAATGCCAGGGTTTACCTCTCCTGCATGCCTGGGGGAATGCATGGCACTTCCAAATCATGCCCTAGTGACCTTGAGGGAAACAAGACATTTCTCACAGCAGAGCAGGAGCTAAGCCAGAAGCTTACCCAGGAGCGTCGAGGCTGCCTCCACAGCACCATTGTAGATGTCCGCGCTGTGAGAAGGCAGCACCATCTCCCACAGGCCCTGAGCATAGTTGACGACCTGAAAGTAGCCACAGGTGGACAGTGCCCACCACACAGACCAGCAGAGCATGGTCCTGGAGGAGTAGCACTGCAGGAAGTCCCGCCAGAGATCTTTGAGCACCTTTACGATGTCTACTTTCTGCTTCTGCATAGACTGGAGAAGGAAGGGGAGAGAAAGGTTAAGTCTTTGTTTATGAATACTTCACACTGCTCCACAAAATTGCCCCTTTCAGGTGGTCTGGTCACTGCTGAGTGACAATACCACTCTTGGACACAAACCCCCACAGAGCAATCAATAAAAAGCTTTCCCCTCCCACAGCCTCTGTGCCAAACAGGGCCGTACCCTGACATGCAGAGGAAGGGCTCAGTCCCAAGCATCCCTCCATCTCTGGCTCTCCCCAGCAGAGAGCAGGCACTACCACATGTTATGTGAGCAACTGAAGGGTACCAGAGAAGAAACATCAGAGAACAGAACACAACATCTACGTTGACAAGACGGGATCAGAAGCCAGCCATTTACATCATAAAGGCAAAAAGTATCACTGACACTTCTAAGTCCTGATTCAAATTCATCAAAATTTTGTAGCACAGAGAACTATATCTGTCCCCAAATAAGTTGATTTTCTTTAGAACAGGCATTGGGAGTTTATAAATACTCAAAGAAGCAATCTTACTGCCCCTGTTAAAGCTCACCAAGGCTTCAAGAAGGTGAGAGATGTCACCTGGGGATCTAAAGGGAAACAGAAGCTACTTCCACCAGACACTGCTGTTGGAAATGGCAGCTCCTGCACATACAAGTGCCCCGACAAATGGCATGAGATAAAAAACGAAGCTTTCCACTCCAAATCTTTCTGGAAAGAGCATGAAAGGGTGCAGACCCTTAAAAATTATTGAAAATGGATCAATTCTAGCAACAGGGGATGACACCAATCAAAATTCTTTTTACATACAGAGTGTTACAGTCCTGTTCTTTACCACTTTATGTCAACAGCAGCAGAAAAGAGCATGTCTTTACTTTGTAGACAAAAGTTCCTGGTTACATTTGCTGCATGCACTCATGTACAGACACAGTGTAGACTCTGTAGGGCAAGACCCTTCTAGTCTGAGTAGGAGGAGCAGTTACTTCATGTGAGACTCGAGACTTGGCAGAGCCCCAAGGCCCACCCAGTACCTCAGGCCCTTGTGAACTTGGATTCCCTGCAGGGAAACACACAGCATTGTCACAGGACTGAGCTACTGCACATTGTGCTGTCACATGTCCAGTTTCAGAGTGGTTTCCAGACAGTAGCAGCAACTTTGAGCTCTTGGCATTGCGCCCTTTCCCTGGGGGAATCATGCAGTGTGTGCCTGGGAAAGACTACTCTCCATGAACAATAAAACTCATTTTGTAAGGTTTCTACTAAAACCCCAAAAGACCACAGCCTGAAACCTCTCCCAAACTTCCTTTCTTCCACCCCTTCAAGTGTCACTGATTTCTAAGCATCTTAATTACACACCACACAGTCCCACCAGTGCTTGCCAATGGTGTAACTCGTGCCCTGCATGTGGATACTATTCCTCCAAAACACAACAGAACAACTTGGGAAGAGGTGACCTTGTGGCAATGTGACTTTAGTACATAACTCCCACACAGACAATTTCACACGTAGTTCAAGTTTAGGCACAGGAAAACAAGAGAAGGGAACGGTCACACACAGTGCAAAAACTGATTTGGCTGTTCAGCCCCAAGCGAGTGTCTGGTAAGGCAGAAAGGCCCACCTGCCCTGCCCTGCCCTGGCAGTGCCTCTTCAGTACAATTATTCCTACAGCCATCCATGTTTGTGAAATATGGTCACTGTTACCTCAGTAAGAAGGACAGTCATCACACTCCAGTACTTCTCAGCTTTCAGCACCTGGTGTAAGTGACCTCTGGGGAGTTAGGCAGGTGTACTTGCTCCTTTTCTAAACTTTTCTCCACTACTTCGGTACTACACTCACAGGAGAGGAGTAAGGTAAAAAAAGGGATGGATAAGTTATATGTTTATGGCACAGAATTTGTCTTAACAAATACCCTTCAGCACACAAGCATAATTTGGGTAAAAATATCCTTGGTCACACAAGACCGTGCTGGATGCGGCAGGATTAAGTCCCTGGAATGTTAATACCTTTAATTCCCAGCTGTAGCTGGAGAAGCAGAAAGCAGCCCTGGATGCTGCCTCCCCCAAACCAGCTAACTGTGGCTTACTTGCTAAGAAATACCCACTGCTGACTAATCCAGCAGCTGCACCTACCTTCTGCCTTGTCCTCAGAACCAGCATGGCCTCCTTGTGTCCCAGGAGCAAGGCTGGCCTCTCCCCAGGGCCTCGAATCCCCCTGCCACAAATCTCCACATGTTTGCACTCCCTGGAGGACTGTGGCCAGCAGGGACCTGCCCAGCAGACAACTACAGTGGGCCTCAAAACTGGAGGCTGCTCACCCATGGTGGGACCCAGCACGTCCCTCCACCAAGCAAGGGTCCCTGCACTTGTTTCCATACAAATGGCTTTGCAAGTTATGCAGCCCACAAAAGCCACAAGTCAGGGCTTGGCATTCTCAGGGGCTGCATTAAGCTGATATCATGCAGATGTGCTTCCTGCAATTTATCCACATTCTGCCCTTCTATAACTAATCAATGTCTGCTTCCAAGTGCCCCCAAGAACTTTTTTTCCTTCCTAGAGCAGTTTCCTTCCAGGATCATATGATAAACCCCAGTTGTTACACAGCACATTACAGCACAACTCGCTCAACAGCTGGAGTAACAATGTCAAAATCTAAGTATAAGAAGAATTGCCTCTTTTCTGCAATCCAGAAGCACACACAGAGTTTGGACATATGCTCAATGTTTAGTGTTCCAGAGATGTCCCTTGCTTTGTACCATTGGATGGCAATCTGATGCCCAGAGCATTCAAACTTCACCCTTGTAAGACATGAAAAGCAATTTCAGAAAAACTAAGGAGCAGCCTACCATGCTTAAATAGCAAAAGGATGCCAGTAATACGTCTCCCTGTGCCATAAATAAGGAAGTGGGATAAGTAAAGGGATACTTTTTTGCTGTTAGATTTTACATCTCTACTGCTACCTACACACCTGCATGTGTGACAACCACGTCAGTATGGCATCTTCTACTCACGTACACTCAAGGCACAACTCACCTGTTTCTCTGCTGAATGACCCTCCCCATTTAAGGGAATTTTTGTCTCATCCTCCCAGCCAGGTGCCCTCTGCACATCGGGATGATCTTGGACAGCCACTCCATTTTTACAGTCCATGACCTTCATTTCACAACTAAGCCGCTGACTTGAGAGGTGGTGAAAGAAAAGGCTTTTTTGTGGCATGGGCAGGAACCACGCCGTGCCAAAGGCAATGGATATGCTGGTTAAGGAGATAACATTCAAGCTGAAGAGGGACCATCCCGCCACTGACACGAGGACCTGCCCAGACACTGAGCCCACCGTGTAGCCCACCAGGGTGGCACTTCGGCAGTAGCTGGTGATCTTCTGGTACAGGTTGGTATCAACGACGACGCTGTAGATGTAGGAATAATAGGCAATGTCGGTGGCAGTCCCCATCCCGTAGAAGAACTCAAGGAACTGGATGGCCCGCAGCCCCTGGGCGTACAGCAGCATGAACCAGGTGATGATGAGGCTCAGGCCCTGCAGCAGGACCACAGGCTTGTACCGCAGGTAGTCCGTGGCCAGGAACACGGGGAAGAGCAGCGCCAGGTAGGAGTAAGTCCACACCGGGTAAATCTCGTTGAACACCTGCGGGAGGGAAAAGACGGCGGTGACCGCCAGCACTCACGTACTGCGAACAAAGCACAGACACACAGACACACAGACAGACACACACTCCGCGAGGCGGCTGGGGGAAGGAAGGCACCCGGAGCCGGGGTACCTGGGTCTCGGAGAGGTTCTTGTGCGGCCCCAGCAGGTACCGGGTGAGGAAGGGCTCCGACGGCCGCACGCTGCAGAAGAAGCCGTAGGCGCAGAGCAGCGCCGTGGGCAGCGCCCAGCAGCACGCGCCGCTGCCGGCAGCCCGGGCGGAGCNCGGGGGGCGAGGCCACGCACCGCGCTCGGATTGGGCGAGGCCGTCCCCGTGGGCGGGGCCAGCAGCCGCGTGCACGGGGGGGCGGGGCAGGGCCGGGGTCCCCGCGGGTCGCTCGCCCCCAGAGCTGCTCCTCCCCCGTTCCTCCGGGGCGGGTGCGAGCCTCCCCCGGAAAGCCCCTCCACAGAGATCCCTGCCGGCCGGGCTGGGCTTGTTCGGGCTTTCCTGGCCCCCGCGCGTTCGCCCGCTGACCCCTGCCGCTCTCTTCCTTTCGCGAGATAAGACCTTGAATCACTTCTGTGGTTTAATAAAGCAGCACCTTGTCCAACGAGCAGAAATATTAGACAAGCGGGGAAAATGAAACAATTACATTCGAAGTGATTATCTAAAAGTTTTGTCCAGTACTACTGTTCCTAGAGCTTTGCCAATCCTCTGAACTATTTACTGTTTTTCTTCTCAATCCATTCCGTTTTATCTACTTGATTTGCCTTTCCCTTTGCTCCACTCCCTTGATCTCCACGACATTGCTACCACTCCTAGGGCTTCCTACTTTATACCTACAGTTTGTTCTCCAAACTGGCTGATGCCAGAGAGAATTCACACCAGGGGTCAGGCCTTCCACTTGTGCGATTGCAAATCCTGCCTCCTAGGCGTCTGGATATACAGAGCTGGGTGGGAAAGAACAAGTTCTTCTCAGCCCCAGAACAGATCCCTTGTAGGGCAGGATTTTACTACTGTTAACTATTATATATTTGTTACTATTTTATTAGTGTTATTACCATCATCATACCTTTGTAAACATAGCTACAAAGAGGATTTGGGCCGTAAGATTACTCAGCTGTCCGTAAAACACAGCTAAATATTTTGGTCTTGATCATCTGGCATCAGTGATTTGCTGCTTTCTGGCTGTCTTCTGGGTCTAGCAAAATTTCCTTTCTATTGTTCTCCACGTTGTCTTCTGTAGAAAACCTGTAAAGTTTATTAGGGAAAAAAAAAAAAAAAGGTATTGCCATTTCACTACCCTTTAGCTTGAAGCAAAACTCTACATACAAAGAATCAGTTCCTGCTAATATTGGCATCCATTTCAGCCACAGGCAAGGAACGGCTGATCTTTTCAAATAGCATGGATAGAGTGAACCGAGCCGAAACAAGGACTGATAAACGCGTTGCCGGGGGTTCCCTCTCACTTAGCAGCGCCTCTGTCCGGCTGGCACGTGGCCCAGGAGCAGGTAATAAAGGGATACGGGCTGTTAGCAAGGGGTTCTGCACCCTCTGACCCGCCGGGGCCGAGCAGGGGCGGGAGGAAAGAACAAAGCCTTGGAGTTCTTGGTGTACCCTGCCTAGAGGCAAATGTTCCCACAAATCCCATGCTGCTCACAGGATCTCATGGGCAGCCTTGCTCTTTTCCAAAACAATAATCCGTAGAGTTGTGCCACTGGAGGTCAACTGCTGTTTCTAGCGGATTAGAACAGGTTACATCAGTTCAGCCCCTTTCCTTAAAAGAAATACACAGTCAGGCAACCTAAATTTCTCCTCCAAAAACTGCAACAGAAAAAGAAACTGCAAAATTTTGATTTAAGTACTCCATGTTTTCTCAGGGTTTCACTTTTGTTCTCAAAAGAACTTACCTTGTTTTATTTCCATGGAATATTTTCAGCCTTTGGGAACAAGATAAAATTTTATTCCCTGATTTTTTCTTCTATCTTTTCTTTCTTAGCCCTCCTCCACATTTTCTCCTTCCATCTCCCCACTCTAATAGAAAAAGTAAGGAAAGGTTAAACATGTTTGATAGTAAAAACCTCAACACTTCCAATATTTTTTCTAAGGTGGAAGACATAAGCTGTGAAAAGTAGGGTTTCTCACACTTTCCTTAATCTTACCTATTTCCTTCTTTTCTCAACTTCTGGTCTGCAGTTTACTGTGAAGGAATCAATAAAATATATGTGCATGAAAAGTTCTTCTTAAGTCTTGCCAAGTTGTTTAGAGAAAATCTTCTGTAAATTAAAAACTGCACTCTTGTGAAGCTGTTGTTCAGAATGCTTCCTCAGTATGTGAGAGCACTAAGATGATACAAATATTTCAGAAACTATCCAGAAGGAGAGAATAAAACAGATTTGTCTTTTGCTGAGCATGGAAGGAACAAAGGCACAGAAATATGACAAACAGCAGCAACCACTTTATTTTTTTATCATTTTTGCTATGTAACTAATCTGGGGAAGTAGACTCCATTAACTAGTATCTATGTTGGAATTAAACAGAATTAGCAAGAACAAAACAAACATCCCAATTATTTCTGAAATGTAGGATGATTAGTTTAGATCAAAGCCTGTAGATTATAGCTATCTGTTAGACCAGTAGACTGGATAGAACTTTGAAGGCTTGTATCTTCCACTTCCAGCCCCAAGTTGATCCTTTGATAATCTGGGGGCTTTCAACACAAAACTCATAAATATTATGCAGCCATAAAGGGTCAATTTAAACCCACTGTGCATGGGGGGGAAAACGCAGCATTGTAGTTCACTGGAACACAGCTGATACAGAAACCAGTCTAAAATCCAAGCTTCCAAGACCTGCAGAAGCATAAGGACAAACAGCCATCTCTCCAAAATACAGGAGTCATAAAAATACAAAATACAGGTTACTATCAAAAGCCTCTGGCAGAGAACTTCCCTTCTGCCCCGCACACCACAGCAAGCTCAGCATCGTGTCCAACACAGACAGAAGCAGAGAGCTGCTAGAGATGAGGCATTCATGGCTGAATTTGAGGAATTACTTGCCACAGGATATCAGAATAACTCCTGAACTCCTGAACTATATCTTTCCATTATGGATGTAACAGATTAAAGTATTTTGCAGTCAACTACAAGAGGAAAAAAAAATGGAAAAGCCACTAGTCTGCTACAAACAGTGGAAAAATTTTCATGGGAAGTGCTAAAGGAGAGTACAATAGTGATGTTACATAGAAAAACAAGCACTTAGAAGAAACATACCCTGTACTTTCATTAAATGAAGAAGCAAATAGGTTGGTCTGAATTATTGGTGCTTGGTGTATGTAGGTCACAGTGGGCTTAACACAGTATGGCTCCCATTAGGAATGGTGTTACAGATATGCCCAGGAACCCTGAGAATGATCCCATGGCCTGTTTTGGAGAGTGCTGTACAAGCATTCAAGAAGATGGAGTCCTTACCTGGAGGAGATTGTAATTAAAGCATGATTCAAGCACTAGGTGTAACAAACAAATGGAGATTGGGGCACAGTAATGATAGGAAAGTGTGGGTGGATAAACTGGTTATGATGCAGAGCTAGCACGAATAAACACAGCAAGAAGAGGAATATTTTACACTGATTAAGAGGAGTAACTGACTCATACAAAACAGCAGTTGGTCCACATAGGACAGTGCTTCATCTCATTTCTGTGATGCTTCGTAGTAACACTGATAAACAGCCTTCCCTAGCACAGACGTGGGCATGGGCAGAGGCTTTATCTTCCTCTCCCAGGTATGTGCCACAAAAATCTCCCATCATGAAAGACACCTCATGAGTGAGTGCTTGTGAAGTTGCAAGCCCTCCTTTTGTCCCTTAGTACCATCCTAAAATTCTGATCAACCCACCAGTGTTCATGGCCATTCCACGGGGTGCTGGAGGATGCTCAAAAGATTGGTTATTTGTCTGGAGTCCTGACCACATTCCCATTTGATGCTTTTTCTGCAGAGTTCTCCTGGCACTTCACTCAGACATACTCTTGCCATGCACCCTCACGGACATCTCTAATGTAAGAAGAGCCCCAAAGCCCAGATTCACCTTTGCATCTGTGCTGATGCACAGTTCAGGTTTCTGAGTGGATGCAGAAACAAGATCTGCATTGGCTTTAATCCATGGGTAATATGCAGCTTTATGTCTCCACCATGTTTGCTTAGCCAAAGGTGTGGAGGGAACCATCCAGTTTGTAGACTCCTGGGAACCTTGGTGAAGGTGAGCTGGCCCAGCTTCAGTGCAGGTATCCCTGCAGTGCAGGTGTTACATTCAGAACAACCAGCAGAAACACTGGCAAAAATGGAGGTTACATCTCCTCTAAAAGGCAGAAGTGTCTGTACCCATCCACATGAGGCTGCCTGCATCTTTAGACTGTACAGGGCACTCTGTACAAACCTGTCTGGATACTGGACTACTGCATCAGGCTCTGAAGAAACTACTGTGGTGCTGCTGTTAGTACCTATTTCAGAGCTGCTCAACTGTCTTCACACATATTTCCAGCTCCTTTCCTATCCAGGTGCAGACACAACCAGTTTCAGTGTCTGTGTGAAGGAGCACAGCCACCACCTCTGGAAAGAAAATGGAAACACTTGGTTGCACCTAACAAAGGTGGTTGTGAGTAAAGCACAAGGCACTGCCCCCCATGTGCTGTTGTCACCCGCAGACGGTCAGCTTTGGACACTGAAGCCTCTTGGAAGCTGGAATGAGCATTAGAGGGCAGCAACTCCATTGTGATGCTGTTTGAGGCTAAAAGCAGTTGACTTTGTACCTTTGGATCAAAAGGCCAGTGTGAAGGCATCCATCCAGATTTGTGAAGAAATTATTTGCTGTATTACTCTGAACTTTGGCACCACATTTCTTCCTCAGTCCAAAAGAGTTTATGTTTGCTAACCTTCATGCTGTCACATATATATTTAGTCTCTGAGAAAACTGCAGGAATTCTTGCTCTCCTTCTGTATTTTGCAAATAATCTCAACATACACAGAATTTCATTCCACAATGTATAAAAGGCTGTGCAGGACTGACTGTTTTAACTACAGATTTTCAAAAGCCTTGGTGAATTCAATCTAAGATGGCTGCTTAATAAAACTAAAATACTTTGTGTATGTGGTCCAGCTAGGATAGAGTTAATTTCCTTCACAGCAGCCTGTATAGTGCTGTGCTTTGTTTTTTTGCCTAAACTAGCACTGATAACACACGTTGTTTTAGCTGGTACTGGCAGTGTTTGCTCAACGCCAAGGCCTTTTCTTTTCCCCACCCTGCCCCACTGGTGAGGAGGCTGGGGCTGCACAAGAGGCTGGGAGAGGACACAGCTGAGCAGAGGGATGTAATATCCCAGACTGTGTGACATTGTGCTCAGCAAGAAATGCACAGGAAAAGGAGAAGGACAGAAGGGGAATGCTCAGAGTTATGGTGTTTGTCTTCTTAAGCAACTGTCAGGTGTGTTGAGGCCCTGCTTGCCTGGAAGCAGCTGGACACGTGCCTGTTGATGAGAAGTGTCAAATGAATTCCTTATTTTGCTTTACTTGCATGTGCAGCTTTGATTTGCTTATTGAACTGCCTTTATATCAACCCACAAGTTTCCTTTCCTTTGCTCTTTCAATCCTCTTCCCCAGCCTGCCAGGGGAAAGCCATCGAGTGACTGAGTGAGGACAGTGCCAGCTGGGCCAACCTACTGCAATCCTTTTTGGTGTCCAATGTGGGGCAAGAGGATTTTGAGATAATGCTCCTGATCAGAGTGTGTTAGGTAGAATTTATAGCTGTTATTGGCAGGGGTTCATGATTTTTGCCTTACTGTATATTAGAGTCTGGCACGTTAGTGACTGGTTTGGACTTGTGCTGTTTATTGTAGCACTTAGCTTACTCTGCTGTGCAAGGGAACATTTTGTTATTAGCAATGGCCACATGTCTGACCTGGCACAGGGCCCAGACATCCCTGCTCTACTGGGCAGGCTGGAACACCACTGCAACGGGGTTAATGCCCATGACAGCTGCCCATAGGGTGTTGTGGCTTAGATTTAATGACACAGGGGTGTTTTAGGTGGCACTTCACAGTGTTTGCACAGTGTCAAGGCCTTGGCTTTTTACCTCTCTGCCCTGCCAGTGAGTAGGCTGGGCACGGCCAAGGGACTGGGGAGGAAATGCAAGCAGGACAGCTGACCCCAGCTAACCAAAGTACTGTTCATTAGTAAGTAGGAGCAGAATCTTCAACTTGTAAAATTGATGCAGATGTACTGAGTCATGCTCCTGCAATCAGTTTTGCAGTTACGTAACTTTACATAGAATTATACATGTGTGTGTATATGTATATATAAAGAACTAATTACTTATTTAGAACATTAAAGATTACTGCCTTCTAAAAAAATCATGTCACAGTTATCACATAAAAACCAGTTTCTGCTGAAGTTAGCAAGCATTTATTGACTGGTTTCCAGGGTAAAACCTCATTCCAAAGTTTACATTTCTTTTTTCTTTTTAGTGAATATGGCTTGTGTTGCAATTTCATGGCGGTGTCAAACAAAAATAATTTAAGCACCATTACAAAATACTAAGAAACCGACCTTTAAAGATGAAGGAATTATTCATACTGTTTCACCATTTGAAATTAATTCTAATTGGCACTGAAATTTTTACTTTCCTGTTGCAAAATTTCACTATTACCAGAGCTACTACTATAGAGGAAAATACACAAAATAAAATGTTGATGCCTTTTATGCTACAATATTAGTTTTATTTTCCAGTGAAAAATTACAACAGTTTGTGACATAGTAAAAAAAAGAAAAAAAATTTGTTTAGCTTTTACTTTTTTCACTCCTGTTCTATACCTTCTCTTTAAAATGCATGTTCTGTAAGAGAAGGAAATGAAAAACTACTGAAATAAAACTGCCTAACACTATCCAAGGTTCAAAGGACAAACTACTATAAAAATCCAGCCTGCTGAATGGTAGCTAGCGTGATAAGTGAAGGGGTGCAAATAAACAATTTACAGGATAGAAGCCCAGAACACTACTGAAAGCTTAGCTAAAATTCTGCTGGAATAATGAGTTCATGGACTGTGTACCTATTTTCAGATGTAGTCGTCCTGGGAAAAATCCATGTAAAATCTATGCACAAGAATATTTCTGTAAATGAAAACACTGCTAAGTTGTAAGAGAAGATGCAGATGTTTCTGTTGCCCAATTTCATCTAATCCTCCTCTGCCACCTCCAGGCTGTACTGTCACTGAACAGCTGCAGTTCCCAAGGCTTTCCTCATCAAGGAAGCTCCCTGTCCCAACAGTCTAAAAGTGTATATGGGACTGAGCACCAGGAGTTCTGAATTCTCATTTTGGTTCTCCCATTGCTGCTCCATGACCTTCCAGGTTAAATCACTTCCCTTCTCATTTCTGGGATGGAAAGGGACTGCTGAGCCCCTTTTCCCTTGCCAGGGCACTGAAGATGAATTATGTGAAATCCACAGCATTCAGGTGTGCTGGGTACAAGAACCAAACCAACAATGCCAACACACATTCTCTGAGAAGGGGTTGCACATACCTCAATGCTCAGACATGTCCTGCCTTTGCCACAGTGTAGGTGAACGACAAGTGGAGGAGAGGCCACCCCTACAATCATTTCTCACCAAGGCACTGCTGGAATGCAGCACCACAGCTCCACACCAGCACTGGTTTTCCCTCTCAGCCTTACGTATGGAGAACATCCACCTGCTATAGCTTTCTATTCCTCATCTGTGCTGCAAAAGCATTACAAAATGGAGATAGTCAGGGCTCAGGATCAAGGCCAGAGTCCCCACTCCTAGGGATTTGGGACTTAAAATTAAGTAAAAAGTAAGACAGAGTACTGCTTTTAATGAAGAAGTGATAATACTAATCAGAAGGCACTAGTATTTCTTCCCAGAGAAAAGAAGCTGTTTTCTAAAGTGTGTATTTGTAGGAATAAAACACCTGCCAGAGAAATCTCTCAATCCTGCTGGTAAAACATTATGTTCCTTTGACGAAGCACACGTCCAAACTACTAAGCATGTCTGTTTTAAGGGTTTCTTAACAAACATGTTGTTCTGCATGATGACTGCTGGCAGGTTAAGAGCTCCCAGACTCATCAGTCCTTTTCACAGCCAGACCCCCACCAAAATCACAGCCATAGAGTTCTACCCGAAGGGCAATCCCACGGTACCATGTTTTTGGAACAATGCGGATGAACCTGGATAGGATGGGTGGGTTAAAAAAATTCTTGACGTGCCCACTGCTGTTTGCATTACCCAAGAAAACCTGCAAATACACAAACACAATTAGTTAAAAGGTTGCACTTAAAAAAACCCCCTGCATTTTTCTCTTTACAGCAGTTCCAAGCTGTTGCATTAGTCACATCCAGGGTAGATGGACTGGCTCATTTCTGGTTTTAAACAAGTCTCTTCCTAACGTGCTGGGTTAAAAGTAGTTCAGGCCAGCAATAGCTCAGTCTGAATGGATTAAACAGCCTCTTTTTCCATCCACACCAGAAAATCTGCCATTCTAGTTTCTAATGGACCAAACCCCCAAACTTCCCTTATTTCACTACTGCTAATAGCCCTTGTTGGTTAGGTTGGTGTAAGGTAATAAGGGAAAAAATACAAAGTACTGTGTCTGCTCTGTGGGTACCCGAAGTTCCTCAGCTCTGCTATAGCAATACTGCTTACTAACATTAATTTTACTTAAAAAATCAGGCCAGAAATAAAAAAAAAACTAGAAGAGGCCCTGGGGAATCCATTGTTCACTCAAATTAAATGTCCTTGTGCATTCAAACTAAATGTCCTCCTTTACAAACAGTGTCAGCTCCTTTTATCACAATGTTGGCTACATTCTCTGCAGATACAGCGTTCATTCCTTTTATTATGATTAATTATGATCCCTAACATCAGATGGATACTGTGACATTATCTGTAGTAACCCCAGCTCCCTAGCACTTTACAGTCCAGTGAGAATATCAATTTGGCTGGGCATTCTGCCTTTGAGCCTTGACTGTGTCCAGCACCTAAAACCAAACAACAATTGAATTGCCTGGGCTGACAGTGATACCTTTGGCACTGAGCTTGAACCTTCTGTGTAGGATTTCCACTCGGAGCCTTCGTTGCTGTACAGAAGAACATAGGTTTTCACAAAGTTTTCAGTTGACATGGATGTGACCCCCTGAGTAGCAATGGCAGTGATCTTCTTAACTGTGAGGAGATCAATTTGCAGCCACTGTTGGTTGTTGTTCAACTACAATTGATATAAAAGTCTGTGTATTAGCAAACATGTATATGTCTCTATTTGCTTAAAAATTTGAAAAATCTTGTTTATAGGTACTTAAAACTGTATCAAAATGCATCAAAGCTGTATCAAAGAAGTCCAGAAGAGTAAAGTTGAGGCAATTCACAAACATTCTTAGTGACCTATATAATTAACTTCATCACTGCAGGTAGTGTATTTGGAGTCTCAAGATTTATGCTTTAATTTCCAATACATAATGAAATATAACAGAGATTTACCTCCAGTATTAAAACCTAATACTTAATACTAATATCAAATGCTTATACAAAAGAGCAGCTTCCACCAAATCTCAAGGTGCTTTGTGAAGAAATGCAGCTCCATGTCAAAGACACAGAAGCTTACATGCCTTGCTGAAGGTCACCCACCCCCAGATCCACTAGGCTGCTTTGCCTATAAGCCAACCCAGAATGGGTTTCTTTAACCCCTTTGAGACAAATATTCAAATTTCACTCATCTCCTGAAATTAAACAGGCTATTCCCACAGGGAAGTTCTGCAGACTGTGGCCCAGAGCAGACCATCCATCTCTCAAAGTATTTCACTGCTGTTGCCAGAAGCTCAACAAGTTTTCTGCTGAAGAGTTGAGTGGTGCTCTTCCCAAAGGATGGTTGTGAAGTGACCCTATCAGGCTGAGCACTGGACAGAGCATGCAGGAAGCACCATGACCACACAGGCAGCACCAATTTATTAATCAGCTGTCCCTGGTGCCTCCCCTGTTTTTCTCTTGTTACCTTGGCTCGCCAGGCATTCATCTTTCCATTCTGATTGAGACGAGCAAGTGAAGCACCCCATGTGCTAAACCAGGATGTCTTAGCAGATGAGGCTGTTATCTGGGTATTCTTGATCTCTCCACTTTCCATTCCAAGTGGCAGAGAGCAACCTGTTGAGAGGAGCACTGTGTCATCTCCAGTACACCCAAGTAGCCGCAGCGAAAGCAACAATGTTGGAATGGAGAAGACCCACAGTTTTAGCTTCATTTAAAGTATTAGGTAAAGTACCTAATATTAAAATATTAGGTAAAAAATTTAGGTCAGAGTGGAAGCACCAGCACTTGACCAATTCTTACCATCTACTTCACAGCCCAGAAGCTCCATGCGAAGAGTAGGCCTGTTGTAGACCTCAATGGGGTAGAGCCTGATGTACCTAGCAATAATGGGGGGATCAATGATGTTCTCTTTTATCTCATAGGCATTGGAATTACCTTCAAAAATCTGTTCAAAAGAGAAAAAAAAAGAAAAAAAAGCCACACATACTTAATTTAATGCAAACACAAGTTTGGATGCTGAAAGCCTGCTCTGTTACAAATGTAGTCTTTTTAATGCCCTTAGCCCCATCCACAGTGATAGCACACCCTGTGCTGCAGGGCCACTTGAAATATCTCATGGTCCCATCTTAACATATTTGGAAGTGTCTGAAGGCTTCAGTTTATATAAGCAACCTTTTTCTTATGTAAGTCTGTAAGAATACATGAGCAAAGAGGTAAAAGACTGTTGGAACCCTGGTTCCTGAGAATTTTAGGGTTTCTGTGCTGAAGGGCACTGACCCTCAGAAAAGCACTGCATTTGACCTGTAACATAGGTAAGAATTAATAAACATCTGAGTCCAAACAAGACAAAAGACAACAGGCTTTCAATCTGGGAGTTGTACCACAGAAACCTCAGTGTAAATTGAAGGGAGCTGCAATAGGTAGGGCTGGAGCAGCTGGGCATAAGATGAACCTCTTTCAGTGTACAACCACACTCACCACACAGGCCTTCTGCAGGCAAATCACACAGTTCAACTTTCAACTGCTGGGACAGATCAAAGGAAGGGATGAGAAGCAGAATCTAATCCCCAAGGAGGTAAGGGCCTGATTTTTATTTCAGCTTCGTGTTTCCTTCAAAAAAGCTGCCATGGGCTTAGGAAATAATAGTAGGGAGAGATGCCTGTGAGAAAGCCAGACTCCAGACAGTCAAGGTCACAAGGCCAATCCAAACCCCAGTCCAGGTAGTGCCTCACCTTACAATTTGTCTTCTTGTCTGAATTTCATTAGTTTGGTAAATGCTCTTTGGGGCCTCAAGCTGTACCTATTAAGGCTCCAAAGGCCATAATTTTTTCCACTCTTTCTTAACATTAAAGAAGACTCACTGTATCACTCAGTGATGCTGCCTAGGTTGTTGCAACCCCCATGGCACAGACAGACCTTTCCTGTTGGCGAGCTGTCTCCTTTGAAGGTGTTCCACGTCCGTTTGTCTTTGCTGTAAACAAGAAAATACTTCTGGATGTACAGGGACTTGAAAAACTGCTTGGCTCCCTGTGTTTGTATCCCAGTGAGCAAAACTTGTCTTTGAAAGTCCACCTAGGAACAGCAAAGAGTGTTTATAAAGTTAATAATGCACAGTGAAACCCATATAATTCTTTGGCATTTACACAGTAGCTTTGAGCCCTGCATTTTAGCATGCACAACACTAACATTCTCTAAAGGAATAATAGATACCAGAGTCCAAATTAATGCTCTCTCATTTCATTTGCGTATTTGCATGTGCATTTAATTTCAGAGGCCATTTTACAGGGTTCAGCACTGCACCACAAAGGCACCTCAAAAGTATCTGTGTGTCTGTGGTAGGCACAACTCCCCCTGCCCCATTTTACAGATAGGTCAAAGCAGCACAGAGAAATAAAAGGCTCACATCTTTAGAAGCCACCTCTAATTTTGGATACTTAGGCTGCAGAAAGGCATATGACATTCTAAAGTGCTGAAAAACCACCATTCCTGCTGATGTCATGTCTAAGCACATAAAAACAAATCTGGAAGGTGAGCCTATCAGCAGTGAAACTCATTCTTTGGGATATGCCCTCCACACCTCTGCATGCTTCACTGCAGTAACCTCAGCTTCTCACTACCACAGCCCCCTGGTAAATTCTTTCTCTTCCCAATGTTATTTCCAGTTCCACATCAGATTTCCCAGCCTTCTCCCCCTACTTCACTTCCACTAACTTGCTAGTATGTCAAATGTTAGCAAGCCAAACACAACAGCCACCTGCTGAACTTGAGTGTTTCTTGTCTTCCAACCAATTTTAATGACATTTATAAGAAATCAACTATTCTCCCCAAATTTGGGTGCAAACTGGCTATGTAATGCAAAAGTCACTGGAATGGAAGAAAAACACAGAAGTGAGGTGACTGAATGATAGAGTGCTTGAAGTCATAATTATAAGCTTAATTTCCCTGTGAAGACAACTGAGCTCAGTCAAGTGGGACAGCAGCATACAAACCAAGCAAAAAACTATCTGAAGCAAGGCTTGACAATATTACACTTTAAATGATCACTCAACAAACACATACATACAAATACGTACTGTTAGGTAGACAAAGGAAAAATAAAGTACTAGAAAGAATGACTCCATTTACCTACAAAATGGTTACAATCTAAATTTTGAGTGTAACTGTCCAGCTAATGAGCCTCAACAGCAGCAGAGACTAGGTTACCCCAGGGAAGAAGAACAGTTCACAGCATCACCAATCTTGCCACATCTTTTCAGTCTTCCCCAGCAGTCTTCTCAGTGACAAGAGCAGCTTGACCTTCTAAAATAAGCTGTAGGAAAATCATAACTCGATGTTGCACCTTACCTGAATCCAAGGGAGTTCTTCCTCCACTGTAGTACTCCAAGCATTGTATGTTCCATAATTGTTTAATCGGGCTAACTTAGGCTCCCAATAGTCTAGACAGAAAATATGAATAAAGCAAGAATTTTAAGAGGCATTGAAAAAACCATAAACTGAAGCTGTTACTAGCTTTGAGTGTGCCATTTCCCACCGCCCACCCAAAGGATAAAAAAAAAAAAAAAAAAAAAAAAAAAGCAAAAAAGAAAAAAATAAAACCAAGAGACTCTAAAACTGTAATCTAGGATAATTTGGACATGGCCAGCACCTGAAAGTCATCTGTACCCTGCAAAGCTTTAGTTGGCAAAATGACAAAAATAATAGTCTTTTATGTAATACACTGTCTGCTAATTTGGAACCAGAGTCTAGAGTTTGCTAAACAAATTTTGGCCCCCAGCAGGATCAGACACAAAATGTTCTCTACATTCATGGAAGAGAGCTCCTCTCTGCATAACAAGGTTTCCAAGTTAAAAACTGGTATAGAATATGTATTACAAAACAGCTTTCAAGCCTTCATAACACTCTGTGAGGAAAGAAAGAAAATAAAATCCACAAAAAATTAAGTTTTGCAAAGTAAGTAATTTATTTTTTATTTCAAGGGAAAGGATGGGCATTCCCGCATGTGTGTGTAACCTGTACAGCTTGATTTGACACTGTCCATGTAAAATTCTAAGAAAATTCTCTATGTAATGATTCCACTTTTGTACCACAGATGAACTTGAAAAATCAAAGACTCTGTAATTGCTCTGGATGCCAGGGGTCCCAAGCCTTTCAAAACAGATATATTTTGTCCTTTCACATCTCATACCACATGCAAATCTCAAAAGCTTTTTGAACTCTTGGTGTTATTTTCAAGCCGGGAATCCAAGGGACAAAAAGAATGCTGGATTTGTTCCTGATCATCCAGCAGTCCAAAGCACTCCCTGACTCTCAAGCTTGTGACACTGATAGCAGACCTGTGACACTTAAAATACAGTGATGATGGCTACCTAACAGAACTCCCAGTCTCTGCTTGCAGCACTGGAGAGACCTTTAGCCTGACAGCTGATTCACTGCTGAACTGACCTTGAAAGACGTAGGAGATGCCAAAAGAAGATGGAACTGCAACACTTTGCTGGGGGTGTTCAGGAGCATGCACGGACCTTTTCAAGGATAAACTCACCTATGTGATGTGAAGCATCAATCTGTGAATCGAGTATAACTCCACTTGCCAGGCCCATTGGAATCCTGCACTCTGAAGGGAGCACAGTAAGTTTGTTAAAGAAAATGAGGGCTATTCCAATATATATGCTGGTGAAATCTAAGACAACATCACTCAGAACAATCCCTAGTAATTCTATAACCCCACTCTCTTCCCAGAGAAGTCTAAATTAATCTCTGCAATTTCCCTCAACAGATTAATCCACTGGTCACTGTAGGGAAAACTCAAATTCAAAGCTAGCATGCTAAAGGAATAAAGGTAGTGTGCTAAATAATTCAAAGCTAGCATTGCTGGAAGCTAAAAATTTTTTCTTCTACAACAAATTTACAGTAATCACTCTACCATGTCCTTGAATGCGGATAATTTTCTATGTTTTTTTTTGAGAACAATCTCCCAAATTTATTTTCAGTGATCCTGAAAGGGTAGAGAAGACTTCATAGTTTGACTTTCCCAGCCAAAAAACACTGTAGTTCATACCTTTCTCTATAACCAAATAGGATGTCTGCATTCCTGCTTGCTGGTACTCCCCCACTTCAGTATCTAAAAGCCACCAGCCAGGTCTCTGTGGTTTCATTTCAATTGTTCTAAATGAGCCTTGAAAAAAGGAAATGAAATGTATCAGAAACATTGGCATTACAAGGCTGATGTCAGTGAGGCTGAATTTTAAACCAAAGACTTTCCTAAATCCTAATCCAGAAAATTTAAATACACATTGCAGCAAGATGAGTAACTTCCATCATCTCTGATTTTTTTTCTTAGCAAGCTACTTCTAGCTGGAGACTGAGATTGGAATCAAGTAGTCAGATCAAAACCCAACCTTTGCTGATGGTACAAAGTACAAAACCTGGACTGCCTGTATGTAACAACAGATATCTGCACGTTAACTGCAGTGCTGAACAGTGTAGTGAACAGTGTTTATTCCATAATGCAGAGATGTTAATTCTGTAGTGCTGGTTATGATTCTTACTCCTGCTGTGCCAGTGTGTTATTCCAGTAATGAAAAGGATGAATGTAAAGAAGCCAAAAGTAGAAGTGGGAAAATTAGAAGTATGGGACCTCCTCTCACTTTCTGCATGCCCCAGGAGTGCCAAGGATCGAGCAGGAAGCAGATATGGTTTCAGTTGCTTGCTGCACTTTTTAGAAGGCACAGGACATGTTCTCATTACTTTTCTTATATTCCTAGTTACTGCAGACTATTCTTCAGGTAATTCCAGCTAATTCTGGTTCCCATTTAAACAAAAATATGTAGATTTCACAGTGAAAAGCACTACCTTAAAAATAATGAAATAAAATAGTGAATAAACTACCCCTAATGTTCATTAAAACTCCTAATATTCCAAGCCAGTCCCATTATTTTGATCTCATTGTCATCTTTTTTTTTTCTCTTGAACTCTTATAGCTGGCTATACAGGCTTTGTAAGTGCTGTTATTGCACACTGGCACTGCTGACAGTGATGGGGCAAAGGACTTCATCTAATGGACTGTAGGACTGTAGTCTAATGAATACTTATAGCCTATTTCTCCCTGGAGAGAGAATAAGAATTATCCTAGGGCTCACAGTTGTTCCTTCTGTTCTGTATCACTTACTCAGACATTAAAACCCCCCAACTCTCACCACATGGAGACCTTTAAATTGGTATGATGATGACAGACTGCAGAGGTCACCCTTTAGAACTTACTCTGCCCTGATGCTTACCTGGGAGGAGAGTGTATGTACCAAGCTGATGCTCTGGCTGTCCCTGTTCTATGAAAGTCTGTCCATGAAAATGAACAACATGAATGTCTTTTGGCCCACCCATATTCAGCAAGTGCCATCGGACTGTTTCACCTTCATACATCCTCAAGCCTTGCAAATTGTAGGTAATCCCATTAATGGCTGAAAAAAAAGGATTGTTAGTCAGGAAAATTGCTCACAAAACTGGTCTCAAAGTGCTAGAAAGTAATTATTGAAATTAGCAAAATATTTAATGAAGTAATGCGCTCAGGAAAAGCATCATTTTTTCCAATTTAAAGTGCAACACTTTATGGTCTGTGTACATCAGTTCAGAAAATCCAGGGACCTCACCAGAAGATTTAAGCATAGCTTGGTAGCAACAGCCAGGAGATATAAATGTAAGATGGGAATATCAGGCCCAAAAGAAAGGACAGCTATCCAAAACTCTTTCTGCAGCTCCCATTTCCACAGAGACCCAGTCACAACTGACATACCTCTACATCCACAGAGAGGTATATGAAGGGCTGTTCTACAGCTGCTTCAAATTCCTCAACAGAACTACCTGATTTGTGAAATTATTAAAATATTTTTAAATTTCTTGCAAGAAGCTGTCAGGGTACTAGCTTCTTACTGTAAAGAAGACTTTTTTAGTTTCTTTTTTTCTTTTACTATGGGGGGGAAATATGTATGTGAATGCAAGAGAGACATTTTCTGTTGAAGTTTTCAGTCTAATATGTCCTTTCTTCATTTTAATAGCAAATTTCCCATCATTGCTAATTTTTACATGTAAGCCTGTGACTACTATGGGTACAATGGATAACAACAAAAAAAATTCACATAACTAATGTGTGGGATTTATGCATGTTGAAAAGGACTGTGAGCTACTTCCCCTGACATCTTCCCCTCTATCCCAATAAACTGCATATTTGGCAAAATAAACTAAGTACCATAGAACTTGTGGCATTGCTGCATTTCTTGTGTCTTCTCATTACAAGGCCTTCCAGAATGTTTGTCAAAGTACCAGCTTTTCTCTTCATCAAAGACCATAAAAAGTAAGAAAAAGTCTCGGGTGTATGCCCTGCTGCTGTTTGATTTGCTGAAGGCTCCTTTTTCACAGATCAGTATTGGCCCAATCAAACCAGACTGAATGTCTTTCTCCTAGAAGGTAATAAACTCATATTAGAGGTAAAAGTGGATTTCACAAAAGATGTAAAAAAACCCCCATAGCATTCTGCAGGAATGCATCAGCACCTAAAAATCTAAAGCAGGTCCCAGAATTACTGCTCCCTTCTATCTTTACTCTCCCCTGCTCAGTCTACCAGAGTTGCCCAGTTCAAATTCTTCCATACCTTACATACTGCTGTAACTGAGTACAAGAGATTAAATGTCAGGTGGGAACATGGAGCCCATAGAAAGGACAGCTATCAAAAAACGTGTTCTGCAGCTCGTACTTCTACAGCCGTGCATCATTTGGAGATATTCAAAACCCAGCTGAACAAGCTACTGGACAAAATCCTCCAGCCAACCCTGCTTGAGTTGCAGTGGTGGACTGGATGATCTCTGGTGATGCCTGCCAACACAAGTGTTTCTATGATTCTGTGATCACCCCCAGCAACACCACCACTTCTGTTGTCATTCCCTTACCAGGTTTAAATCAGAGTAGTAGATCCAGGACCGACAAGCTGCTCCTGACTGCACAGGGCCCGATCGCCTGTTTGCATACCATACATATATGTAGCTGTTATTTGGCTGAACTTCATCTTCCTTAAACCAAGCAGTAGATTCATCATCGTAAACGCTTCCCTCAGAGGACTTGTCATAGAGGACTCCATGGGCATGGAGGGAATATGGTCTGGATGCCAGATTCTTAAAATGAACCTAAAAAACTCAAGAATAGATTCTGCTCAGCAAACTCAGATCTAAACCAAAGTCCCCACACACTACATTCCCATGACCTCAAACCAGGGTCAAGATTTGTATAAAGATTACAGGCTACGTTGTACATGGAAAAGCCAGCAGAGAGAGCTTTTGACATCTTCATGCAGTGTCCACCTTCGATGCAGGTAGTTAATGAAAAATCAGAAAGCACGAGTCTGGCTCCCTGTCTCCCACCAAGTCAAGGCTCCCAGGACATTTACTGCTGCCCCTCACACCTGGAGCTGCTTAGTTACTGCCAGCAGGGAAATGGGGAGTTTCTACCTCTTATGCTGTGCTGCAGTCATTACAATATAGTAACTCTAGACCTTTGTAGGTATCATTCTTGCTGAAATCAGTGCTTCCCACTTGTCCCAGAGAAACCCCAGGATAGTGGGATTACATATTTACCTCTCCTTAGAGAATAACTCTCCCAAGCTACAAAATATTTTTCTTCTCTTACTCATGATTTAAACATAGCTTGGTGTGTTCCTGTTGCACACCATTCCTACTGAAATAAGCAGAAAGCACTGAGATCTAGTCTCCCTATCTAAGTCCATCCCTGTGTGTTGGAAGACTGGATGAAGCACGATGTGAGAAGGGAAATTCTACAGCAGTGTGCTTCCTAATGCAAATATACCACAGTATCACCAGGGATATGGTTCCTCTTCATCCTTGTTGATCGTTCTAATAAAATCACACACAATTACATAGCAAAACCTTTTAGAGGAAATATTTTCCCAAAAAGTAAAGTATCATTAGTCACATCATTAGTACACATATGTACCAATTTTTGAGTTTAGAAAACTCATTTTTCATTAACATTAAATGTAAACCTTATTTTACGGTAGACCAATGAGCCAGTATTTAATGTTGGGAAACATAAGAAAGAAAAACAGAAATTAATTTGCTGTGGACAGGAGAGAAAAAATATGCGTTTCCAAGAAACACATCACAGTGCTTACATGTCCACAGTGCAATTTCTAGCTTTGAAAACTGTTTCCCCTTCATCATCTTTTAAAAATTTGTGGTATTTTTAGATCCATTCTGTCACACTCCAAGATCACTGTAAGGATCTTATCCGGCACACACAATCAATACATTGACCTACTAGGATAACATCGTCCACTTCAGCCCGAATAACTGGTCCCAGGATGCCAAGATGTTCTGTATATTCATCTTCATCCTGAAGAGTCGAAAAGGTACTGTCTGTATAGCTCTGGAAAATCACCTTACGTCTGCTGCCATCTTTACAGGTTTTGTCATTCCTCATTGCACTGAAAGGAAAACCTCGATTAAAATCCCACACAGTGAATCAGAAGTAATTACTTTGATGAAACCTGAGAACTCATACAGCAGAAACATTTTAGAATTCTGTGAATATAAAGAATAAACACTCAAATGGGTTCAAATTGTGTCAGGGAAGGTTTAGATTGGATATTAGGAAAAAATTCTTTAGCAAAAGGGCTTCCCAGGGAAGTGGTTGAGTCTAGGTCCCCGGAAGTGTTTAGAAGATACGTGGATGTGGTTCTGAGGGACAGGGTTTAGTGGTGACCCTGGCGGTGCTGGGTTAAAGGTTGGACTCAATGGTCTGAAAGGTGTTTTCCAACCTTCTGTGAATCCACGAAATGAGTGTCAGATGATTCTGAAAATCATGGCTTGCAATGTTTAAGCAATTCAAGTTCTACAGTTGGATAAGAGATCCCTCAACCATTTGGTCAACTATCACTGAAAAACTCCAACAAGTCTCTCAAAACCCATCTGAGCTCTATTTTCCCTTTTTTCTTAGCCTTAATAATCTGAATTGGAGCTTGGCTGAGTATAGTGAGCCTATCACCTACACCCTACAGTCTCACAGATCTTTACATCTGATAATATCTGCATTTTACATCACAGAACTGGTGTGGTAAAATAAGCTTTTAGACATTCAAACTGTTATTCAGATCTTGAATAGAAGCACTGAAATGCTATTACAATTACCTACAAATCTTGCTTTATTATCAATTCTGCAAAAAACCAGAAATTTAACATAAGTTACACAGGAGAAAGGCTGGGTGTTAGCTCTTCAACACACTGAGAGACATGATATGCCATGGGCTCTGTTAAATTCACTAGAACTATGCAGCTCACACCAGCTGAGGATGAACGTTTCTGGAGGGACCTATACAGAGGTCTAAGCATAAAAGATTCTTGATTTTCAAGTGGCCAGAGACACTGTCTTGTTTCTGCTATTTTTATGGACTGAGATGAGGCAGAAGTAAATCTGGAGAATACTGAAAAAGTTTTATTTTTATTTCCATCAAATGAAATGGAAATTCAGTTTGAGAAATAATCTGTGTCTGGAGATTTATTTTGCATAATGAAAATTTTTTGCTCCTGTTTTGGCTGCTTTTGATAAAAATCCAAACTTGTGCAAGTTTTGGTTCAGCTTTCTGATGAAAAGTGACAAGGAATTCTATGCCTTGTTAGGTGAGCACTGATCCTAATCTGTATCAATTAAGAGGATGAATTTTTAGTCCAGTGTTTCTCTCAGTATATTCTCACATACCCTTTGCTGTGGCACACTGACCAGTCTTCCCTGTCTTCCCTGTCAAAATGTAAGAAAATCCCTCAACATTAGGATTTGTGATCCAGTCGCCTTCTGATTTCTCTAAACAGCAGGAGCAACAATAATACTTCATGCAGCTTTGTTTTTACTCTTAATATAAGGCAGTCACCAGTGTGGTTAAAACAGTTTGCAGCTTTCATATACTTTTCAATACTGCAGCCTTGGGAAGTTGGAAAGTGCTGTTATCCCATTTTCCAACAGAGAACTGAGACACCATTTCCTGCTAGTGCTAGAAACTGATTTCATCTGCCTATAAGCACATCCCATTCTAGGTTCCATCAGTTAGTCCATTAAATTCCTGGAAAGACTTTGCACAAGGAGGTCTCTGTACCTTGTGTACAGGTACCAAGAATTGAAGCACAAAGTAAAACAGGTCATTAAAGTGTAAAAAAACAAGCTGCAAGATTCCCTATTGACCTCTTACAGTTAGTTTTCTACATGATGTGTTAAAGACTGTTTCTAGTGAGTCTACAAAAGGGGGGTTAAGGGAAAAAAAAAAAGTTCTTAGCTGTGTTGTCCTTGATTATAGTAATCTCCCTCTGAGGGAGATTACAAAAGGGGGGTTAAGGAAAAAAAAAAGTTCTTAGCTGTGTTGTCCTTGATTATAGTAATCTCCCTCTGACATTTCTAAGGGGTGTGAGTCTGCCGTGGAAAATTCTTATGGCTCTGCCACTGAAATGTCAGAAATCAGATGACATATTACAGATGCTTTTAAGTTTATCAGCATGTGAAACAACATTCTGCAAGGAGGTCTCAGGATGGTGTGCCAAATGAAAGCAAACAATTTAGGCAAACCTTTTCTTATATCCTGCATAGTTCCAGCAGACCTCTTTGGCTGCGATGTAATATCTCCTCTCATTGCCTCTGCTGCGCAGGTAGTGCTCAGCGATGTCATCAGGGTTCCGCTGCCTGCTGATGTTCACTTTGGGGTCTGTCGTGTAGGGGTCATCAAAATTCACGTAATGGTACTCGTATTCCCCACCCGAGCTTTCGTCGCTGTAGGATTCTCCTATCACATATTCATAGTCTCCGTCTGCTCGGGGAAGCCCAATTGTGATATATGGCCTGAACTGCCGCGGGGTGAGGGTGTCATTCAGCAGCTCTCCGTGCCTGGCTCTGCTCAGATCCACCCTCTGGCTGACCTCACTGGCTGCCTTGGTGGCGTCTGTGCAACACGGCACTGCTGTGTGGTTGGTCCCACCCGGAAGGAACGCATGGCCAAACCCTGCCGTGGAATTGCTGGGCTTTTTGGGGTTTCTGCTCCTTGGGCTCAGCAAGTAGGTAATTTTTGCATCTTCCTTCTTTCTTCTTCGGATCTTGATGAAGGTTCCAGATAAAGTCAAGGTATCGTTGTTTCCCTCCTTTCCTTTCTGAGTTGGGTGCATGTGGCTCCCTTTCTGGTTTTCCCCCATTAGATCTGAGAACCCTTGATACTTCTTCATATCCTCCTTATTTATGGATGCTGTACCGTTTCTGCCGTGATGATTTAACTTACCAGCAGATTTATCTAAGCTTGCCTCTAATCCCAGATTCATCTTTGCAGATACCAAATTCCATTCCTCACTAGTCATTTTAGATGAGTATTTCCCAGCCCCGGGCAATGATGCGTCTATTAAGTTCTTCACTACAGCAGGGCTGGAATTAGGGCTTGTATTGTCTAACATATATTCTGAAAAACCATTATCTTTGGATATCCTGGGTTCAGAAAGGCTGGATGCATTAGACCCATCTCCTACTACGAGGTCCAAATCCAGTGTCAAGTTAACTGTGGGCACGGCATTTTCCATCTTCTTTCCCTCCTCTTCCAGATTATCATCATATTCATTTGGCAGTTGGACAGTTCCCACCATGGCTTCATTGGATGTGTTCTCTGTATGATGCACAGAATGAGGTGCATCAGTCTTGTCAGAAAATGTGACGTTTTTATTTCGGACATGATTTAAAAGTGCATTCATCTTTTGGACAGAGTAAAACTTAATGGCCAGTGAGCTTCGCCTTTTCCTTTTCTTGTTAGTGGTATAATTTCCTCTTCCTGTGCTTTGGTCTTGATGTTTTTCTGGAGGAGGTTTACCGTCCTTTCCACCAGCTGGAAGCTCTTCTGCAACATTCACTGGGCCTTCCCCATTGCTCAGCAAGTGTTCACCTGCAGACATGTTACTGTGAGCTATTTCAGAGTTGCTTTGGCTTCTATTCTCAAATACCAAGTCAGCTTCTCCATCACTTGTGGTAGCTAAAAATAAATCCTCTTCTGCTGTGATTGATGTGTGATTTGACTGGAATGTTTCAGCCTTGACTGAGGGAAGAGGAGTGATAGGAGTTTCTAAGAACATAGAGTTGTTTGTTGTTCCAGTACTATTTATAGCTGTCAGATCTGAGCTAGCTGTCACCTCAGAACTCGTGGCATCAGGGTCTTCATACTGCTCCCAGGCCAGCGCTGTAAGATTTTGTTTTTCTTCATCACCTGCTGAATTTCTTGAGCTTCTGATTGAGTAAAAAGAAGCCAGGTAATCCTGATAATCTGATTCCTCCTTGTTTTCCTCACTTTCTTGCACGTCTTCCTCAGCTGAGGTGGTAACAGCCTTTCTTTCAGTCTTGGTGGGACTTAAAGCCACAACACCAAGTGTTTCATCTTCCTCATAGTCACATTTAGCATCCCTGAATCTCAGTCTCATGCCATAACTCATTTCTGGGGTGCCCCAGGATGACAAGAGCCAAGTACCTGCAATTGCAATAAAAGTGTTATGAGAGTGGACATTGTCTGTCATGTAAGTGGCTGAGGCAAGTAGTTGGGGTTGCTTCTACAGCACTTGCTATAGCAGACTGCTAATCTTTATCTGGGATATTCATGAGCTCTCACTGCAATGAAAAATAATTATTAAATGTAGACAAGTAAGAGCACAAATAAATACACCTAGGAGATGGAACTCTTTTCCATACATTAAGCTGTAACTAGAACCTGGATCCAAAAATAACCCATAAAAGAGATGGATATGAAAAAGAAAGAAACAAATTAAAGTATCCTATGTTTAGACCTCGATCTATGAGTGAGACCTCTCAAGATAAAGTTTCAATTTTATCCTGTCCTTACTGGTGCAGACACTGCTACATAGAACATTCTGAGCAGAGCAAATGCATTCTGAGGCAATGCTGGCAAACATCTGACAAACAAAGTATTTTCAAAGCTTTTGAATGAATAATGGATGATCTTTAATAAGTATAATAAGAATAAAGCAATTTGAATTTCCAGTCTGTCACAAGCTATTAAGCTGCCCATCTGAGGCATCTCAGATTAATTTAAAGGTTTTAATAATTCCTCCAAAACCTCATTACAAGGTAAGTTCTCTAATGGAAACTAGAATCTTCAGAGAATAAAATAAAAAAATCTGTTTCCCTAAAAACCATCAAATCGAGTTCTTTGCTTGTTACACCTTGCTTTTGAAAATAGCAGAAATTACAGAACAGACAGAATTAACAGCCTAAGAAACAGGTTTTTTTTATTAAAAAGGTCACATACAATTCTTCCTGTATCGATCAGCTTGAAGTGAGCTACTCAGCTTTCCTGATTTCTAACAACAGTAAATTTATCAAAGAAAATATGCCCTAGATGGAAAGAATAGATTGCATACCAAAATCAAGCAAAAATACAACTTTATTGCTGGGGAGGTTTCCATAAAGTCTAATAGAGTTTTAATGATTCCCTAGTCTTGAGCAATTTAAGCCACTTAAACATTTTTAAATGTCTTATAAGGTCTTAAGTGTTATAACATCTTGATGCTGTGCAATACATAAAATATATTTTTTAAAAAATAAGATATTTTAAATGGTATAAGGATACTTAAATCTTGAGGGATTTCAGAACGATCACTCAAAGTGATCACAGACTTCAATGACAAAGAATCTGTCCTTTTGGAAGTAATGCCTTAAATATGGACTACGTGGGTTCTGATGCCCCCTCTTCCAAAACATGGTGTTAATTCTAGTTAGACATCCAGATGCATCCCACAGGCCAGTGACCAGGTTCAGGCAGGCAGACTTTACTGCAGCTGAATGACCACAAGCCTAAGGTCAGGTGTAGCCATTTTGCCCAGTAATGACCAGCAGAATTTGACAGTTTCAGCCCATTTTAGACTGCTCAGAATAGACAAGAATGTGGCAAACCTGGAAATCATACAATGGAGTTGATAGCGGTTTCCAAGAAGAATCTTGCCTTAAAATTATCATTACTAACCCCCATATAAATTGTGAAGTGAAAAAAAACCAAATTACATGATGACCAACAAAAAGAGCCTCAGTACAGCATACAGTTGTGCTAAGTTGGTGTAGCCAGCAAGACTCCATACACATCACTTGCACTGGGGAATGTTTCAATGTTTTCTAGCACTGTGTTTATCAGAAGAGTTTTCTCTCCTATTTAGATAAGTCCTTATAGACTGGAGATTAAATAATGTCTTAGAAGAGCTGTCAGACACTACAGTTCCACCACTTACCACCGTTGTCCATTTCCACTGTGACCGATTCTCCGCTCATCGGGAAAAGGCTCAATGTATCCTCGTATCTCCCTTGATACAGAAAAGAGTGTCCAGCAAGGCGAACAGAGACAATCTCATCGTGAGTGCCAACGCTGGAAAAGTGCCACTGAACCACGGTATCTCGGCAAAATCCAAGGATTTCACTGCTGTCAGACACGTAGCCATTTATTGCTAAAAGGAATGCAAAGTAAAAGTGGTTTCAGTATTTTTATTTTAAAGATTTCTGGTCTTTGATGTCAGTGCACTGGACTCATGTTTGCACTGAAAAGAGACTGGCACAGGGCTGAAACCATGGTAGTTTCCATCTCTGGAAATATTATCTCTAAGGCAGCAGGGTGCTGCATCAAAATTTAGTTAACCCTTGTCTTTGCTTCAGGGTCCAGAGCTAGCCTAGCTACTAGTGGCAAGGTGTGGGTAGGCCTTTTCTCCCTGGCAGCTAGCAGTAAAACAAGGGGAAATGGCCTCAAGCCGCACCAGGGGAGGTTCAGATTGAATATTAGGAAAAATTTCTTCACTGAGTGTTTAACCATTGGAACAGGCTCCCAAAGGAAGCAGCAGAGTCATCATCCCTGGAAGTGATCAAAAAACAAGGACCGTGGCACTCTGCAATATGTTTTCATGGGCATGCTGGTTTTAGGTCAGAGGTTGGACTTCATCTTGGAGGTCTTTTCCAACCTTTCTAATTCTGTGATATTTCCCATTTCTGTCCAGTGCCACCTGGCATGGTTAGAAGTTCACTGACTCTTTGGAGGATTCCCCAATCACACTGGGAACAAGCAATCACTGAGTGCTCAGGTTCATATAAGCTTTCCTGTTATTCATCTCAGTATCCCACTCACTGTGCATTATGTTCGAATTATAGAACTTGGGATCATCCCTTTTAACAGTGGCTGGGTTGCTGCAGTACTCCTTGATGTTATCCTCTAGGTACCAACTCTTATTTTCATCAAACACAGCAAACACTGCCTGCTGCTCTTCGTCTGCCTTTTTCTGAAAGACAATCAACACACCAGTTACATTTTATCAGCAGACACGTATTAAGAACTCAATCCTGCAATCTCTTTCTTACTATGTAAGCAACATAAGCTTCACCAGAGTCCTGGTAAGTGTGATCCAAAGGCTGAGGGGAAGGGATTAGAGGCTCCAGACTTCAATCCTACAACTGCAACCAACCTGTGGTGGAACACTGAGCAAGCCTCCTAGCACTGCTGATACACAGGTGGTTTATGACTGGGCTCTCTGTAACAGGACCAGACTTCTGGTTTGACCTGACAAAGCTACGGACATTTTTCTCTCTCAAGTGATGCTTAAGTCTTTGCCAAGCAAGATTTCATTAGCTGGTAAAGGGAAGCCCTCTCTCAGAACTCTCCCATGCTCTTTTGGTTGTTCCAGATGCATTGTGCCTGAGATTGTCAGATGCTGTGGAGTTGTCTCTGTTACAGAAAGGGGCCAGGTCAGATCTGAATATCTTCAGCATATGAAAATATAATAGCAGCAGGAAAATTTATTGTCAAGTCTAGAAATAGACTTTCGAGTCAGGCTGACCTTTTGTTGACCTTTCTTAGCTCTTGCTAGGAAACACAGAACATAATTCCTTTACTGCTGTGGACAGTTAGAGGACTCTTTCTTCAGGAGCCTATTGGTTAAACTGCTCTCTACAGAACAGTTCTCTAAGGGAAGTAAAACTAAATTCAGTGTAGACCAAATAACATCATTTGAGCAAAATCTGCCCAAAGAAGTTACCTGCACACCCTTTTGTGTCAGTGCTTCACTTTTACAAATTAGAAGTGGGCCAATCAGTCCAGAGGCTATATCTCTCTCAGTATTTACAGCACTGTGATACAGCCTTGTAATACATTGTGCATCCTGTGCAGTGGGTTGGTCTGTTTTAGCAATTTTCCACTCATAAGTGTACGTCTTCCCTGGTTCAACTCCTCTACTCTGCGTGCCGTTGCCTAAGGAAAAACAAGAACAGTAATGATACAAACTCAGAGCCACAACTTAATATCAAGCTGCACCTTCTAATGACATTGGTGCAGTTTAGCCATTAAAAGCTACCTTGAGATAATTGATGTTCAGCAAGGACTTTTGTCTCTCTAAAATCACAAACAAGAACAAAAAACTAAGACAACAAATAGAGGGTATTTGTCTCTGCTTTGCAGATAATACCTTGGTTTCTCTACAAGGCAACACAACAGGTAAGCAGAGGCAGAGCACAGAACTGAGGTCTCCCAGTCATGCACATTCCCAGCCACAGCACCTCCTTCAAAGCAACAAAACCATCCACAACAGTTAGTGATATGCAAAAATGTATTTCACAAATTTTTTACTTGTGGGATCCAGAGGATAATCAGCTCCTTCTGCATTCTTTGCAAGTGTCACTCCATGGAAATAAATGCTGTAGGGTCGACTGGCCTTATTTTTGAATACAATCTACATCGATAAGCAAATGAAAACAAAAATTAGGATTCAACAAATCCTTGTCTGAATACATAATGAAGTTACCACTACAGTAGAATTTGCCTGGGTTTAGCCAAGAAAGTGGCAGAAAGGCAAAAGGGTGTCTTAAATATTGTTTGATATAGAAACCCAAAGAATAAATGCTGTTACCATTCTGCTGGACTTTGTAGACCCCACTGAGTGAAGTTCAGCTGCTTACAGCTGGGCTCTGGAAGGTCTAAAAAGAACACTTGTTCTTCCAGCTACAAGGCACACACTATCTCTGGAAATATGAAGTTACTGACTGGAATTCTTTAAAACCTTCAGTATAGGAGAAAAAAAGTTTAAAAACCAAAGCTTGTCCCAGATTCTAAGATCCAGAGGGGATATGTAAGGAAAAGGCAAAATTTCCTGCCTATTCTTGACAAAATCAGGATTTAACAAAAAAAAGAGAGCAAGAAAAGAAAAAAAGGAACACGCTAAGCTCCAATTCAGTGCCACAGAGTCATGGTGGAAATTATAGAAGTCAAAGGTCATGGAACTTTGTGGTGCATCATTAAATGACAATAGAAAGACAAGTGGATGTTGCAGCAGCACAAGCTTGTAATGCAAATATTTTGTAGTTTCATGGTATAACCTCATGAAATAACATTTGATTATGGAAACTGAGTACCTTTGTCTAAAACAGCCAGAAAAAACATCAGCATAAGAAACAAGAGGCTCATGAAGTTCAGCCTCACATACAAATCCCCTCAGAAGTCCACCCAGGTCTAGGGACTTTTTCCCATTTTGAACCAGTGTCAACATATATTTTACAGAGTGTGACTGAAGCATGTTAATGTTGTAAAATAAAACACAATCCTGGAAACTATAGAAGGAGCACTGAAAAATGCAAGCTAAACACTGTTACTTGTGATCATACCTTTTAACAGGGCCAATATTTAGAACATTAGCTATATTATTTGAAAGACAACACAAATCAAACTAGGTCCTTTGTATCTCTGCCTCAATGAAAAACATACTATAGTAGAAATAATCTCTGTATTTATGTTACTTACTTTGACTTTATCATTGATTTGAGCTCTGATAATAGGGCCCAAAATTCCAGTTTCCTTGGGACGAGGATTTTCCAGACGTTTAGTGAAGCTGGCATCAGTATATTGCCTAAAAATAGCCTTTTTATACCTTTTACCTATGAGATTGGAGAAGTTGTCCAGGTGTTGTGATTTATAGTGTCTTAAAAATAAAGGAAAAGAAACATGATCAACAAAACTTGAATAGTAGCATCTGTTAAAATACAAAATTAGTATTCAAGCAACTGGTAGAAATCTCACTGCTTGAAAAAAAATCCAAACCCTAAACTAACCTAATGCTTTTCACCCCAAATTCTAACTTAAATTAGGTAAGGACAATCATGGACCATTACTTGCATTTTGGTATTACATATGACCAATTAGTATCAGAGTTTACATTTAATTTAACAGTGTACATACAAGTAAGAAACAAACTGAAGCAGTGGGTACACTTTCAAGGTAAGACAGATATCACTGTTCTCCTTTTTCAAAGGTCTAGTTGAGCATAGAGAAAAAAAACAACAACAACAATTTGCTCGCAGTAGCAAAGACTCCAGGAGAAATAGGAACACAATCTTAATCCCAGTCAGGCAACATACAGTAAGTAGTATTACACTGAGGTTTCAAATGTTAAAATTGTTAATGTTGAGAGAAAAAATAGACTAAACACTTGGAATTTACACAAAGCAACATGTTTGTTGTCACTCACACTTCAAAAAAGGTTACTGAAAAGGGATAAACTCTGCAGTTTTGAACACAGGAAGAAAAATCAGAGCACTGAGGTGGTTAAGTAAGGCAGTGTGACTGGCAGGAAAGATATAAGAGTTTGCTCTGTGCAGTTCAAGAGCACATCAGTGAAGCAAATCATGCCAAAAGAGAATGAGTTGTGCAAACACTGTATTTCTAAGGAGGTGAATGAAACTATAACTCTTACAGAATAAGGAATTTGTTTTGTTCTGCTTAAATCCTTAAGGATTCTCATGAATATTAGCTTGTAAAGGCTCATAAAGGCACAAATAGCACTGAGGAATCGACAGATTGCAAATTTAACCCCACAGTGCACTGATAGCACCGTATACTATGACATCATGTATGTTACAGAATTCCTTCCATTTGTCTTATGTTGAGCAAAATAGCCCAATATGCTTACTTATTATGACTTGTACTCCATCTACATTGGTACCATGCAGAGGTCATTTACAGAGAGCTCTTTCTCCTGTTCCCTAAACACTTTATGGTACTGAACTTTTAAAAACTTTCACTCTCCAGAAATATCCCCTCCCTTTTTCTTCCTCTTAAGGATTGTTTACTTCAGCAGAATTGATGCTGAAAAATCATTTAGGAAATAAGCTTGTATGCTACTTTGGACAATTCCTAAGTCATCTTGTTATTTTGGGCTCCCTGTGAGAAGCAAAAGAAGGCATCCACTGTTGGGCTTCTCAGCAAAGAAAGTCACTGACACAGGAGAGCCCAGTGAAGGGCCACCATGGCAATCAGGGAGCCAGAGCACTTGGCATGGAAGTAAAATTCCTGTTTCTTCAGTCATGCAAAGACATAGCTAAGGGAGCATCTTATCTTTAACCTCAACTACCAAACTGACATTATAGAGAAAGCAGGACCACGAGCTTCTCAGAGCTGCATAGTGAAGAGATGAGACACAATGGACACAAGGTGCAACGTGAGGAAAAACATTTAGATATAAGGAAAAGCTTTTTCACTGTGAAGCTGCAAAGGTGCCAAGAGAAGCTGAGGGGTCCCTGTACTTGGAAACAATAAAAATGCAACTGCATAAGGTCCAGTGCAACTGGATCCAACTTTGCTGTTGGATACCAAGAGGTTCTTTCCAACCACAATTATCCTGCGATTTCATGTTAACATTCTCTATTATACTGACAAAGTATTATTTTACCTATCAAGGGTGTCTGGAATACTTGGGGCATAATCCCAGGTAACTTCTTCTGCAGCAATGAAATAGTCCCAGGTTTGGACCATAAGGCGTTCTCTATAGGAGAGACGACTCTTCTTCACCTCTTTGTCCCCACAGTCCCGTACAGTGAGGTAACCGTGCATTCCAGCTGATTGGGAGGAAACAGGACCACAGTCATTTCCCATCTGAGGAACTCTTACCACTTCAGCTGTTTCTTACCCCCAAAAGATATCTCCAGCTCTTATAAGAGACATATTTTTCTCATTCTTTAAACAGAATTCTGATCATTGCTGAAAGATACCACTTTCAAATGATGAACAGAAAATATTTTCATCACATGGAAGTACCCTTAGCTGAAAGTAATCAGTTTCTCAGGAAACAGGTGGTTTCTTACTAATTTTATAGTGATGCTTATCTGAACAGTTCACAGAGACTTAGATGCTGGAGTATTGAATCACTGTTGCTCTGTGATGTGGACACTGCAGTAAAGCTGCAGATAAGAACATCTTTCAGTTCACCATGCACTTCCAACAGAATGATCTGTTCTTGGTCAGTTTCTTAGTGAAATGGCAAAACCACCTGAAACAGATTAACTGTACCGTTGCAAAACAGCAGAAGCCATTTGGGACATAGAGAAGGACAGCTTTACAGGTGCCTAACAACTAGATGTTTCCTTGCCTTGCAGGTGCTTCTGGACAAGAGAAGATATGAGCCACCTTCCTTCCTCAGTCACTGTCATGTTTACGGTGGTTGAGGCTCCTCCCACCAAGTTAACAGCAGAAACTCGGCGATGTTTCTGCTCCATGGACTGGCCATTGATATGAATGGAGAAGATTTCTGGCTTGGAACTCATTCCTATCAAGTGCCAGCTAACGTTGTCATACGCACAAGCCTCTAAATCTGAAAGAGACATGAGATAAGGGTTCAGAATGCAGGCAAATCATGCAAGCTCCCCATGGACCCTAGGTTTGAAGTGAATCTTCACTGAAAACATTAAAAAAAATTGCTGTGATCAATGTGTGCAACAAGAAGTTGTTTCAGAATTGTGTACACGGAACAGATACCAAAATCCTGTATATCAGTGGAAGACAGGTGTTTAAATCTCACCTGCACGTGGCAAACTGACTTACAACAAGCTGGCAGAAAAAGGAAAAAAAACAGTGCCACCTTTTGGAAAGCTGACCTATCCTTGCTTGGGGAGTGAGGGGAAAGCAGAGCAGGAAAGGCAAAACTAAAGATTGATGTGGTACCTAGTGACAGTAACTACCCTCTCCAATATTTCCTTAAAAAAATCCCCACTTAAAACAACCTTTTGTATTTGCTCAATGGATGGGAGAGAAATATGAAAGTTTTTTCTTAAGAGAACAACAGAAAAGCACTAGCAACAGGATAGCCCCACTACCATCTTCCTAGTCTTCTAAGACTTAATTGAGTCTTTTAATGATAACTGACTTTCCACTTACAGGAAATTTTGCACCCAGTATGTTCTGTATGTTGTAGAACCAACAATTCACTTAATCAAATCACTCTCTCACCATCAGCTTGTAAAAAAAAAGGGAAGCTTATTAAATCTTTTTTTTTTAAGTTAGTAATCCTCTTCTTCAAGCAGAAGTCTTCTTAGAGGTAATCTCATTGTTCCTGTCAGTAATTTGGCATGACTTCCTTTCAGCAGCACCATTTTTCTACCAGAATTTGATGCTCACAGACATATTCTAAAAAAGGCTGTATCCCATTTCTCCACATTCCCATTTTTGTGCATGAAAAGCAACTAAAGGTAATATTCAGTGTTCATAAATATTAGTTTCATTTCACATAGGCCTGAACAGTACCTGGTAACGTTCCATCAGCATAGCCGTTAATCGTATACTTGACCGAAGCTGATCTTTGCCAGCTCTTGTTTTCATCAAACACACCAAACATCAGTATGTATTCCCTGTCAAAATGTTTCTGTGACCCATCCTCATTTAGACTTCCTGTGAAGGAGAAACAACAGGTCTTAATTTGAAGCAGAAATAAAGCAGATTTCATATGCAGTTGCATTAATGTATATTTAATGAGCTTGTTTCACCTGTTAGCATGTACTGGCTGAGCCTGATCAAAACAAGGTCTTAAGAATGCTCATAATGTGATTTTAGTTCTGAAAGTACGTTTGGATTGGGTAACCACAAAATCAAAAGTCTGAAGTATTCCAGAGAAGATAAACATCATGCAATGAATTGTCTCAGACAATTTCTGGCAATGTGTTGCAGAGATCACCTTAATGAAGGGGAGTGTCAAACACCTCCCATTCACAATCAGGTGCTGCCCTCTCTTTTCAGAGGAGGTGAGGCAAGGAGAAGAGCAATGGCAGAGCCACCAGCAGTGTGAACAGCACCTTTTCAAGCACTGAGGTCATCAGCACCTTTAAAAAGCTTGAAACTGACCACTCAGCAAACAACATTTACACACAAAAGACTTCAACAGACACTGCTGCACTGGATCAGTTACAAGAAACGGTCCTGGTTGGTTTTGTGATACAGATTTAATTTCTGTCAAGAAGTAGAATTCATTCTGGACACGCCACACAGAACTGGTGTGATTTTTTACTGATTCTTTCTGTAGATTGCTCACATCAAAAAACTTCCACTTGCTACTTTCAAAATATAATCTGGTCCCTCTGGATTGCAGGAATTAAAAATTTGTGAACTTGTTGATTATTCTACCTAGGAAAAAAGGCAGTGGAAGAAATTATCTTTAATATAATTTTTTTTATTTATGAGAAGCTACAAAGTTCTGTTTTTCTTCACAAAAGAAGCCTCAGATCAACAGAGGAATTTATCTTCTTGCTGTGCAAAGAACATTCAGGCAGTGCTTTAACTCAAAAGTCCACTTTTTATAACCTTATTGCCTCTTAAATGTGTCAGACCATGGGGAGCTGGCCCCAGCCAGCAGCCGAACACCCTCCCAATGCCTCCCCATTCCCAACAGGGCAGGAGAGAGAACAGGAAGAACAAAAATGAGGAAACTCATGGGTCAATAAAGATGGTTCAAAGGTGAAGGAAAGAGGGCAAAACAACAAGACATGCAGAAGAAATCACTCATCATCTCCCACAGGCTAATTGATGCCCAGTCAGTCTCTCAAAAAGTCACCTTGGAAGTCAACACCCCTCGTTCTCCCCACACTGTTGCTTCCTCCTCCGCCTCCAGTTTTTACTGCAGAATGATGTTAATGGCAGAAAATAACCCTTTGGCCAATCTGTTTCATCTGTCCACATGGGTCCCCTCCCAACCTCTTGTCCACCCCCAGCCCACTGTTTCGGGAGGTCTGAGCAGGAAAAAGAAAGCCTTGACACTGTGCAAGCACTGTTCAGCAACAGCTCAGACATGGGTGGGTGTGTTATCAATGCTAATAAGCCTCAAATCAAAAACACAGCATCATATGAGCTGCTGTGAAGGAACTGAACTCCATGCCAGGCAGACCAAATAGACAGGTACACTGCACATCTACCAGACACAATGCCCAGTCTAAAAACTGTGTTCAGAAATCTTAAATATATGCATAGCAAGTCGTTTGTCTTTGTTCTAGCCAGAAACATACACCCAAATTTTCTTGAAGGTAGTGGTCACACCAGTCCATCTCAAATTCGTATCCTACTCAAGCCCCGAGTGCATGAATTTGAGAAGCCTGAGAAGGAAGTAGTTTCAAAGTATTTGCCCAGGTTAGCTCATCCAGTATGCCATAAAATATGCATATACACAAAAACCCAGAGAAAAAAAACCCAAGAAAATTAGGAAAATAACAAGTCCTAGATAATACTAAAAGCACCAATCATCAAAAAAATTCAGGAGGAACATAATTAATACTAATGCAACTCCTTTGAGGTGATAAGAGTAGATGTGTTCTGTATTAAAATGGATATCTATGGGTGAGGAGAGTGTCCTTATGCAACCCACACTGAACCAGTGTTCTGTTTACTTCCAGGGAAGCTTCGAGGTCCAAGTCCATGCAGTCTACAGTCTACACAAAATTTTTGACTCAAACTAAGTCAAGCTAAATAACTCACAGCACGTTCACCACCAGAAGGATATATAGTTTGGAAAAACCTTGGATATAAGGGACCAATAAGTATTTTAAGTACTTTACACTGTGGCATGTTGCTTCAGTCGTCCCTCAAAGGAGAGATATGTATCTAGCAGCTATTTACAAGTGTTACAAGACACCACTTATTAGTGGAGATGGAATTCAGTGGTTCAGACTGCTAAAATCTAAAGTCTCTGATGGCATGCAAAAACAATTTTAAGACTTAAAATCTGTTCAAATTTCTTCATATGTTCAATTTTCTCCATATCTTCAAATGACTAGCAAAAGACACACTGCTCTGCAATTTTAAACCCATCTTACAGAAGAGAGAGTGTTCCAGGTTCTTGATCAGACAGCATTTAAAAGACAATGGGTGAAACAATTATTTCCTGCCTTATTCTCTGAAATGGCCAAACCATTTTGAATGAAGTTTTAGAAAATATTTATTCTAAGACAGGAAATTTGAGGTCATATATTTAGCAGCTAAGCAACTGCAAATGAAACCAGTGCAGGCAAATGTATCTATTTATTAACGTTTTCTGCCCATCCTATATTTATAATATGGAACTGCATGAAATCTGGCATTTAAAAACTTAAACATTTAAAAGAATGATGTTAAAAAACATTTGTTTTACACTGCATGTAAAGATGTAAAAAAGAAAATAATATATCTTCTCTCATTATCATACATTATTATCTTTGTTAAGAAATTAAAATGTATTACTTTATAGTAGTCTTACAGCATTTAATTACCTTTCTTACAGATCAGCAATGCTCCAATCAGACCAGAATTAAAATCCATTGCCATGTTCTCATGAGAATAGTAAGCATAAGTAAGACAAGGAAGGTCAGCTTCTCTTGGACCAACTTCTTCTGGTATATCCCACACATATGTGTAGAGCTGGCCTGGAAGTACAGCATCATCTCGTTTTTCTGCAGGTGATGTTCTGTCATCATAGAGGGAGCCTGCCAAGAAAAGAGTCAGTAGGGTGGCATGAAGACAAAGAGCAATTAAAATGCCTGGAATATCTTCCTACGATCAGTTCCAAAAGCTTGGTTTGATCTTGCTTATATGATACTTCAGAGAAATAACTCATGATTCCACTCACACGTTGTTGAAAGCAGCTATTCCACCACCATCCTGTTCCTTACAGATTAAAGATTTCCTAGAAGTATCATCACTGCCAAAAGGTTGGGCTCTTCATTGGTCTGACTAGGGTTAGAGTGGGATGAAGCTGCAGCCTCTGCTCACTGATGCTCTGCAGAGGAATGCTGCCCGCTCTGTCACCTTTCTAACTGTCTCTCATAAAGCCACTGCATGGACTGGCACTGCCTTGCTGCCTTAGGCCCTTTGTGCACTGCACATCCACATATTGAGCAGCAGTGGCCCATGTCTGTGCCTGCCATATCCAACAGATCTGCAATATGACAAAAGGGAGACAAAATCGAAATCCAAAGTGCAAAAGGTACATTAATTACTAAGACAGTCAAACTGAACTGCCCATCACTTCCAATGAGATGTTCTGTTCAACTCCATGAGATGGAGTTGCAGAACTCCTTTTGCACCCACACAACACACAAGGCCTTGCATGAATTTGTAAACTGCAGGTCAGAGCTCTGGCTCAGCACCCAGGGCAGGACAATCCAAGAAGCATGAGCAACCAAACTCACTTTGTGCTGGTACAGACATTTTAATGTCCATTTGGTCATAGTTTATCATCTCTTTTTCCTGGTCTCATGTGGAGCAAAGCACCACAAAGCTGAGCATTAAATGCTGAATATCAGAACAGCATGATCAGCACTGTTAGGAAACTGTGCTCATGACACTCATATTCCTAGTGTTACACTGATGAACAAGAAAGGAGCTAACAATGGACGTGAACATTTAATCCAGGGTCAACAGATATTTGTGTGACACACAGCTTCAAACATCGACCTGGATCCCTGTCAACATTTCATGCAGTAGTCTACAAGTAAATGAGCAAAACATGGAGTTTGTACAGTATTTACCTTCTTCATTTTTGCTGTAAACTAGGCCTTGAGGATGAATACTGACTGGCTTGTCAGCCATATTTTTAAGGTGAACAACTAAAGTATCTCCCACTTCAGCACGCAGGGTTGGTCCCAGAAGTCCTATAGTTATTCAAGATAAAGAAAGAGGAAAATATTAATAAAAGAGTATGTTCAGTGAAATAAAGAATTTTCTCTCCCTTTAGAAAATATTAGCTCTCAAAGTACAAGTTCCAAAATTAATGCAAAGAATGTAATAACACTGCAATGAAGATTTACCCATAAAAAGGCCTATGGGTACTTAAAGCCTATAGTGCATATTCCAAAATGTTATACATTTTGTATCTGACAACTAGCACTTAAAAATCACAGGAAAGTAGTAGATTTAGGGGAAAAAAGCTATTTACAGATAGAGAAACTTTATCAAAAGATTCATCTTGAGGTTCATTGAAAATTTCTAGGCATCTTTCACACACAATTTAAATAGTTTTAGCAGGTAAACATTTTATAGTTTATGAGTTTAGAGAAAGGCATTCAAACACATTACTTTAAGTAGCACTCTGAATGCCAGAAGTCACAGAACAAAGAGATCTTTCAATTCCCAAACGTTATCCAAGTAAATAATCAGTTCCACACTGCAAATTTCTTGAGGCGTTTCCTGCAAAAGATTTCAAGAGCTTGTACCTCTACTCCCTGTGTTGCAAAAATAAGCAATTGAAAAAGCTGCTAAGACAACTTTTGGCTTGTTAGTCTCTTTTTTGTAAACGATTTTGTATATATTTAGTTTCAGGCCTTAGGCTCCTTCACAAGGAACTCATAGTGTCATTGCTGCAGCTGTGCTAAATCTAAATGCATGTGGTAAAACTCATCAGATGCTGAAAACAAAGGGAAAAACTTTGTATGGTGCAACTTGCAGACAGCCACATCCTCTGAAAGCCCAACCTCTCTACAGCCTTTGGAAGACTCGTTCCTGCACTGTAGAGACCTCATCCCCTGTGCCTATTTGGTTTATGTGCAAATAATGGACACAAAAAGACAAGCTTGTTTAGGTTGCCACTGGCTTTAAAATAAGGAAGAAATGAAAATACTCAGAACATTTCATTCCAGTTTACCTGCAAATGTATTTGCTGGTTTTTCTTTTTTAAAATCCACTTCATATTCTCTGTAAGAAATTTTCTTAAATACAGGATCTGAATGTTCCAATCTGAAACGAAAAGAGTTACAAAAAATACTGAAAGGAAAAAGATTGTCAGAGATGCCATTGCTGTTTAATGGAAATCTCAAAAAAATGAATATTGGAAATACATTTAATCACTTGCACATTTTGCCAAAGGCAAAGCACACAAACTCTTTGTAGTGTCTTCCCTTCTCCCTCTTACTCTATTGAATTTATGATGTTCCTGAACCAGATAATGTCATACAGGGCATCCAATATCCATACCTAGAACAGTTCACCACTGATCTTACTGGTGGTTTTTATGGGTCCTTTTGATTCTGGGGTAAAGATGCCTTTGGTTTGTCAAAGACACAGAGGAAGATGTCTTAACCTAGAAAGCATCTGACAAGACAGAGTGAAAGAAACCTGAATTTCTGTTTATTCAGCCCTATGTTTGAACTTTAACACTCACCAGAAGGGTTTTACAACAGCATTAACAGCAAGCTCCTGTCACAGGAATGACTCTGGAGGCAAGCACAAAGCTGTTCTCTGACAACAACTAAGGATCTCACAGCAAGTTAGAAAATGAGAAACACTGCAAGTGCCCTTAGTCTTGTTACATAAACAATTTGGCACCCAGGAGACCACACAATGTTTTCTTAGAAAATATTTAGGCAAGGAAAAGGAAACCAGCAAACCACACTGCTGCAATGGAAATAATGACAAGAACTGGGCTGAAAGGATAACAGCCCTTCACATTTATTGGTTGATTTACTATAGTATGTATGATGACTGAATCTAACAGTCCACTTGCTCTCTTTGTAATGCCCTCTCAGGCACATTTGACAGTGAGGAGCTGATAGGCTGCTCAAGCATGGGGAAGCTGGGCAGAGAGAACAGAGAGAACCCACTTCAGTGACATCCAGAGTCCATAAGGGGGAGATCTCTTTTGGAAGAGATCTCTTGTAAATTCCTCTGCAACCCTCTCTCGCCACAGCAGAGTCAGGCAGAAGCAATTTGTGTTTCAATTAATTCCTCTCTCCTTAAAGTAATTGATAAAATTTTGTTTAACTCTTTAAGGGAAGGGATGGGATCCATAACCTTCATTGACAAGAGCTGCCCTAATGTGGCAATGTTCAAGAGAATATGCACGTAAGAATGTAGGGTAGAAGAGGAAATTTATCAGTGTCAATTGTATAGTGAGGAGGAATAAAACACCCAGAGCACTAACACTTCAGAAATATCACACTATGCAAGCAGGTCCAGTTACATAACTTTTAGGAATTGCAGCAGCAACACCACAAGATGCACAGATAATACATTTTCACTTTTTGCTGAAGTGCCTTATAAATAAATAGCATTTGTACATGGTAACAAACCTCTGTGAAGATAAGACCGACACTTAGAGAAATAGGGTATCCTTTTCCAGCCAAAATTAAGGAAATACTTCAAGAAGAATCCATTTTTCTTTCAGCCTCTCTTCAGTTATTTAGAAATAAAACCATCAAAGTATAATATTCTTACACTGCATTTAGACATTCAGCTTCTACTGAAATCAGCACAAGTTACATACTCCAATACCTTTGGGATCCCAGCCATTAACTCTTCCTCAGTGAGTCTATTTGTGTTGTTAGGTTTTTTGTTTTTCTGTTTTGTTTTTTTTTTTGAAGTTGGTAGTTCTGTTGGGTTTTGTTTGCTTGTTTGGATTTTTGGGGGTTTAGTAAAATTTCTAAAAGTTCTACAAAATTCATTAGACCGATCTGGGATGTGACTTGCTCTAAATACTTAGGTAAGGTAACTCAATAGACATTGTATATAAAATACTGCTGGGTTATCTCAGAGAACTTCAGCTGAGGTTTTAGACAGTCATGTGAGTCTCTTCTGCATGAAAACACTCCATGCACAATGTTAATTTAACCAAACAGCAGTTGATGCTTACAATGATGCACCCAGTGCAGAAGAGAATGAAGTTTTAACTAGTAAATTCACATGTCCACGTCAATATTTAAATGGCATCTGGCTTCATGTTCCTACCTTTAAATCTTATTTTCTTCTGTCTTGCCAGTTTGACATTATGCTTATACCAGCTCTATTAAACTTTCAAGGGGCTTTAGAAATGACAGAAATTTTGTTATAATTAAATCTTGGGGAAAAAAAAGTTAGAAACTCATAAGATGAACTGGAAGTATCTTTTCCATATTATACTAAAATGCAATACATATTTAGAAAAAAAATATGACAAACAAAAAAAGCAAGTCATCCACCTATATAAAAATATATATATATAAAAAAGCAGCAATATAAAAAAAAAATTTAATGTAGGGGGACAAGTTATTTTTAATTAATTTTAATCTTTAATTTTTTGTAATTTTTCCCTCTAATTTAACCAGAATTTGAAATTACATCAAAGTTNTTAAATCTTATTTTCTTCTGTCTTGCCAGTTTGACATTATGCTTATACCAGCTCTATTAAACTTTCAAGGGGCTTTAGAAATGACAGAAATTTTGTTATAATTAAATCTTGGGGAAAAAAAAGTTAGAAACTCATAAGATGAACTGGAAGTATCTTTTCCATATTATACATATGCAATACATATTTAGAAATGCAATACATATTTAGAAAAAAAAAATCACAAACAAAAAGAAAGCAAGTCATCCACCTATATAAAAATATATATATATAAAAAAGCAGCAATATAAAAAAAAAATTTAATGTAGGGGGACAAGTTATTTTTAATTAATTTTAATCTTTAATTTTTTGTAATTTTTCCCTCTAATTTAAACAGAATTTGAAATTACATCCAAGTTCTGTAATCTGTAGCATTGCACCTGCAGTATTTATAATCCTAAGGACAGTAGTAGTAATAAAAAAAACCATATTTTATATTCTTGATTGGTAGATGCAGGTAGTCTGGTCACTGTGCAATGCTATCTGAAAAAATAAAATCAGTATTTTCAGTTAATGAAGCAGAGTAATGCTTGATCTTACCTCCTTTACTCATCAGAACTCAGAATGTACATCTCACAAAACTCCTGAACAACTCAGAAACTGTACAGCTAGTTCCAAAGTTCATCTGGCTCTGATTTAAGTGAAAGTGATAGCATCAAAACTGGAACATAATTATTCCTTTGGCAAATTCTAAAGTCTTAAAATTTTTTGAAATCTTACCAAACCATTGCTCAACATCCATGTACCTGAAATAAATACATTAAAAAACCCCAAGCAACCAACATGAAGCTATGCAAAAATGACAAAAGCAAGTCCTAGAGCTTATTTAACAGAAGTGATCTGAAAACATAAAAATAAGTCTATCCACTAATGCAGCAAATAACAAGGAGCTTTTAATATGTTACTGGCTCTAGTTCAGATCACGCTGTTTTAAGGTCAACCAAGTTCCTCTGAAATCAACAGATCGGGCTCTAAAGTCCTCCTGGGCTCTGCAATTCCACAAGAGATGAGATACAAAAAACTACTTCTCAGTCACAAGGGAGGACTAATTTCATCCTTCTTGTCCTGTGCTTTGTTACCTGGACTTTTCCTCAGGTTCTGGTTTGTAGGTCCAGCTAGTGATCTGTGCAGCTATGTAGTGCTCCCTGACCTTCACAGCTCCCGCCACGTGTTGCTCTGAGTCTGGCCACCATGAACCAAGCAGAAGCAAGAGAAAAAGCTGCAAGCAGTGCAGTGTCATGGTAGAGATGTCTGTTGATGCTGCTCTGGAAGACAAGGCAGAAACCACTGCTTTTATTGCTGTTGTTGCTTCTAACTTCCCCTCAGAAATGAAATAATTATGATGCAACAGGGTAACAACATTTGCTACGCTCAGGTCATTGCTCTTCACCTCCGCCTCCTCTTACTGACAGGGATCCAATAGAGATAAACTGTTTAAACTACCTTCCTTCCCCTCCTCCACACCACCTCCAGCAAGAGACAAGCACCAAGGAGAAGGAGCTTCAGCCCCACCAGGTAGTTGGGTCATTGTGTACTGAAGCAGCAGGATATCAGAGGCAGAAGATTATTTAGATTACTTCAATTACAGGATGTTTGCCTTACGAGGTTAGGAAGAAGGGGGGCATATTTTCTATTTTCCCAGAAAACAGAAACCCAGCGCATGGCTGGCACTGATGGAAATTTCCCAGGTAGATGTTACACCTCCTAAGAAATCATTCCCAGGTTAAAAGCAAATTACTTGAAGGTAGGTATGGGGAGTAGAACTGGGTGCAGAGCTAAAATCTAGTTCAGATCACCATGTACTGCATGCTCATAACAGTAAGGCAGCTGCTTTTCCAAACGCTGCCAGCTTCAGTTTGAATCTCCCTACACTCCCAAATACCTCAGGTAATAGGTAACCAACGGGCTTCTCAGTGGCAGCTACCACGTCAAACTGGAGACTTTTAATCTGGTCTTGACTAGGCTCTGTTGACATTTATCTAACAAGAAATGATTAGGAAAATAGTTTTTGGTAAGATAATTACCAATGTCTACTGTATAACCAAAAATGTTTCCCCGCTTTTGCCAGTGCTAAGAAGTTGGTCAAAACAAGTAAATTGTTGATCATGTTTTCCTCACACTTGATTACTAGAAAAAGAAAAAATCCTATCTATGTTTTTTGTGGCCAGAAAATGAAAACATTTTCAATAATGTTTTCCTAATATTTTAATGAAAAAATCACCTAGACCCCCAAACCAAAACAACTCCACTCCAGAACTAGACAAAAAGGACAACATTTCATTTTGGATTACTTCAAAAGAAAACCTGATCAATTCTAGGTTTAATATATTTTTTAACAGCAGAATGGCCTAACTGGCAGCTTGGTTAATTCAATCCAAACTATATGGTACCATAAGCTCTTGGAAGAAATAGGGAAGATGGCTGAAAAAAGAAAAATTGATGAAGACCAACAGCTAAATGCTCACTACCAAATTTCAGGATCATTTGGTGCATAAACCTGAAAACAATCGTGCTCACTTGGACAGCACACAACTACCAACAGCATGGTATATTTCTTTAAACAAATCTTCCTGTGATTCTGTTTGATGAACTAAGTGTTTGCATTTGAAATTTCCATTATAAGTAGGCTTCTAATAATTTTTCCTTTTAATAAAAGGCTAAAATATTGCAGGCTAAAAATTAATACCCAGATTACATGATTAACACCCCCTGCTTTGTGTCTGTGAGCTGGGAATCATCAAAGCTGACATCAATTGGTTGCTTCCCTTTTGTCCATTTCAAGGAATTTGGGAGCTGTATTTTTGAAATTTCTTAGTCAATGAATTATGCAGTATCACTCTAAAGATAAGACTTTCTTTCATAAGTGTGGCTGATTATATTGATAATTTTAAAGAACAGTATCAAATTGCCCTAGAGATACTTTCCATTAAGCTACCTTGATTACCATTTGTTACCCTTCCTTAATCCTTTAAGAACAAGAAATCCAATACTGGCTGCTTGCTTATTTTCTCCTCTTCTCACATTTTTAAGCATCAATGTAAAATTGACCTGCGTGAAATCATCTGCATCAGCCTTAGTTTTTTTTTTTCTTTTTTTTTTCTTTTATTTAAGCTATTCCATCACATTGTATCCTCTAGGCTTTATGAAGTTTCAGTGTTCTGAAAATCATTATTAATAATCCAAAGATGGTGTTCCCTTCCACCTGCTCATTAATTTCTAATATCTGCAATTATATCCTTTCTGATGTTGTCAAAGTCTAATACATACATATATTTAAAAAAAAAAATTAACACTGGTTGCCTGCAAGCTATTACTATTAGTCCACGACAAGTGACTACAGAATATATTCTTTCAGCCTGGAGTCTTCCAAGACAATGCAACTTTATTGGCTATTCATATATTTAGCTGTGATCTGTTTTTCTACTTCACAACACTGCACATGTTGCAAACTTCATATTTTATCCTCACTGCTTACCCACAAGTTCAAGTGTAAATTACAAATCAACAAAAACATCAAAAAATCATGTAGTCAAAAGCCATGCACAGAGGAATGTGGGTCCATTGCAGGCTGGCAAGACAATCTCTGCAGCACAATGAACTATTCCCAAAACAAAGCAGGACCTTTGGGATGTACTGATATGGAAATGCCAAATGAAAACCAAGCATGGAAACAGAAGCCTAAGCATTATCTTTCAGCACTAAGAGCAGGTCTGCATCTCCCAAACTGGGCAAGATTATTGTCTGACACCAGTAATTATGGTCCTGATTTCTTGTTATGCTACATGTGAAAACATACTAAGGGTATACTTGCAGTCCTGCTCTAAAAGGTGACCTGTAAAATTAACTCACAGTGCCAGTTTTCCACCCAGGCTGGGTGAAATAGCCTAAGCTGATTCTGAGCAATGAAGAACAGATCTTTAAAAAGAGATGTAAAGTGGTGATATGTAACTTTCTGCAAATAACAAATCATAATCCACAACAAACTTGGTTCTACTTCATCAAAAAAAACCACCCTAAGTGCCAGCAGGCAGTCATATCCTGATGCCCGCCATCAGCTTTCACAACAGGTGACGGAGAGGGAGCTAGGACAGAGAAGAAAAAGCTGTACAACAGTTGTGGATTTGATGGCTAATAATGTCCTAAGAGAGATTGATCTCTCTCATTCAAACATACTAATCAATGCACAGCGGCCCAGCAGTGTACTTTGTTTAGTGCAGGGTGAACAGACTTCATGGGCAAACAAGGAGTTAATTATTGAATCAGCAGTGAACACGTGGTTCTGAAGTAGGTAAAAGACAGAGGGGGCACTTACCAAATCTGCCAGGCACAAAAGGTAACAGAGGCCATCAGCTGAATATCTTCACTTCTGCAAGTGGACGCTAAAGCCAAGAAAGGTTAACCTGTGAAACAGCTCAGTTTAGAAGCCGAAAGCAGATGTGCTGTGCCAAAAAAACATATAAGCAGGCAAAAAGAAAAGATGGCAGAGAAACAGAGGCTTTCTTTCAGAGAACAAGTTACACAAAAGAAGATGTATGTGTTTTGATGACAGCCCACACAAGAACACATTGTGTACACTGTTAAGGGGAGGCAGGCTGTGTGACTTGTGTGTCATAAACAAACTAAAAGGCAGCAAGAATGTAGAAGGGCATTTCAGTTTGCCTTGGCACTTCAGAAGTGCTTCAGAAGACAAATAATCACGTTGATTTAAACCTAAATACATTCACTTTTTAAACTTGTATTTTCCTTAGCAGACAAGCAAATGTCCCTTGTTAGAATTGGGTGTTTCTCCAGTCAATGTTTGCCAAAACCAATTATTTAGCAGGGCACAAAACTATTTGTACAGAGATGCTGAATTCAGTGAAGTTACAGGAAAAAGAAATAAACATGTTTATTTTCTAAACGCTGTAAAACCTAATTTCAGTGCTTTAACGAATTTGTCTAAAACCACTGGCTTGTGGTCTGAAAAAAAATCATTTTAAGGAACAAACAAGGATATACAAGCTTCCTCTCTTCAAAAACTGTGTTAATGATATCTCACTTAAAATTTTGGACTGACTCAAGTGAAGCCCATTTTTTCTTCCTGTGTGTTTAATTTCAGAAAAATTTCAGTTTGACTCAACAAAGAGTTTTGCTCCTACTCATTGTTTGTGTTCTCTGTGTTCCAGTTTGTCTTCTTTACTAAGAGATTTCTGTATTTGCCCAAACTTACAACTGATATGCACCATGGGAGCAGCTGGCCTCATGCTAAGTCAGTCTAGCAGCATATTTATCTTGGATTTCTTTCTGTAGAAAACAACAGTAAGGATACCAGTCCAAGAGTTCGCAGCTAGGAAGATTCGCATTTTTTTTTCATAATAAATCCTTGTTGCAACTGAAACTGGACTATCAAAAAAAGAGAGAGCCTCTTACCAAGTTGTGCACACCTACTCCAAACAATAAGGAAGATATTGTGAGTGAATTAAATTTTTCATCCTTTACATGGCTGAATTTTCGACATCCAGATACCTTTTTTTTCTTTCCAAGTAATAGACTTAAAACAGATCTTGCAAGTTACTGGCATAAAAGGCTATTTTCCACTAGAAAAGCAGGATAGGCATGTTTCAGAAAGAAATATGAAATCAGTAAGCTTTTAACATAATAAGACCCTAAATTATAAGCGTCCCTACAGGCTTCAAAACACAAACAAATTCAAAGCATTCTAGTTCTCTAGCAATGGCTCAGGCTGCTTGTTAGCAAGCTGGTTAAACAAACTACTTTCCCACAGCTAAAAATGCTGCCATAGAAGGACAAAGTTGAAATAGCCCTGTTTGTTTAACACTATTTCTATCCTTCATTACTTGTAGCTTAGGCTTTGATTAGACTTTTAAAATACTAAATACAGAACTGCACTTCCCACAGTTACTGCTTTGATTTTTATCTTCCACATTTATTTTTTGTTGGAAGCAAGTATTTATTGGTATTTTAAATTTTTTAGTAATATTATACTATTTTTACACTTCATGTAAATTGAAGACTAGATATCTGAAGTTTGGCAATAGGCTGTGATGGTCATTATTTTACATCTCCGTGAGGTTATTCCCTTTCCATCATAACTCATTCACTGTGCATAATCAGTAGAACCAAAATTTCACCCACACCTTCACTGCATGCAGCACCTGTAAATGAGAATGTACCCAAAGTCCAAGATCAAGAAACAAAAGCGAAGAGCCGTGAGAACTGTAGGTGTGTAGTAGGAAAATGAGCAGAGCAGAACTTCTCAGAAGCTCTTCTGATGCAGACACAAAATTCAGATAATTAATAATAATGTAGGATTTGACAAAAGCTTTAACTGAAGTATCTATGTTTGCATGCTTATAGCAGCTTAAAGCAGCAGTCTTTGGTTCTATCTGGAATTTTAAACATTAATCCCAAAGGAAGAGGAGGATTAAGGTACAGCACAACTGCTGCAAGTATATCAGATAAAATTTGCTTGCAGGTACAGCCACTTTGATAAGCAGCCAAGCAGAGCACCATGTCTTAGTCACCAAGGATTGGTTTTTGTGACACCAGACAATGCATGGCTAAAAATGCCATAAGGTGTTTAATATTGTGGTGATGATAGAAGCCATTGGCAAGTTCTCTTCAGTCCTGCTGTGCCTCTTTTTCTGTTAGGGTCAGAGAAAAAGGCCTTTTTTGGTTTATACATGAAGAAAAAAAATCATGCCACTTGCTTTCATTGAAAGCCTGACAAGGAAAAATGTGGTATTTTGTAACTTAACTTACTGGAGACTTAGGAAACTAATTCACCTTCTTAAAGGAGAACAGATACCTTTTAGGGAGAAGGATGTTTCAAAAGATTCTGATGCATCAAAGGAAAAATATACATCACTACTGGTTATTTTAAGTCATACTCCCTCTCTTTGCCCCCCTCCAAGCCCCCCTTTTTACGGGGTGGAGGACAGCTGCTTCCTTTGTTACCAGAAAGCCCAAAACATCTTTGAGAGTAGTCTCATAGGCAAGTTCCTATGGCATGACTCAGTGGGTGTGGTTAAGTTTTTAACAGGTTTCAGCCAGCATTACTCTTCACTTACATAGAGACATTGCTTAAGATACTGTCCAAAAAAGAGGAAGTGAAGACAGATATCAAGAGGAAAGTCAATTTTAGCATAGAACACAGAACCTGATTACGTGTTCCTGTGTAAATAAGAGCACAGTACACAGGACAGCCAAAACAGGGACCAGCTGTGCCAGGACTGGGACCGATCTTCCTACCCAACAGTAAATTTAGTCCATTGCAGACACTCAACTTCTGATTACCTTGCAGAATGCAAGATGGACGTTTGGGAGACAAAAGTGCTTTCCTGAAAGCCAGTTTAAGTGAATCTATTGACTATAAATATATGCACAAGTATATATACAGAGACATGATGGTCCTTTCCTCCAATTCTCATTAATAAAAACCTTACATTTTACAGGGCAGAAAGTGGCTGCTAAAGCCTGGATGCCTCTGCAATATCTGAATCAACAAACAACTCCATGTATGTTCATCCCAAGGAGGAAATCATGCTATTAAACTGGCAATTAGTGTAGCTGAGTCAGACAAATAAGACTGAGGCATGCTCTGCCATAGCAATCTTTTCCCTTTACCCTCAAGCTGTATTTTTGTCAATAAGACTGTTCCTTATTACAAGAGAAACAGACTACATAACCAATATTCCTCCTCTGTCTCCTCAAATATTCCATCTCTAGTCTTGCTCAAGTGTAAATCACCTTTCAAAGACTGGTTAGTTACAGTTACTTGTTTAAGCTGTAGTCAGACTTTCTTAACAAGACAATCACTTATTTTTTTAATCTTTTAAAATATTCCCCCAGCTATAGGAAATATAACCATTCATAGGTGGAAAAAACCCTCCACAAAGCTCTCAAGTGAATTTAAATGGGAGGGGAAAAAATAAAAAATGCACATTTTTAGGAATCAGTAACAAAGCCAAAACTACTAAGCTTCTACTACAAAAGTAGATTTCAGTTTCTAACATACATGAAAATAATCTCATGGAAGGAAATTACAGGAATTACAGAGAAAAAAAATCCCACCTCTTATTGCAGCATCTGTACTGGAATGAAAGTGATTTATTTATATTACACACAGAGATTTTTATTAAAAAGGCTGGTAACGGAACATTTTATTTTAATGCATCAAGTTGATAAAAGGTTAGTTACAGAAATTGTGTATAATGTTGTATAAGTCACATGGATGGGTTATTTAAAAAAAGATTTGATAATTAGAGGAACACATCTCTTATTTTAGTTACATCGTAAAGTGCCTTGTGTAGTCATATTCTATCGTTGGAATGACCGCCTGTACAAATTTCAAGAAAATAAGAAGGTACCTGAGTTTCTTGTTAAGGAAAATGTACAATAGCTAGAAATCCAGCAAAACAAAGCAGAAGTCACATTCAATGGTCTGCTCAGCAGTATTTCTTGCTAACAGGAAAATAACACCCAGCTACTTTAGAGTTAAGAGATTGGGAGATTAATATTGCAGAATTCCGATGATGACATCCAATGCTTGACCAAAACTAGTTTTGTTTAAGTTTATGGTTTAAGTTAATGCAGGGAACCAGGAATTATTTTCAATATATCTTGCAGACACTACAGAAACATTACAAACTCCAATTACATTCTTAATATTTGTTATTAACAAATGCCAAGGTGAATTGTACCCAGCAAGGCTAATCCCTAGCTACCTTCCTGTCGTTGCAGGGAAAGCAGGCCCCTCTCCCCAGTGTTTCAGGGGCTCAGAATAAGAAATCAGCTCCTATTCTGAGCCACTCTTTGAAAGACCTCCTGCCTGTTCATGAGGGAAAGTACAGAGATTAGCTTTACCAAGCTGAACAGTCTGCCTTTGCAGAGAAGAGCTCCCTTGTAATTAACACTTTCAAATGTGTGTTGGGCATGTATTTGCAGTATAGAGTATATTGAATAATTACAATCTAAAGTCTCTGTCCATGTGGGAAAAAGGCAGGGAACTGAAAAATTAATAGAAATCACTACTTTCAACTGACTATTAAGTTACATTGGTACTGGATGTAAGTAAACCCAACTGTTTTGACATAACAGTCTCACAGACCATTTGTTCACAAATGGAAGATAAATGAAAATGAGTAAAGAAATGTTAAAAATGTCCCAATTTCTTAAGTGATTAAAAAAAACCAAAACAAAACTACTTGCAACTATTGAGGACTAGGAGACTTGAACCTTAAACAACCATGACAGACAAGTTACTTTCCAGTTCAGTTCCAGTAGCCTGTTGCACAAATTGAGCAAGTCTCAACTCATACAGTAAATGAGAATTTTACTGATTCAAGACCTTTAGCTGCTCAGCAGTTCCTGCTTATTTGCCCTACAGCAGCAAAGAACACTATATTGAAAGGACACACTTGCTTTTATCATGAAGGTTGCTCCAGTCAGAAAGTATACTATACTATCCATTACTACAAAACACAACTAAGATCACTCAGCTTCCTGAAAGAAAATTTTAATTGTGAGGCATTTGATATTGATGTTCAGAGTGGTTTAAGTGATTTTCATTGCTTTTTGTCAGCAATGTTGTTTTACCAAGATATTGCTCACATGCAGAATAGAGAATAGTGGGTGGGACCTCTACATCCTTCAGAAATTAATTTCAGATTAAAATCTAATACGAAAGCTACTCTGCTAAGCAGTGATTACACTGTGGATGGAGTCTGTGAAGCTCCAGTCCCACCCTCCTACACTGGCATCTCTGTTTCATGCTCACAGCTACCTCCTTCACACCCTTACAAACACAGGCTCAATCCTGTCCCTCAAACCTACCTGCCTTCCCCATTGCTCCTGCCATACAGCACCTCATGTTCTCCCAAAAACTTAATGGAGTCTGTTTGCACAAAGAAGCTCATCCCAGAACTCCAGCAAATGCTACCCCAAGCAGCTGTTCACTGCTCTCACACAGAACTGTGTTTCAGCTTATGAACCTTGAGGTAACACACCTTACACTGCAAGAAGTCTCCAAGAATCTGTGTGATAATGAAAAAGGATACATGTGAACTCCAAGTTCTCCCCCACCTTCTGCAACAGTCTCGATTATTTTCTTCATGACTTCTGCATGCCTGAAAAACAGATCAGAAACAAAACATTTTAAGGAAGATGCAACTCCCTCTTTATCAGCAAGAATAGGTTTTGTGCAAATTAAATAATTTTGGACCATTAGCTTCAGAAGCAGCAAGAGGAAATTTTCAGTTTACTGAGAAAGTAAAATAGTAACAGTAACTGAAAATTAACATTAAGTGATGAATGCAACATTATTTAACAGCTCTTTACATTCCCACAGAAAGCAAAAAATGTTGTATGCTACAATGTAGACTGAGTGCCATGAAAGTGAATGCATACTGCTTGACACCAGTATAACTATAAATTGCTAAATGCCAATAAAGCCCCCAGGTAAGTCCCCAGAAGGTAATAATGACCAGCAGCCAGCCACCAGAAGTTCCCAGATGCCCCCTGAAGATATTGTCTAGAAACTGCTCCAATATTTTTAGCTGCCTCTGCTGAACTCAGACTTGTAAAGCTTGAAGAGCTTTAAAACACTAAAACAATTCATAATTTCCTACGAAAAGCAGATTAAATCAACCCTGCATAAATTCAGAACTATTGCTCTAGGACTGGCTTAGGGTATGGAAACTTCCTCTGGTGGTAACTTGGGTTCTATGGCAAATGAACAGTTTCTAAGGTAGTTTCTTCTTTCTTGTAACTCTGTTATTGTAAAGCACTACAGGGAAAGGATAAGCACTTCCTCAGGTCACTGAGTTTTTACATTCTCATCAGTGACAGCCCAGACCTACTATGAACCACAGAATATTTGTGTACAAAGCCAGTCCTGGGAATGCAATGCGAAATTACAGAACAGCCAGGGCTGGAAGAGACTGGCCATCATCGAGTCTAAAACTCTCCTTGCTCAATCAGCAGTCAACTAGAACAGATCACTCAGGACCTTGTCTGCTACAGTTTGGAATATCCTTAATGATAAAGACTTCAAATCTTTCAATGACCAGTTACAATTTGGAACTAATGTTCTTGTGTTCAAGGCAGTTCTTCTATCCCATAAACTAAGGGATGAAGAACATATCAAATCAGAGGGGAGAACTACGGTATGTTAACTACTGTATACCTATACTGTAGTTATGTTATGTACCTTAAACACAAACTCCGAGGTTGTATACTTAATCTTACTTTTATCTAGACTTCAACCTTTCTTTAAATAGAGGATTCGTAGGTAATCTTCACCAGTGACATAATACAGGGCTATGGGCATCCATCTACAGAGCACTGCAGGTTAGTGAGCAGCAGTAGTTTAAAACACCCATCCCAAAACAAACAAAGTGCCAACAGAGAACAAGGATGAGTGGGAAGCAGAGTTTGCATAACTTTCTGACCATGCCTTGATACCAGTACGTCAATCTAAATAGCTGACCAGCAACTGGCATTTAGTAGTAACCTCCGAAGTTAATCATGCTGCCAGTGGCTGCAAAGAAGGAAGGAAGCTATTGCAAAGTTACCAAGACACACTGTAAACAGGAACATGCAATATTTCTGGGGGAAATATTAAAGGTCAGCATTTGTCATGTACTGTTGGTCTTTGCAAGTCAACTAACCCTCAGAGCTGATTCCAATTCTGGATCCCCATGATGCCCTGTGGAACACATGCCATTTCAGGTGCCAAGGCCAGCTGCTTCTCTGTAGGAACCTGGCCACTGCCAAAACTTAAGTTTTGACCTTATGCATAACTGTGGACTATTTTTTTTACTGGCACAGAACACAGGTCACTATGCATCCATTCCAAGTCTTTAACAGCATACTGGCTCAACTTCATACATCTTAATGACATTTGTTCTTTTCTGTTTTCTAAGAACTATTCAGGTACCTCAAATTTTATAATGGCCACCGAGTAATGGTCATTCTCACTGTCAGACAGTTACTCATGAAAAGCTTTGCAGGTGCTTTATATACTTTGTAAAGTTTGTTTCCTGTTTTCAGCCTCCTTCTGTAAGAAAACTTGGAGGAAGGAATATAAAATATATTAATACAGTACAAAGGAAAGAAATAACTTTTGAAGAAATGTAAGCAAAAATGTTCTGCTATCTAGAAATCTTTCCCTGCAGATATTTAAAATATATTCGAAGCAAAAACAATTTGGAAGCCTATCACTATTCTGAAATGGAAAAAACTAAGTCCTTGGAATCAGTGAAAGTCCTCTTTCCCACAATTTAATTGTAAATGTGTTAAGTAGTTAACCTGTTTGATAGTCCCTTCATAATACCCAAAGAAAAAGCTGAGAATCATGATTAAAGCAGTTTACAGCAACTAATGAGGAAGTTGACTATGCTCCTTCCAGTACCATAAAAATGCTGACAAGAACTACAACTTACAGAAGAGCTGTAAGATGAACAATTTTCACTAACTACTCAAAATAGAAGCCATCTCAAGCAGCTGACAGTGGCATCCGATCGCTGTTTCTTTCCTTTCTCTGACGCCTGAAGTGAGGATACTCACATCGCAAGAAAAATGTTTGGAATCATACAGATATTCTACATTACACAATTTCTATGACATGATGGGAAGAAACAGCAGCAGACATATCTAAACACTCGTAGTTCCTAGCTGAATTAAACACAAAGCAACAGTTTGGCTAGTTTTTATCCAGAAGCCCAGACCTCCTTAGCTGTTAGCCTTACCAATTCAAAAAAATAGAATAGCTCCCCTTGGAAAGTAAGGAAACATTCTTAAAACCTCCATTTTAGATATGCTGTTAGCCTCTTTCTTCACAGCCTCAACACTACCTTTTAAACTCTTTCCAGTGTTAAACAGTTGCAGATCCATGACATCACTTTTTGAGAAGGGCTACAGTTTCCTTCACTTTAAAGACTAACAACAAACCTGTCTCACTTGACTGTCAATCATCTCTTTCATGCTTAAAGCTGAAACAAGCCTCATGATGTAAACCATTCATTCAAGGTATAAGTGCAGATTACATAACAAAGGAACTGGCACTTCACTGGCTTCAGAGGAAGTGAAAACATGACCACAGGGCTCTCACCTGTGAAGAGACTCAACCCAAATTCACAGATTAGCAGGGCACTGCTAACACCTCTGCAGAATAATAACTAAACCTAAGCAGATAACATTGCAGCCACAGCCCAGTATAAACTCCACAGTTCCACCTAGTCAGTGAGGGCTGTCATGCCCAAATATCTCTGCATCTTTCTTTGTTCTGAGAGAGCCCTCCAAACATTCATCAATGGGAGCTTCTTCCCAAACAATTTACTAGCAAGGCTACCAGCAAACACAAAGTAAATTAGATTTTGGCTTCAGTGGGTTTTTTTTCCTCCTTTTCTCCTATTAATCATCTTCCCAGTCAGTCTGTTAAAACCTCCCACTTGACACTCCTTCAAAAACACTAGTTGCACAAAAAAGCTGCATCCATTTTTTGTCCAAAATCCTTTGGAGAGCAAACAATAAGACAGTCAAAGTCACAAACAGGTTGAGATTAAGACTGGTATGTTCATACAAGGTACAAGAACACCTTACTGGATCAAACCAAAGATCTCCCTAGTTCTGCTTCCTATCTTATAGTACATGCTCAATAAAGAGGTTGGAACAAGCACCTCATAAATGCTCTGTCCAAAGCACTACTAATTTCCAGCAGTATGCTAGAAATTACCCAAGGACATTCTTATTCTGAACCTTTCTAGTGACTACATTTTTAATAACCTTGACAAATTTTTATTTCATTAACTTACTATTGCTTAAATAAGTACATAGTTTAGTTAGGTGGTGTGTGCAGAAATTAATCCTTTCTGGCTTTGAACATGCCAGCAGAGTAGCATTGTATGCCACCACTTTCACTATTGGAAGAAAACTTAAATCCTATTACTTCACCTCCTGTGTCATTCATAGTGAAGGTCACCAATATCACAACTCCCTGCTCAGCTTTTTTCAAATATTAAGGGTCACAAATTATTCAATCATTTCTTATGGGAAAGAGCTTTATAACTTCAGTTATCCCAGACAATCTCTGTATCTTTTCCAGTTTGTCTTCCTTCACCTCACAGACTACAGAACAGATTACCAGAGCTGTACTGCAGTATTCAACACGTGGTGGTCCCACAGATGAACAGAAACCTTATGTTTTCTGTTCTATTCTTCATTATTTGCTTTACAGTTCTCCCAGTTCTTCTTCTTGTATTACTCTTGAGCACTCAGACTAACATCTTCACGTTAGTTCACACTCAAACCCGATGATTTAAAGACCAAGAATAAACTTTACAACTCCAAAATTTTCTACTAGACCACTAGAGGGGGAAGTTATTTCCCAGTTGTACAAGGGCTTCTCTGCTCAGTTACTGTCCATATGTAAGTCTGACTGCTTGGCAAAACCAAGCACTTCTGAAAAGCAGTGGCTAATGAACTGTGAACTGCAAGAAACATGAGATACAGATTTACAAAGCACACAAATATATATCCTCGTAAGACCAAAATTATCCATCAAATACTTGCTGCAAAGTTCCCTTGCTCTCTTCTCTGAAGACTGATGAATAAATGCTAAATCAGAAGCAAGAATGCTTTGAGTCTGTGAAAACGACCACAAGCTTGTCAACAATAAGCTGATTATTTGACACTCAGCTAGTGACGTGGATATCCAAGGTGTTTAAGTCAGAGGAAATTAAACTTAAATGGGCAAGCTGAACTCTGAATTTTTTCTTTTAAACATATGCAATCATAAAGCCCAAACTGGTTTCTCCAGGAACTTTAAACTGTCAAGAGGAATTACACTGTTTCAGATACTGGCTCTGTATCACTAAGACATCTAAAAGGATGTTAGGGCCTACATCTAAGATGCACCATTCAAAGACCTAGAAAAAATACCTGTGCAGCCAGTCAAACTACACGCTCCCTATGTCTTGGGCGAGAAACATGGAAAAAACCAAGTGTGTTTTGCAGTTGTGTTCAACAAATATTTCAGTGTGACAATCACAGGATCTCTATTTATCAGTGCAAAATTCAAAGGGGAGCAGGAGGTAGTTAACATAAAATAAGAAACTGCTATTTAACGTTCAAATAACTTTTTCTGCTGCCAAAGTACACACTGTACTTCTACCCTCCCCAAAAAGTAGACAAAAGCATAAAACTTTATTTCATGGAGTTCTGGTAGTCTGCCATCTTCTGGAGTACATACAGAAACTGAGTCAAAAAAGCAAGTTGATCAGAGAAGACAGTGCTAACTGCAGAACACACTTGCTGCAGTGAGCACTGGAATGGACTCGGAGAATTGCTGATCCCTTCCTTTCATACTGCCTCAGAAGCTAACAGACCACTACAGCAGCCAGTTGTAGAAATATGTCCAGAAAACCGGAATTCTTAATAAGAGCAGTGAAGTGCCTTGTATCTGCAGGCTGTATCAGACCAGCAACAAAGACTTACCTGCATGGATGAACTGAGCACATGGGAGGTGGAGGAAGATGAGGATGGTTTTCAATGGTCACTGTTTTCTTGACGTGATCTTGACTAATATCTTCATACATATGCTCTACTGTTAAAGGCTGCCGCTGCTACAGAGGAACAAGGAACACGAGAACAAAAGCATTACTAACAAAGAATCTTGCTCCTTTCTAACATCAGTAATGATGCCCCAAAAATTACAGGCATCTAAAATATAAAGGTTCTGAAGGTTCAGTGAAAGAACTGAGTGTGTTAAAAGCCATATGGTATGAAATAGTACTGCACAGATTCTCCTTTGAGTGGTGAAGTCAACTAGGTTCCCACCTTGGTATTTGAGCAATGGGCCCTACCCAACTTTAACTCAAGAAACCTAGTGATTAAAGGGAAGAACTATTTATATATTCCTTTCCTTCTGAAGGTGATGAAAACACACACATGCTTACTTGACTGAGTTTACTGGGGTAATTACCAGTTCTGCAGTGCTAACAAAAATGCCAGTGGCTTCCTTCAAAATGTGCTCAGTTATCATGTGCAGTTTTCAGTGAAATTGCTCCAACTTGCTGCAAGTACAATAAAAGCCTATATTGCTTAATGGTTTTCTCACCATTTTTTCCTTTACATTTCTACGTGATAAGCAACAAAATAGCCTTTTTATTTGATACAGTGAGTCTAATTTCACAGAAGCAGCAAAAAAGCCCCAACATAGATATACCTCATCATATCCAAATAACCAGAGCCTTGGAGTTTGGTAATATTTGTCGTAAGTGATGTAGAGGTCATAGGTTCTAGTCTGTAGAATAGCATCTTCCCCTCCAACATCAACTTTAGGTTTGTTAGCTTCTACAATCTGTCTTGTGTCAAGCGTTGCCTGGTCCAAGGTAAAAATAAGATTATTACAGTCTTGCTTGGGTTCCCTCCTTTCCCATCCTAAGTAGTTATGTAATACTGTAAAACTTTTAATCATGTTCTTAAATGGGCACAAGAAAACCCCAACATATGGTTTGTTTTTCTTTCTAAATTAGGAGTATCAGTTTCTCCCCAACAAGTATTTTTTGGTTTTAGTTTTGGTGATTTTTTTTTTTTTTTTTACTTTTCAACAAAGGTCGGATTTCTTAAGGCAGTAGGCAGCTATGTAGCTATGTTGTTACACCCCCTACCTTCTTTCACAAATTACAGACAATTCCAATTCAGAAATTCAGAAGGCAAAGGTCTCAGTTTATGCAGGTTCATGAAGACCTTGGCATAGTACCATAAATAATGAGCCCTTCTATTTTCTCTCATAAAAGTCTGATGGATTGGTGTAATCTACTGAACCTACAGGCCATTCATCCTCCCTTTGTAAGCCCCAAGAACCACCACTGCATTTTTTAACTTCTTGTGAATAGAGCACTGTGTGTACAAGCAGAGCAAAAAGGATTAGCGAAACCAAGGAAAATTTCTGTGGGCAAAATCTTTGAGGACACAAGGGTTCAAGTTAGTGCAGGAGACAAATCCATAGGAATCCAAGCTCAGTAACTCTACTACTCTTAAGCTTCTTATTTCAGCCATTAGTTATCATTATTTTTATGTTGCTTGTGCTTATATTGTAACAGGCAAGATAGAGAACTGTTCACTCACATCATCTGTCTCCAATAGCCCACTTTCTTCATACTCTGAAAAGAAGACCCATAAAATTCTGTGTTCAGCTTGTAGCCAGTCATTATATTTGTCATTCACAAACAACTACTTTTAAAAAATCTGCATGTATCTAAAGAAGTTTTATTCAGGTAACCTTCCCAATCCCCAAACCAGACTATCCCTTTCTAAACACAAATTTGACCAAGACTACAGTAAATAGGTGAGAAGCAATACTTCAGTGATTTTATACAGGTAGGTTGAGTTTAAGTGTAGGTACAAAGCTGGAAGGAAGCTGCGCTAAATCCCTAATTTATACTTTCTTAGATCTGTTCTTCTATAAAATTTTCCAATCACTAACATTCACTCAGGTTTTTGGCACACAAGTTAGTGTAAACATGCATCAATAAAAACATACGAAAGATGCTAAAGAGCACAGGCCTACTGAAATTTTTCAGCATGAACTCCTTGCAAAGAATGAGTGGTGTTTTAGAGTGTACTGCTTTAGTTAAAGACCTGAAATAAAATATGTCCCACCCAATTTAAGGAAATACCTTCCATGTCTGCAGCTTCACCTTCATCTTCCTCATCATCATCTTCACAAGATGCTGAACACTCTGGTATTTTTATATTATCCTTCAGAAGTTAAATTGAAAATACTACTTTAGTGACTGTTGCATCTACATAGCCTAAGACCCCCAAGAAATTTAAAGTGTTAAGTCCAGTCAACACATTCAGTGAGCCAGAAAGATAATTTCTGAAATATTAAGAAGTACTACCCTGAACTCAAATATTTGCTTGTAACTTATCCTAGTTTCAAAGTTTCTAGTATGACATTAAAAATACATTTAAAAAGTTTTCTTTTGACTTTGCAATCTGGAATGATTTAATTCCTAAACAAAGAAAAGCAACAATGGTGTTAAAAAACCAAAGATCCACCTATATCAAATGAAAGGCAATGACTAAACAGCTAAGACTAAACATGTAGGTTAAGATGTTTTTCAGGTCTAACCCACAGCCAACTGTGCAGCAGTTATCACAAAATATCTCAAGGAAGGGACCCATAAGGATGATCAAGTCCAACCCCCTTCTCTTTGTGGGACTACATAAAACTCTATCATATACATGTCACCCAGTTTCACACACTATGAGCCCTATGAGTACAGTTCTGTAATTGTTTTAAAACACAAGAGAGTCACAAAAGGCATCACATTTTAGTATAATTCTGCAAGGAAACAATCCAACAGAAACAAATACAGCACAAGCCCACAGTCAACTTTTGGGCCTTGCATAGCATTAGAATCCAATGGACAACTCCAATGAAATTCAGAAACAAAGGGTCTCAATTTAAAGAAATTTCATAAAGATTTTAAGAGAATACTCCAAATAACTACTACAGTTAGCAGCTCTCTAATTCTGAGCATCAGGTGGCTGACTTTTCATTTAAAAAACCCAAACCACCAAAACCAATAAGAAACTAAGTTACAAACAGAACAGCAGCAGGAAAGAGTTGTCCTCCTGGACTGGACCTGCAAGCAAGCAAGTTTTTCTACATACAATAGAAATAAAATCCAACGCAAAACACACAATAGCAGTTATGAATCACAGTAACATTCTGCAAGTGTTTTGCAGAGAAAGTGATCAACTTCAGTTATTCCTTCAGTATTTCTTCCACCCTCATGTTACTGACTTGTACAAAAGCAGTATTTTTATGATATTCAGGAAAGTCATTTGGAATACCTGCACTTCACAGTCCATCAAATCAATAGTATTTTGAGCTGTTTATAATTATGCAGTAGCATGGAGCAGCCCATTTTCTTTCCCCCTAATTTTTAGCATCCAAAGCTTCTTGGATGCTCACACTACGGAACTCCCCTTACAAACTCATCTTTAAAAGCATTTTGTGTCTGATTTTTTTCATGTTTCTTAAACACATTAGGCAATACATCTGCATTTCAAGTACTTCCTGAGGAGTTAAGTTTCAGGTTTTTCTCCTGCTGAAGTGACTTCTTGGAAACGTGCAGAAACTGAGGACTTCATAACATGTATACATTTAAACAGGTAAAGTTCTTCTAAACTGAAGGCATAAACCTGTCAAAGTGGACCAATGTGTTAAAAGTCTGCTTGCTGTCATTTAAGATCACAAAGAAATACTTTACATTCTTACATTACTTTTCCATATAAGAATTTCTTTACACTGGATTTCCAAACACTAATGTCTTGGAACACAAATATGTGGCATCAGTGTAAACAGAATTTCATTTTCAGCTTGTAGAAGCCTGGCATAGGAGCACACTGGCTAAAGACATTTTAAAAAGACAAATGCCTCAGTAAACACAGCAATAAGGAGAATCACATGCTTAGACTAATATCACAGGCTCTGAGGGACAATGTACATCTGCAAAACAATTAGCAAAGAAGTATAATTTATTCTTTCACAAGGAGTACTAGATTGCCACTGCTAAAACTACTATTACCTTCAGACCTGTAATAAAGCAACAGAAAGATTCAGAAACAAGTACCTTACTGTCTAGTGTGATCTCCTTAACTGCTTCTGTTGCACCCACTATACCTGTAAATTGAGCAAGAAGTTTGTGTTATAAAAGCCTGGTTCTTGGTTAGAGAAAAGCATAGAAAGAGTTTGCAAGGATTTCAGAAAGTAGTGTCTCATCCTTCCAAGTCACATCTCAACAACCTCAATATGTGAGAGGCTGTTCATTTGGTGTTGGTAAGATGCTTAGTGCTGGGCATCCCTAAGCAAACCATACCAGTAATACAGAGCACCACAGCACAGATGTGCCATGTCTTAAAAAGTCCATGATGGAACTCCGCAAATTTGGACTTCTATTTTAAGGTATTTTTGTATACAAGTGAGTTCAGGACAGGCACTCACATCACAATAATGAAACTCAACTTCATGAAAAAGGCAGGCATTTATGAGTATTTCTGAGTGTCCTGAAAGCAATGAAAAAGCAAACTGTAGCAGAGCACTCAATGCTTAAAGCTGAGGGGAAGCAGGGGTATAAAACCACCCCAAATCATAGTAGTGTCCAATCTTTAGTTCCTCCCCATCAGCTTTCTAGTTTTACTGCAGTTCTCACACAGTACCTTTTGGGATGCGTGCCAAGATTCTGCTTTGACAGAGTGTATTTACCTAATTAACTCTTCAGCTGTGGAAACAGATTTTATCTCATTTGACAGCATTTAAAGACCTGGCAAGGTTTAGTCAGGGTGTTACACCTGTGCTGTACTGTATGGTGCCCAAACCAGTCAACTCTAAAAGGAAAAACCTGGCAGAGGAGTCTATTCACAGCAGGGATGGATACTGCACACTTAATTCAAGGACATGACAAAGCTATTCCAAATTACTTCTTTGGTGTGAGGGCATTCAATTATGAATTGTGATGCCTTTAAGAATTGCCAATGATGAAAAATGTACGTCTACAGAAAAAAAAAAAAGCGCCATCTCCAACCCTTTTTCTCCCCACCCTGGCAAACTATTCAGAGAACTTTCTCCACATTACATTGTAAAAAAAAATTTACACTAAAGAAAGTAAAAACTTAGAGGAGTACTTTTGGAAATGGTGTAAAAAGCATCATAAGGACAGAATTGTATTAACACATGATAGAACATCAAGAAACAGACTGAAACTAATACAATTGCCAATTAGAAAAAACAAGAATTATTTATAAGACACTGTGCTAGAAAAGCCATTGAGATAGATTCATATAAGCAGTATTTTTTAGATTTCTTTATAAATACAAGCTCATTTAAGGGCTTATTGTAAAAAAGGATCATCTCCCACTCTCATCTCTATACTTAACTTCTTTTTAGTACAGCATCTACAATTTAAACTAACATCCTCCTCACAGGATTTCCTTACTAAGGAAGGAGTCACTACACAGCTCATATTTTAACTTCCTAGAACTTCAGGAAGAGAAAACTGAAATAATTGCCATGATCTCCGAAAAGGAGCCTATTCCAAGCATATACAGCCACACAGTTAAACATCATGTACCAATCAGGTGGGTAGCTGATAATCTAACTTATTTCCTCCAGACCATATTGGTACACAGACATGTATATAAGAAAGATTTTACTTTCTAAGAGTGGAAACTGAAAATCAGATTACCAGACGCAAAGCCTGCAGCAAGACCTTGAATACCTGCATTGTGAAAAGTGTCCACCCATCCCCCATCACCATCATCTTCTTCTATAATTGCCTCCTGCTCGTCTGAGTACTCCATCTGCTTACATCTTTTATAGCACGGCACTACAAAAAATGGCAAAGCAAAAAGAAAACAGTCAGTCATTCTTACACAAAACCAGACTGGAGCATGATATTGTCCTACAAGGCCTTCTAAAACGTGGCAATCTTTCATATATCCCTATTTAAGGAATCCTAAGGCTGCATTTCAAACGCGAAAGTATGAACTTAGAAAAATATGTTGATGTGCTGTACCAGATATTTTACTTCGTGTAAAATACAACGATTGCTGTAGCCGTAGAAGTGCACCTTTCTATCAAGTATTAGAGCAGTTTCATCCACACTCTTAAGGATTAGAAAAAAATTAATTTCTCATTTGCTAACAACTGGAGAGAAACTGTAAGTTTCCTTCACATTGGTAAATAACTAAAAACAACTTTGCCTGGATTTTTGTCACTTTTCCAAACTCATTTGGCTTTAGAATTCTGCTAAAAGTTTGCATCAGCTATATATGCAATACATTAGGTATGTTTACTTATAATTTAACATCTAGAAGGTTAGAAGGTCAGAATTCATGTGATATTAAGAATAACTTCTGTCATATGCATTACAGAGCCATTCAAATAGAGATTTAGGTAATGTTTTCAGAAAATAGTCAAAGAAAGACTGAATATCTGATTAAGGTAAAGCAGGCATTTGTCAATAGAGTGTAAACGAGGACTATATAGAAAATGCTCCTTCCTTTTCTATTAATGTGCAGAAAAACAAATCTGATGCATGAAGTGCAGCATTTGAAAACTGCTTTTTAACCTTTCAGAAAGGGACGAAAGGGGTGTGAAAGTCGAAGTGAAGTCATCCAAACACTTCCAAAATGAGGTCTGTAGGATGGTTCTCAACTACAGCCCACAACTTTTACACAGGTGGGAAGCCAATGTGACACCAGCAGCAGCAAACACATTATTTTGGAATATGATCAAGAAGGATCAGAACAACGAAGAACCTCAGCAGCAGCAGGAAAAGAAACAAAGCAGATCAGCTGGCCATCAAACCATGAGGCCCATCTCAGGAAAATGTCCAACGCTACTGTAAGAATTTTCACATGAGAGTGCACTGCAAGACTCCAAAAGCCAGCGAGGAAAATCCAAGCATATAATACAACTCTCTGCAGGCAAAAATCTCCTCAAGCTTTCTTAGTGATAATGCTTCATCTACTAACTTTGACACATTTTGATACAAGATCCTTTGGATCTCCCCACAGCTGTGCCAAAATGTTTTCCTTCTTATCCATTAAAAAAAGGTAGTCACCACATGTATTATATAAACACAACTGTGAAGCTGATAAAAAATTCATTCAAGATTGTATTTATATGATTCCAATGGACAAGGATATTGACATTAACTACATACTTGAATTAAAAGTATCAGCGTTACTATGAAAAACATTTTGAGAACTCTTTAATAGTCTGAGTTTCCAAAGGAAAGAGGAAAATAAACATATTTTCCTTTTAGACACTGAACGTGAGTTGAAGCAATGACAGACAAAAGACATTAATAATGTTTAAAGTTCATTTATACTTCATCAAGGCAAGCTTTATGTCTTGTATAAAGCCCTACTATAAAGCAGTAGAATTTGGGAGGGCAGGAAAAGCTTCTTTAATATTGCAAAGCCAGAGCATCTGAAGTATGCTTCAGAAAGAGGAATTTGTTTCCCCTATCAATACAGACAATCAGTAGAGTTGACAGCGCAGTCAACAATGCTGTCAATTCTAAGAACACTTATATTTAAATTTCAGGCTTACCGTTTTTAGTTACCAAAAACTGTTTGTCTGTTGGCAGATAAGCTTTGACTTTCAGTTCTTCTCCTGAAGCCCTGTAAAATGAAGTGCACCATTTGAGAATTTGATGACCTGCAAACAAAAGAACCCTTCTATTTTCACATTGTGTCAGGAACACTTTATATAATCCTCTTGACTTATCCTCAGAATTGGTTTGCTATGACTTTACTCTTCCCTACACACATTTGGTATGGTGTTAGAAAGCTTGGCCACACCTAACTGTTCTGAGATTTTATGCCTCAAAAACTGCATTCACCTTGAGATGGCCAAGCAAAGATGGGTTGACAGAATAGTCTATATAAAATTTTCCAGGATCAGCAACAACAAACTAGCAAATGTCTGAAGAAAACAATTTCAGAAAAGCAAGAAATAGACCACTATAAATACAAAATCTGTCCACAGTCACTAGTGCTTCCATACTTGAATTTCACATTACTCAAGATTTGCCTTCACCTTTAGTGGTTTTTGGTTTGGAATAAGAGTAACATTGTAAATAGTAAAATTCCAAACATCTGCCAGATGCAACATCATGTTTTCTCTGAAGGAGGTGGCAAAAGGGTAGGGAAATAATCATCCAAACATAGTAATTTTTCCTTCAGCAATTCGAGCCCCAGTAGAGCCAAGACCCTGATGATACCAACTGCACATTTAGGAGCAAATTAGTTTCATAATGCAAGACAGCAGTAAAGCATAAGGAAGCACCTTATTTGCACCCTTACTGTACACGAAACAGAAGGGATTTCCAAGGGAAACCACGGCACACAGTGAACTGCTGTGGGCTAATTTGAATACATTTATTAACAAATGCTTGTCAAAATACACCATTTACAACTACTGCCTACAATTCCAGCTGCACATGGCCTTTGCTTTTTCAATCACCAAGACAAACCTGGGGAGACACGCTGCTACTGCAGTAAGCACTAACAGCATTCACAGTATGTGACAGATTATTTCCCCTAAAACCTTAGAAAAACAAACAAAAAATCTCCAAGCAAATCCTCATCTCAACTACTGCTATACAGCAATTAGTAAGCCCTGCCTGACTTAAATATACAGTTATCATGAAAGTTTTACAGGAAAAGTCCACTTACTGCTCTGAAATGAGACAACTGTATGGCTAAATCCAATGGAAACAGACCAAAGCACAGGTAAGAATGCTAGCTTTCTACAATTCTTTCAATTTTACTTACCATTGCCAAGTAGGACAGTGGTGAACTAAGTGATCTCCAGCTGCAACAAACTGTTAAGGCAGGAAAAAAAATTACTGTTAAATATGGCCAAAGGAAACAATCTCCAATTTTTTCTCAGCATTAGTATTTCAGTTCCACATTCTTTTGATCAATTAACTGTGTAATTAACAAATGTTTCAATCAGCTTGATGCTTTATTTTAACCCCATTTCTCAGCTGACCATGAAAATGCAAAGATCAAATCAACTTCACCCAAAATGCTTACTCAGCACCATAGCAAATTCAGCATTTCAAAAGCTGTGATACTACCTGCCAGTCTAGTAAGAACCAAAAAAGTATCTGGACCCAGTAACACTGTTCACTTTGCAATAAAGAAATTATTTTTATTTGCCACTATTCAAACTTTTACAAAGATAACAAAGAGCTTAATGTAAAAAAATGTTTAATTCTCTTTCCTTGTTCAAAACCATTTTGCAATAAGAAACGCGAGACCATCAATCCACTGAATCAGTGAGATAACTGCAACAAAGAAATAAACAGCACAGATTTTATATAATAACCATCACTATAATAGCTGATCACTGATGTTAACTAAAAATGGACTTACTTAGTACACTAAAAATCTCATAGGTAACTTTGTTCTGAAGAAATAGTTTTAAAAAATATTCACTCTGCTTGTTCTTATTATCAAAGATGAAGCCTTTTATAAAATTGCATTACTATTTCAAAGTGATACTGTCACGTTAAACTTGTGAGCAATGTCACGCTAGACTTGTGTACAAACTCAAAATTCATGCAGCTAAGTCTAACCCTCTGGGCTTGTTTTCTGCACACATAAATTGAGGAATGCAAGCCTGCGCTCAGGTGATTTTTGTGGGCTTTGCAGCAGTTCCTTTGGAATATGAGGTGCACAGCTATTGCTACAGGTGCTTTCTTGTCCTGAAGTGCCTGTTTATAGCAGCACCCTCCCCAGCTGCCCAGAAGCTGCTGCAGTGTGACATAACAGGCCTGCAGCGGGTCACAGCCATTTCCTCACCGCGTCCTCCAACGGGAGGCGGATCAGCGCAGAAAACACCACAGTGCGCACTGCACACGGATTAACAGGCTTGATCTCTGCAAAAGTGCTTCCCTTTCACCTATTTTCAACAGAAGCCTCTAGCAAAACTGAATCCTTTAAAAAAACCCAGCAAACCCTCCCAATACACAGGGAAAATTTAAAACTCATTGTCTCTTACATTGTAAACATAAATGAAACTCCAGAATTAATTAAAATTCTCTGTTCAAGGAATTGGAACTCTGTGACAGCAATAATGAAATATACTACCAAAGATGAAAAAACAGTGTAGTTTGTGGGTCTAACAGATACACAGCCCTAAAAACAGCAAATTCAAACAGCATTTGAAATTTCATCTACTTTTTTTTCACCTTAGGCAGCAATATTATCTTGCTGGTTTCACTTTCTGTTTCTCAAGCCCTGATGCTACCTCATATCTGAATCAGTACTGGAAAGTGGAAGGAGATCAATTTTAGGACATCTTATTTCTACTCCTGAAGAGAACAATTTTAACAATTTCCCTGTATTTACACACATAATTAAAACAGGTGTCACCTTTCGGAGATATTAACGAGTAAGAACTAATGACAGGCAAGAATTTTTTGAAATTAAATCAAGTACACAGATAAGTGAAAAGAGGGAGTAGGTGTTGAGTTTGATTAATGAGTCATCTTTAGTCTTAATTTATTCATCCTCAGAGGCAAGCCACAGAAACCCCACAAAAATCTATACACCAGTTAGTGTCTCAGACTAATACAGCTTAAATTACCCAAGAAATCCAAACTCATTCAAAGGCAACATCCTAGTGTCATTATTCTTTAGCAACCATGCTTATATAAAGACTGTCAAAGGGACAATAAGCAGATCCATGCTCCACCTTCATCTGAATTTACCAAAAATTTAATCTTGCTGTATAACTCTTGACTACTGTTTTGAAGGATCCAATTTATTCATCTCAGCAGCATCTAACCTGACACAGGGAGCACAGACTATTCATATCCCTAGTGGTATTTAAAGGCTGCAAACTGTTTAATGTAATACAGTGTGGTTCTTGCTATGTTCTATAGAAGGTGCCTTTTCTTACAATACTACTGCAAATTCTTCTCCCATAAATCATGAAGGGATTAAATATTGGTAGAACATTCGTCTAGACTTTCTCTGTTATTCTAGTTTATATACAATAAGAACATGTATTATTGTTTAACATATATGAGTATTTATACAGACACATACAGATGGTTATCAGAACAGAACACCACGTTGCTAAGCCTGTTTTTCTGTGTGGTACTTCTGTGTCAGAGGGAGAGAATGAGTGTTTGCTTGCCAGGCAACACAGCAGAAAAATGCAGGCACCAATATTAAGAAAAATACTTCTGTCCACATTATCTACCTGCATCAGTCATCATTCGTTGCATTTTTTTTCCATCTCATCTTTAGGTTTTCTTATTGTTTCATTTTACCTAACAGTCTTGACACTGTTTTATTAGACCTCTGTAAAGACAAAGTATTTGCACATCAGTAGCACTTGAATATGAGAAAAAGCACAATGGGGAAATTAAAATAGCTCAACACAGGCAGTGTTCTTACTGTTCCAGGAAAAAAATCCTGTTTGTTGCTCTTTGACTGGAGTTCTTAAAAAAATGCAACTGCTTGACAGCAATCCAAAATACAACCAGCCTAAAGCAGCCTATAGAGAAGAAGAGGGAAAAATAATCACTGGATACATGGTGCGGACGAATATATGTAATGATCTTCACAGAGCCTTGGAAGGAACCAAAACAGAGGTAAGCAAAGACTGTTTCAAAGATTAAGGCTCCCCTTCGAGTTCCTCAGAGGAAAGATTTTATAAATCAATACATTCCTTCAGTCCTGAACTCTCACGACAAATGGAGCTCTTGACCCAGCTTCTTTACAATCTTTTCACAGCATAATAGAGGAAAGAAGCATCCCACATTCAGATGCCTAATGCCATCTCAGGAGAAATTATGTTGATCTACTTCAATCTGTAGAGTAAAAAAGGCCACTCAGAAATTTCACTTTGTGGAAATTGTTTCAAGGAGCAATAATTGGCAAAGACACGATCTGTTTAACATGGTCATTTTGCATTAAAAAATGTATCATTACTTTCAAAAAAAATTTAAGTTTCTAAATACTTACTTCTTCAGGTGTAATTACTCCAGTTTCTTTAAACTTGGACTCCTGCAAGAAAAGAAGTTTAGGAATTTTGAGAATTGCTGACAAATCAACACACTCCACTTTACTGGAAAGACAAACATCTTTACTTTCGTTTTGCAACTAGTTCTGTCCAGAGATCCACGAATCAGCCTGGAGGCAACCTCTGCCACAACTGATAGGCATCTTACATTAGAAAATAAAGAAGTAAGGCTCCCCAAAATTACTTGTTGTAAGATATGAGGTATTATGAAAAATTATCACCTATACAAAATATCTTTTTTTGCTACTGCCAATTATAGAAATAATGAAGAAAAGATGACTGGCACTTAGTATTACGTTTGCCAGTAAGAAACAGAAAATCAGTTGGAATCAGTGATTCTAACTGTCAAGGACTTCAGAGTTCTAGGCACTGAACAGCACTGCAATGCATCAATATGAAGTTCTGCAGTTAAGAAAAGTCATGAATGAAAGACCAAACCAACTCTTCTCTGGGGTAGAAAAAGTTAGATACAAAGACTTAGTAATACACTCTCTTTTAATGCCCATTTCTGTGTCTTCGTCATGCACCCCACAGAAAGGGCTGCAGTTTTTGCATATTGTCATAGGGAGCTCTGTGGATAAAAGAATAGATGGCAAGCAGACACCAGACTTATTCTGCGTGGAGAAATGAAGTACTTTGGCATTAAAGACAGCATTTATGAAGTTTAAGGATAACATGCCTTGTATCATATTCAAATCTAGACTAAGTGTATTATGTTTTGACTTCTGGTTGTTTGTTCCTTCAGAAAAGCCTCAAGTACCAAGGTATCCTACTGTTTCCCAGCATTAGAGCTATTCAAAACTGGCTTTTGAAAAAGAATACAATTTCAACCATAGCATAGCTGACTTCTTGCCCTAAGGAACCTATTTTTTCCCCCATCAAGACTAAAAGCATCAACTGAACATGTCTTGCTTCCAGCCACAACTTCACCATATTCAATCATTTGGAAACCATTGAAGAAAAGCAGCCCCAGCTAAACTTGGTTATTCTTCTTCCTTTCCCCAATGTGTGCTATCACCTGTGCTACAGAAAATGCAAGGAGCACACCTATTTCATATGGCACTGATTACTGCCTTTCTACCTCAGCTCTAGGGAAGATACACTTAAGAACAAGATAAAAATAGGGAAAAGAGCAGCTGTACAAACATTGTAACATCATTATATGCTAGGTGACTGAAATCAAAGTAATTTCAATTTACATAAAACTCAGAATCCTCAATAACACATTGTGCAACACCACAGTGGAGACAATTTACTGGTTCCCCTCAAAATGAACCATAAACAGTAGGGAACATGCACTCATGTCTCTGGAATTACAGAAAGAAAACATGCAAAATATCCATCCTCAGTTCCCTGAGGGTAAATAGTTCATTTTTCTATCTAAGTAAATTTTTCAATTTTGAGAGACACAGGTCTAGTTTATTTCAAAAGTTACCAAGTTGGAGAATTTATTTCCCCCTTGTAAAGGGAACATATACACATAATATCAACACCTTCCATTTCTGGAAGGTTCTACTCCTGCCTCCTCCCAATAATCCATCTGGACACATGAATTCATCCACTACTATACCAGCTGTGCAACAACAACTGTACTACTGAACAACTCACTTCACCTTCCCATGGCACAACTTCACTGCAACCCATACATTTCACATTGGTGGGCAGCTCTAGGAAGGTCCACTATCCAGACAAGAGCATCCCACATACCACAGAGGGACAAATTCAATTAATTATTCACTGTCATTGCTATCTGCCCAGAGATGTAAGCTGCAGATGTAAGCACATAAAAGGTCAAACCACAAAGCCACAGGCAGAGAGACTGCTGTCATAAACAAGTGTTTTTCCAAAAGCATGCAGAAGTATCAAAATCAGTAGTGAAAAAACTGCTTCCAAGTTAAGCACTCCTGTACCAAGTTGGGGTTTATATAAAAAATTGTTTGCAAATAAGAGTCTGAGAATAGGATGTAGTCTAACAACTGCAGAAAACCGTAATTTGTTTCTACCTAAATATGCAGTAACAAGAACTATAACAGATATGCTGCCTACCTTTATAATGACCCAGTGGCTCATTCCTGCTATTCTCAGCTATTTCGGTGCAGTAGAGGCTTGTATTAATACTGTAATTCTGACACAGGAATAAGCTGTGCTATGTAAAACCTGCTCACATAACGAAGCCGTGGCTGATTTTGCTGTTATGGTTTGATTTTTTTTACATCAGCTGAAAAAGTTACCCTTTACCCAAAATAACCACTGCAACGCAATTCCTGAAACCAGGCTCTACCTGTCTATACGTTCGGACTTCAATTCCCAGGCACACAACCACGTAAAAGTTTCGTGACTTTAACAGAAACCGGCAACACATTTAAGTCATTCCTTGAGAAGGAGGAGCAGCAACACCTGTTCTTCGAAAGGCCCACCCCTCCTAGCGGGATGTGAGCGCCAGCTGGGGTTCCCCCATCCCCTCCGGCCCGGTGCGGGATGAGGGCCGACGGCAGTGCCGGCACGCCCAGCACCGCGCCCTTCGAGACCCGAAGCCACGCAGCTCCTCGGGCCCGGCCGACAACGGCACCGGCAGCCGGCTCCCGGGCAAGCAGAGCAGCTCCCGGGGCTCGGGCAGGGAAGTACGCCCACAGGCGGGGGCGGCCATGGGTGTCCCTCCTCCCATCCCGGCTCCCGCGAAGGACCAGCACCTTGAGCACGGGCGTGAGGTACTCGGCCACCTCCAGGGCCTTCCCCTTCACCGTGTTGATGACGTTCTGCATTGCGGAGGTCGGACGAACGGGCGGACAGACGGACAGCGGCCGCCCCCCCGCCCTCGACACGGCGCTCCCCCGGCCTCCGCCCACGTGACCCGCCCCTCACGTTCCCCCCGCCCCCCCGTCGCACGCGCGTGACGACGCACGGTGCGCGCGCGCAGGGCGGGAAGGCGGGGAGGGGCGGGGCCGCGGCTCACGTAGCCGCC